>OX457047.1:32884279-32926779 GCA_949752735.1 Lumbricus terrestris
TTTGGTCATGTGCAGATGGTAGAAACACATCACTGTTAAGAAAATGAAAATGAATCGCCATGGTAACCGCCAGCACTAACAAAAGCTCAGCACTAGATGTATCCAACAATAAAATTTATTATTATACGCTTCAAAACTTCACACCAAATAATTAGCCTACTTCTGCACAAACTCTAAATGCAGAAGAGCAGTGAATTGTATTGTATTGTATCATATCTATCAATTTATAAAGTGTCTCTCATAGTGTGACAGTGCACACCAATCAGAGGCGCTCCCAGTGCGAAAGGCCCAAAAAAGAAAGGAGTTTAGTCAGGAGAGCTGTGCTTTGGTTACCAGTTAATAACCAATACAAGAACATAATTGGAAAGGCATATAATTGGACAGGTTCAGTTTCCAATTCTTGAACCCCCATAGGTCAGAATGATGGCAGCGGCAGGTGTGTGTGCAGAGATTCCCTTGGGCTACAGTCATATTAGTCTATAGTGTGACTCATCTAACTGATTGGCCAATATTGCCGGTTTTGGTGGTGGTATTTGCAGTTTAACGTCACTGTGTGGTAACAAAGACAATTAGCGACGCCCTCCTCCTTTATCCAGGCTTGGGACTGGCACTGGCAGAGTGCAACCAGTGGCGGAGTTTTGCAGGTTTTAAGTCAACTACACATAATAATTAAGCCTAGCGCCTCATTGTATAATTACTATTCCGCATCAACTAATACATATTCATTAAAGACAAGGTCGCCATGATTTGCATAAGCCGGGCAGCGGCGGCGGCGGCGAGCGCTGTGACGCAGTTTGTGACGTCAGCATACCTTGGATCTGGAAGAATGATTTTCTTGCTGGCCCTGGCCGCCGGCGTCGACTTGGACTTCTCCATGGCCATCAGATAGCTGACGTCGGCCAGCACCGCCTCCAGGTCCGCCATTTTGTGTTCGAGCAGACGATCGGCGACGACAACGGTGAGACGCAGCAGACGACGACGACGACGACGAGGAGAAGGAGGAGGCGCGCGAAAACCCCAACGGCCCCAACAGATCGAGGGACAAGCGGCGACAGGGCGGGCGGGCAGGCGGGCTGTCGAGGGGAAAGGACCGGCGGACCCTGGCTCCTAAACCCGGTCGTTCGTCGGTCGGTCGGTGTGATGTAGAAATCTGCCTCCTACGCGATACAAGCTGCAGCAGCCGCCTCCTTCTTATTCGATACCGTCCACACGTACGGACGACGCGGTTACGTATGTATAGAGCCGCGTTGTTAATACTACTACAACTATACACAACACGCCCGGCGCCGCACGCTCACTATGCAGCAGGCCGGCCGCCACTGCAATGTCCACCCAAGGTAGTAGCTGCGGCAGCGGCGGCGGCCTCCGTCTATACATCCGACGAGAGAAGGAGGCGAGCGAACGATCGACCGGGCACAGCCAAAGCCTGCAGGCACCGCTGCCGCCGGATAGTTACGAGCCTCGGGATGAGGAGGAGGAGGAGAAAATCACACAGCAGCAGCAGCAGTAGCAGCAGTGGCAGAGGTACCAGCACAACTGATGCCAGTCTCCTCCGTCTGCGGTGAGATGCTTGTGGTGGTGGCACATCCGCCGGTGCTGCTGCTGCTGCTGCTGATCAGAGAGGCTGCTGTTGTGTTCGTCAGGGTCCCACTCCCTCCGCTCGTGTGTGTGTCTCTCCCTTGACGGTCGAACCTCGAATGTCCTCACTTTGCCAGTGGACGACCGCCGCTATCTATCTATATGCATCCTGTCAGGATGGGTGGTTATGATGATGATGCAACGTGTTATGCAACGGTTGCGGATACTGATGGGGATGCTGATGGGGCTGGCGATGGTGTCTCAGTTAACTGGTGATAACGACTTTGACACAAACTGTAATTTTAACCACCAGAGGGCGACAGCTGCAAGCGCTGCTAGTTCCTCTGCCGTCAAGTTTAGCAGCAGCATCGCCCGCACGTACTGGTCGTACTCGCATGTAACATTCGTAATGAAGCAGCAGTAGCCAAGCAGTATATATTACATGTCATATATATATATATATATATATAATTATATATCATATATATATATCACGCTGATCGCCCCTTCCAATCATCCACGACGTCGTTGCCCTTGGTAACAGCCTTCTTAAGCTGCAGTCCGCTCGTCAATCTAACGCGGCTGCTAACTAGAATCATATTAACCAGTACGCATACTTCAAACACACACATGTGCACACCCAGCACACACGCACGAACACACGTGTTTCTTATTAATTTACATCATATAGCCTATATATACGTCTCTGGTGGTGGTTGCATTTCTGTCGCTGGTGGCCGAACGTTTTTATTTAGGAAACGTGCGCCATAATTAGTTGCAAAACAATCGTAATCGCGTTCGTAATTTCTACAGCGCCCACGCAGCGGGGACCAGCTTAGACGCTTAATTAAATCAAAATCTATAATAATATTCTCTTTATTAACAATCCGGTTTGACACAACGCAACCGGTTACAATGTACACTTATGCAATTTAAACAATTCACAAGAACGGAGATCACAGAATACACAAATCTTAACTACACTAACTGAGCAGACCGCCTGCAATAATATATAATAGGCCTATAGATGAGAGGATGAGATTTATCGAGGTTTGCATGAGGAGTTCGATCAGTCCCCCAGTTTTTCTTAGGGCCAAAATTAATAGCAAAATCTTATTTTCACACCCGAGCTCCATGATAAGGGGATAAGAGGCGGATACAGAAATTTTTTAAGGGGGGGGGGGCCCGGGGCGGGTCAAAATTTTCGGTCATCTTTGCGACTCTTAGCCAGAAAAAATCTGATGACCTTTTTTCAGTCATTAATTTTGGTTAAAATGTCCTATGACCTCTCTAGTCGTATGCTACTTTTTCTCTCTCGCCTTATCCCCCTGCACTGATTTAAAGCTTCTTGAAACCAAATGGGGGCCACGTCCTATGCACTTTTGGAATGGGGGCATGGCCGGATTGCCCCTCCCTGGATTCGGCCCTGAAGGGATCAATCTTCAAATAGGCCTTTATTGCATGTTCATTTCAATTAGTGAAGTATTTTACGAAATATTGGGGGTTGGGCCGTTGGAACCCGTAGCGACATAATTGTGCCCCTAAAAATGCCTAAATACGGCCATGCAACCCGTGTTTCATTCTTACTCGTATTCAACGAAGAAATTCGAACTTAAGACTAAGAGCTAAGCTTAGGAGTGTGTCTCGTGCAGCTTTAATTTATAACACCCACACCCCCTCTAAGAATGTCGACTCGTCCAGTATCAGACCAAGTTAATAATTAGCTCTCTATACTGTGCGTCAATTTGCTAGCTGACGTAATTAATGGTCTCGATTTGTCGCAGAGACAGGGCCAAACAATTTTTTAACCGGGGAACAGCCGAGGCAATTATTATGCAAGCAACCAATGCAGAGGGTGATTTATGCCGTACATAAATTCTGGGTAGTGCACAGGGCTTAAAGTGTGGATGGACGGTCATGGACGGCGTCCATGCACTTATTTTCAAATCTGAACGCCGTCCTGCCACTTATTTCGCCAGCCACACTGGAAAGTTAAGGAGCGTCCATGCACTTCTTTTGGAAAGGTAAAGAGCGTCCAGGCACTTATTATTTTACACTTCTAGCACTGGTAGTGCATATATAGTAGGCTACGGGCTAGCAAAGAGAATGCAAACTTCCTCGTCACGCTCTAAAATTGCGGTTTTGGATCTTTGATCAACGCTGCATAAATATTCAGCCAAAGACTATAAGGTCTTTGATTCAGCTACAATTAGGCCTACAATTGAAAGAATTTCAAAAAGACACATAAACGCGTTTTTGTTTAAGTGGATGACTAAGCGCATGTGTAGGCCTAGGCTAGGCCTAGCGATCAAATTTAGGCTAAATAGGCTAATGGGCCTAAGCCGCCTAACAAAGACAATTTATGTGGCGCAGGAAACATCCACGCCGTTACAATGGCGCCTCACATAGGGCCAAATCAGCGGCGGCGCCAGGATTTCAGGTTTTGGGAGAGGGGCTGAACCCTGGCGGAAAATTTTACATTTTCATCCGCCAAAATTTCCCTTTTTTAGTCATCCGGAAGAAATCTCATGGAAATTTTCCACTTTCATCCGCCAAAATTTCTGATGACCTTTTTTAGCCATCCGGTCGAAATCTCGTGATGATGGGTTTGATCTATTTCATTTTTAGAGGGGAAATATTTCAGTTTTACACGCTTTTTCTAGGGGGCTTAACCCCTGGATGGCCTTTTTAGGATGCTTAGCCCCTAGCCCTCTGGCGCCGCTACTGCGCCACATAATTGTTGGATTTAAGAGCTGGCGGGCCTATAGCCTTGCATCATTTTATATCGTTGACCAATAACCTAGAGTAGCCTTTTGAGTCTCCCTCTGTATTTCATTGGCCTCAGTTGCGCTCAACCGGAATAGGGTTAGAAGCGTTAGAAGCGCCTGCTTGGTATAGTCTATAGATTCCATGTAGGCATGCTAACAGCTAATCGTAATCGTAATAATCGTAATCTCGAAACTTCTACAGCGCCCACAAAAGCCAAGTCAGCTAAGTAAATTCCAGCACTGTAATATCTTGTGATCATTTATTCATGCAAAGAATTGTAGTCATTCTGCGTGCATGCCAGTTTGAAATAATAAATGGTGTCAGAAAATAAATGAAGATAAAAATTATCATCACAGCAGGCCTATAAATAACATTTATTTATTATTATTATTATTTCAACAAATTGATTAATTATTATTATTACTGCTACGAAAGATATTAGAGTCATAAAAGTAATATCTTTGCTGCTAGCCTACTACTATCATTGGCAATTTAGTACTACTATTTTAAAATTTAATATTATCAGGTAATAGCGATGTGATAGTTAAGCGCTAAAGAAATCATATGGCTCCTCTGAATACATAGTCCAAAACGCAAAACATGGCCTTCGGTGAGACGGTTGTTTAAGTACCAATCGAGAACCGAGTACCGATATCATAACTATAATAATATAATTATTATTTAATACGGCTATGTTGTTGAAAGCGTGATAATATGTAAGACGGATAGTTTAAGACGGTTATTTTGTCCTGAAAATAACGTTCATCTATAAACATGGCGTCGAGAGGATCGCAGATGATAGGAGGTAAGCAACCCGAGTTATATTTTCTAAAACCGATTTGTCCATCTAATCGGAAAACTTCTGAATGAAGGCAGACTGCAGTCGTAGTCGTACTGTAAAATCCGGAAATTTCTACGGGTCAACCCAAATCTCCGATACCCGAATCCCCGAAAACGCTGAAAATACAGCTCTATTTCCCGAAAGCAGTTTTACAGAAATCGACCAACTCCCGAAAACTATTCTAAGTTAGATCCAGTATAGTAAGTATGTATAGTATATATAATAAAATGTGTGTAGTATATGATAAAATTTTCATGTTAGTGCTGTTGATAGCACAATTTAGTGTAAACAATTTCGGATCGTTCTAATGAAATCGATTTGGGGGATCTGGCCGATATTTGTTTCGGGGATCAGGGTTAGGGGATTCAGACCAAACCCCTTCTTTGTGGGGCGTGCAGTGCTCTACTCTTCCAGTCTGGGTGGCCATACCGCATTGTTTATCGGTCGCAGGCTAGCTAAAATCAAGTTTTGCCCTGGCAGCACAGGCACAACTATTTCCGACTTTTGAATATCCAGTTTCCATGGTGCCGCTTACTTTTGGTGCTTTAAGAACCGGGTGCAGCCATCTCAGACTGGGAGAGTAGAGCACTGCAAACCCTGCAAAGAAGTTTACGAGTTCAATAAATATCTTATCAATGAGCAATGTTTCACATGTTCTCGAATTGACTACCGCAATTCCCTTCTCATTGGTCTTCCTAAGGTTCGTCTCTTGTCACTTTGTTCAGTGCTCAATTCAGCTTCTAAACTGATACTTCTGCCCGCCTTCCCAGGTATTCTTGCGTTTCTACCTTTATGTTTGATGAAAGGCAAATTAGGTAATCTTTGTTAATTCACATTTTTTATGTTAGAAAATGAAGACCAACAGAAGATGCGGTTCCAGGTTGAACTGGAGTTTGTACAGTGTTTGGCCAACCCCAACTATCTAAACTGTAAGTTTGTGCATGCAAAACTTCTTTAATTTTTTTTAGATCAGCTGTGATTTAGGTGCACAAACATCGGTTTTACCTTGCTTCACTATCTGCGCTGATTGTACATATGTAACCGAGAAAAATTACTAGCCTCATTTTTAATAGCTTTTCATTCTTTTGTTGTAACTGCACAACAAAACATGACATTCTGTTTCAATGGAGTAAAATGGGGTAAATATTGCCTCATTTTATTGCTTGGAATTTTGTAAAAAATTTTAAACTGATGAGAGTCATTCTTCTCCGGGTGTACAACTGTACAGGAATGTCATGCTTTATGTTCCTCCACTCAGGGTGAACTCTTCATGCCCTGAGGATGAACTGTTCTTAGACAGCATGGATGCTTTCTCTGTTATTGACCCCATGGTATGGAATAGACTCCCATCACAGCTTTAAACCATCCTTTCAACTGGGGTTGGGTCAGGAGTGCTCCTGAGTAGTAACCCTGAATCTCCATATGAATCTCCACAATGAGTGAATGAATGATTTGAAGACGAGTACAGAAGATCTCTAAGTCTGAGTAAAGAAAATAACATGAACTGCATCAATTATCCAAGCTTTTGAATCCAGTGTGTGAATGAAGGTGCGGTTCTCTGAAACTTATCAACGTGACTGGATGCAGTGAACTGACTCATTAATGTTTGAATTTCCAGTTCTGAATTAGTGTTCATAGCTTAAGAACATTGATTTTGTAGTTCTTGCCCAGCGGGGAGCATTCAAGGAGCAGACAATGATCAATTATCTCAAGTACCTGTCTTACTGGAAAGAGCCGGAATATGCCAAATACCTAAAGTAAGTATATAAAACATTTGTTTAGATTTGCCACTTTATTCTGATCCCTGACTCCTGTGTCAGAAATGTACAAGTTGTTTAGAGGGGTTTCATAATTTTCCCATTTTCAATACGATTGGCATGTTCCAGGGCTGTTAATATCGCGATAAAGTATCGCGATACTTGGTATCGCCGATACTTTTTTCAGTATCGCGGCGAGTATCGCGATAGTTTAATTTTGTTGGTATCGCATGCGTATCGCCGATACTTTTTTTAGCCTGTCAGCGATACTCGATACCAATACTTTTTTCACAATAATTTATATGGTTTCTCATCCGCTTGAATAAGTGACTCTTTGGTGCGATCTCACCGATCTGTGATCTTTGATCGGAATGGACGGAAATCGAGATCTATAAATAGTCAAATGACCGGAAACGTGTTCTTTATTTAGTATGGCTAAGTGGTAGACTTATGGAAAGCATGTATATAGATTAGTAGTTACACTGCTTGTACTGCTTAACACTGTTTAACGGGCAATGGCATGTGCTTTTTAGTCATTAAACTTTAAAACTTATCGAAAAGTATTGGTAAAAGTATTGGTATTGGTATTGCAATACTTTTAAGAAATAGTATTGGTATTGGTATTGCCAATACTTTTATTAGTAAGTATTGGTATTGGTATTGCCAATACTTTTTCCCAGTATTGTTAACAGCCCTGGCATGTTCTCAGTTACCTACTACACCTGGTTGTTTTGTCTGACCTATGCACCTTGCCATCTTCGCTGATCTCTTTAAACATTTAAGAACCCCAGTCTTCAGATTCTTGGGTTTACTCCTATGGGTTAAGCGTAAACGTTAACCTTCTGAAACAGATTTAGAATGTAATTGAATCCAATGGACTGATAATTAATTAATTAAATTTAATTTGTGCAGCCTGTTACAGTAAATTACAGAATACGTAAATCTTAACTACTAGCAGAACAGACCGCCTGCAATACACGGTGCTAATAGCAGCCTACAAAGCATGTCTGCCCTACGTTACCTCTCACTGTCTATGCCAGCGTGTTGTCCAATATGCTACCGTGGTGGGCCCTTCCTACGTGATGCATTCGTATTTCATATGAAGACCATTTAATGGGAAGACATTTCGTTTTGCAGATACCCTCAGTGCCTGTACATGCTGGAGTTGCTCCAGTCAGAGCACTTCCGTAAGGAGCTGATGAACTCACAGTGCACCAAGTTCATCGACGACCAGCAGCTGCTTCACTGGCAGCACTACCAGCGCAGTCGTGTGCGTCTCGTCCAGGAACAGGCCGACCGTGTCGTTGCCAGCCAACCGTCCCAGTATCATACGCTGCAGACACAAGAACAGGCACAGCAACAGTTGACATTGCAGAAATAGAGACTGCCGTGATTGGTGTAGAATTTGAACGAGCAGTTTTGCCATGTTGAATAGTTGACGTTGCGGATATAGAGACTGTTGTGATTGGTGTAGAATTTGAAGGAACAGTTTTGCAATGTTGAATTGTTGACATTGCAGAAATAGAGACTACTTTCTCTGTTATTGGGCCATGATATGGATTGGGGTCCCACTGTCTAAAGAGACATCCATGTAGAATTTTAAGGAACAGTTTTGCCATGTTGAAAGTTGATGCTGCACATATAGAGACAACTGTGATGTCATGATCAATGAAAAATTTGAAGGGGCAGTTGAGCCTGTAGAACAGTAGTGATACATGGATAACTAAGAGAGTACCAGACTAAACTGCCTAATATTGTAAGCGGTCGGATCCAGTATATAAAATCTGAACAGTTTCACTTCTCGTATATGTTTACTATCTTTTGAGCCGCTGGTAACAGAGATTAAGAAGTGAAAATAGTAGCCAAGATTTGGTGGCTATGTGCTGAGCTTAGCCAGTTCACACTTGGTAGCACAGTGAAGTTTATTAACAAAGTGGTTATAGTTATAGTAATAATAATAATATTCTTTATTGAACAATCCAGTTGATAGACCGCAACCAGTTACAGTGTATAGTTATGCAATTGAAACTTAACTACTAACAGAACAAACTGCCTTCAATACACGTACGTACATTTAGTGCATCAATGGCTAGCTGTCTGGACCAACTTTGCCTGCCATAATTCCTTTGATAGAGAGCCTGCACAAGTTCAGGGATAGAAAGGGTTATTGGCTGTTGTGTAGGTGTGGCAGTTTGTTTGGCCTTCAACTGAATGATCCTTCAAACCATAGAGAATTAGATAGACTTGTGAATATGTATTTAATTTGCCTTTAGGTGCACCATCAATGTGAACACTGTCTCCCTCTGCCATAAACTTGTTCCATGCAGTCTTTTAACTTTAAACACATAGTTTGTAAAGTTTTGTTGTTTACTGTTTATGGTGACTGGAACTAGATAGCTTTTCTTTTGTGCATGCCCAGATGTTTTTATGAGGATGTGTATTTTTCCAAATTGATTTGTTCATTACAAAAATTTATATATATAAATATATATATAACACCTCCTCAAGGCTACTACTTAGTGGTGCTCTTGACACAGTATGACTAAAATGATCTGATGCATAGTTATCTTTTCTCCTTGATATTATTCTTAAAATAATGTGAATTGTTTCTTTTTGCAGTCTTAATTAAATAATTGATATTTCTCAACTGAATGTTTCTGTTTAAACTATTTACTTCATTCCATCTGTTCTTAATTATAGATTTGTAAGTCAAGCTAAACCTCAGCCAAATGTTTGTAAGGTTGACTTAGCCGTTGTTTATTTTCGTCACAATAAAGTAAGCTGCATTGAAAAGACTGCTTGCAATCACTTTGAACTATTTTGATGACTCTGTCATTCGTATGGCAGTTTAATAATGCAATGATGGATGTGTTGGACAAACAGTGTAGCTGTTTTCTGCAGTCAGTATGAGTGGACTGGTATAATACAGTAGTTATCCTTCTGAAATTCGTGGCAGGATTCTTGTAGGAAATTCACCTGCATCTTTTCGCTGCTTGAAGACATTTCTCTTTTCATGGGCCTGTCACGCTGAGAGCTCTTCTGAATAGCTCTGCTGTGAGAAACGCTTTACAAATGCTTTATTAGATTTGATTAGATTAGATATTATAAACATTAATCAGTGACATTTGTACATTACACTGTAATCTTCAGATTTGCCTTCATACTTATTTGTGACATTTACATATATTCATGTATTTCTACAAAATACAACAGGCAAAATACTGTAGGTGTACAGTAACAAACTTATGGTTGAGTTTGTTAGTACTTGTTGGAAAGATGACTACAGGGCTGTTTTTAAGGAGTCTTTAGAACTGCACATCTCCTTTCCTTTCCCATCTTCCATGGTAAACTACTTTCAATCGGATGACAAGGACCTTTTTGCTAGTTTTAACTGTACAGAAGTGATTCTACAACTGCACATTTTGTGTACAACTGCATGTTAAAAAAAGCCCTGGATGACTATGATTTCATCTCTCGAGTACTTTTTCTGACTGTTCACAGTGTTAGCTCTAGGAACCGGTAAAAGCTGTCTCTATCTTGAATTTTGCAGAAACAGTTTAGTCCACCAGTCATTTCCTTTGTCATGTTATAAGTTGTGGTATGTTTAACTTAAGTTTCTTGAATAAACGAAATATATAATTGTTTTTATATACAAAATTTGGGAGAACGTTTATTTTGTCTTTATTGGGCAGAATGAAATTGTCCTCTTCCAAAAGTTGAAGAATGAAGTTGCTGTATGTGATTTGTATAGATTAGCATGCAAAAACGCAATAGCTTGGTTGACCCAACACTTGAGAGTTGAGAACAAATTAAAATCAATCAAATATAATGATCTATTTTGAGAAATTGTCTGAAAGGTAGTTATGTCAGTCAACTGTCCGTGTATTGAACAGAATGCTGAAGTCAATGGCAAACCTAAATCCTTTATAATAATTTTGGGATAGAAATCCTGCTGGTGCTGCTGCAATGACATTGTATATGGATTTATATGGCGCCTCTTGAAGAATGACTAATAACAGAGGTGCTTGAGCTAGTCTAGCAATGAAGATGGCATCCGTGATTTAGCGATTGCGAATAAGCTGGTGCCCTGCGCTTGGACTTTGAGTGATGCTTTTAAAGAATGCATCTAGTAACCCAGTTTTTATTTTCCCGTTTTATAAGCTGTTCTGATGAGGCAAAAACTATGCTGCCACCAGCGCTCAAAGTGTGGAAAAATAAGTGCCTGGACGCCCCTTACCTTTCCAAAATAAGTGCCTGGACGCCCTTGCCTTTTCGGGCTGTGCTGGTCAATAAGTGGCAGGGCGGTGCTCATATTTTAAAATAAGTGCATTGACGCCGTCCATGATCGTCCAGGCACACTTTAAGCCCTGCCACCATGAGAAGGTTCAATGTTATCGCATAGAAATCATAGATTCCCGTTCCACTTCTCTGAACTTCTTGTCCCCAAGATGCGTAGGCCTACTTCTATCAAGCAGGGAAGCCAGGGATGTGCATGCTTTCTCCGTTGCTCGCCTTTTGTCTGCAAAGGGCTACCTCCATACATGCGCCTGCTGCCAAGTGTCTCATATGACGTGTTCTATCGCAATCTTAAAACTTCCTTAGCCGAGGTTTTGTCGGGAGCGCTTCTGAATAGTAATTTTGAGAGACGCTATATAAATTCTTGAAATGAATGAATAGATAACTTGAAGCGAACTGCACGAGACTTAACAGGAGGCGTGGCATGTCCTTGGATGAGAATCATCAGACTGTTTAGATATCAGTGGTTGACGTGTGCGCTGAGTGGTTTCAGATTATTATAGAGGCGAAAGTTCATCTGCGAAAGGTCGAAAGTATTATTTCGTTGTCCTTGACAGTGAGTAAAATGTCGTTTTGGGGAATTTTAAATAGTGAAGAATTGCTTTAATGATTTCTGCGCATCACTTAAGCGTGTCATAGGCACAGTGTCATAGGATACGTATAACGTAGTAGGTGGCCGAAATTTAGTGCACGACCTAGTGAGGTGTCATGTAGCCTACATTAATAATCATAAACGCTCACTGAGTTGTACCTTTACGTTAGATTAGTTACTATATTAGGTTTTTGACATTTGGTAAGTAATTGCATTTTCTCTGGGACTCTGTAACCGAATAGGTCAATTGCATTGGCTTACGCTAAAATTCAGAATAAGATTTGACTTAATCTGTCTGATCTGATATGTAGCTTCCGGACGAAGAACACTTCTGCCTATCTTCAACTAGTGATCTCCTAACATTGTTATCTGCAGCTGCAATCTAATCTTGGGTGTGTGTCGTGTTGTTTCTCTCCGTATCTTTCTCACTAGTTTTATTATTATTATTAGACTGCCATTTATTGCACTCATAAAAAAGGAATCTTGCACGAAAGTGCGTAACAGGTAAATTTACTTTAAAATAAAACTTAAACAAGTACGTCTTAAGGTTTTTCTTGAAGAGTGATGAAGACAATGATTTGCAAATAAAGTCCAGAAGTTTATTCACGAGCCTCAGATTTGATTTCTGTGTGTTTTTGCACCCATAAAAATTTGCTTTTAATGATATTTCTTTACAATGTGCGATACAATGACACTGAATAAAGGAGACATCCTCAATAATTGCTGTCAGCTGTCATTGTCATGCCTTTTAGTTTTTTTATGATTTGAGATGCGCATACATTTGACTTTTTGTGGAATTTGTTGTGAGAGTATTGAGAGTGATGCTTGATTCTGTCGTGCAATTTGTTTTAGTCTTGATTGTTGACTGCCATCATGTCTCGATTTCCACCATACCTGACTAAGGAGAAGGAGGATGAATTGCGGAAGATCGCGCAGGCAATCGTGGCTCAAGGCAAGGGAATCCTCGCCGCTGATGAAAGCACCGGTCTGTGTCGTCAATTTGATTTTATTATTGGCGCTAATGTACGCTGTGATTCTAAAGACAGTTTCAAGTGCAGAATTTTATTGTCGAACGCAAAGTTTTTTATGATACAGTGCATTGACTGGGAGCATGTAAAACGGTATTTAGCTCTATGCTGCAGTTCTTTTATGGGGCGTGGAGATGGTTGAACACCCGAACAATAATATGCTGGCATGGAGATTAGAGGGATATGGGTTCGATTCCCACTAGCCCCATATGGTTGACTCCGTCTTCAAGCCCCATATGGTTGACTCAGCCTTCAAGCCCCATATGGTTGACTCGGTCTTCAAACCCAATTTGGTTGACTCAGCCTTCAAACCCCATTTGGTTGACTCAGACTTCAAGCCCCTTATGGTTGACTCAGCCTTCCAGCCCCATTTGGTTGACTCAGCCTTCAAGCTCCATTTGGTTGACTGTCTTCAAGCCCCATTTGGTTGACTCAGCCTTCAACTCCCTAATGTTATGGACCTGATGGATGACTGTAAAGTGAGCAGTAGGACAGATGGATGTCTTGCGGGCTGCCATACAGTTACACCGAGTTCCTCTTAAACTTGTCAGCTGTTACTACTGTATTATGTTATCTTTATACGCATGCTTGTCAATTTGAATTAATAAACTATTGTTATTATCATTATTGTTAATATTATTATTATTATTATTATTATATTGTTATTATTAAACTGCCGACAGGGACAATTGGAAAGCGATTTGACCAGATCAAAGTGGAAAACACGGAAGAGAACCGAAGACTTTACCGCCAGCTGCTGTTCACCTCCGGCGCCGAGATGTCATCCGCCATCAGCGGAGTCATCCTTTTCCATGAGACGCTCTACCAGAAGGCAGATGACGGTACTCCGTTCGTCAAGATCCTTAGCGACAAGGGAATCATTCCCGGAATTAAGGTCGACAAGGGCACGGTCAATCTGGCTGGAACGCTTGATGAATCCACAACCCAAGGTCACCTTGAACTTTTCTCTCTAATAATTAATCTTTCCTCTTTCATCATGTTGTTAAGTAAAGATTTTGCAGAGCGAAAACTTGATTTGATGAGATGCTGTGGTAAGTAAGTAAGTGAGTTGCCATTTAATGATGCATTCTAGAATTTTGGAATTCTGGGATTTTATTAATGGCCAATGGTTGATGGTTGATGTAATATGTTAAAGTACTGTCATTGGGACAGGAAAAGCCCAAAACTTTTCCAGAGGGCTTATGCACTCGGGGTTCCTGTGAATAGTCTATTGGTCAGTGGTGTAGATAGGAATTTATGATGGTGGAGGGGTTTTATGGCCTGGCTGGATGCCCTTCCTGGCACTAACCCAACCGTATAAACAGTAAATAAATAAAAAAGTAACAAAGGGAATAAACTAAGAAAAACAATTGTTACTACAAGCAATTTTTTTTCTTCTTATTTAAGTGGATAAATAACCTTTTAAAAAACTTTTTCCTTAGCTAATGGGGAGGTTTTAACCCCCGAAACTCCCTTGTTTACGCCACTGTTTATGGTACAAGAGGCATATTATAAATTTCTGGATACAGTATGTTACGATACAGGATGCATCAAGTTTTATAAATTATGTATGTATGAGCACTTGTTATATTTCTAACTCAGATGTGCCCGACCACAGCACAGACACTGATTCGAAGTTTCACACCGCATGAGCAGTTGCTGCAAGAATTCCATTATGCTCAATAATCAATATGCCGTTTTAGTGTTGTTGTGTACTCCTCTTCAGAATGAGTGTGACCTATGTGTGACATGGATTTATTTAAATTTAGCGCAAACTTTAAGACTGCATTATACTCGCTAAGTCCATCTGTCTGGAGTAGATCACCTGGCAGCCTAGCATTTAATCAACTTGTTGGTCGTTCTTTGCCCATTTCCCGCAAACTATTATTATTATTATTAACAGTATTAGTATTATTGTTGTTAATACTATAATTAATTATTATTATTATCGCTGTTGCATTGCTAATTAGGTTCTAGTTAAGTATTAAGTATGTGATGAAAACTTTCATGAATAATAATTAAGGAAGAGGGGTCAGGATAGCATAAGCGATTAGATTTTGCTGACTTCTGTTGCACTACACTTAGTTGCTCATGATTGTATCAACGGAAGTGAATTTGTGTGCATTAAACAATAAACTTGTAAACATTTGAAAACTTTGTTATCATGGTTTGGTGTCGTGATGTTGGGAGTGCCTCCGAGAGATTTCTCTTGAAGTAGCGGTTGTATGAATTGATGATTATGATTCATGATTTTACAACTTTAAGACTTTAGTTTCTAAGATCTACCATAATAGAATAAGGAAAATTGGTTGTTCATTGTGGAAATTAAGCAGGAATATATTGATTACACTGTACTTATGAAATTCTGATAAATTTCTGCTGTAGGCCTGGATGGTCTTTCTGAACGCTGCGCCGAGTACAAGAAGCAGGGCTGTGGCTTTGCCAAGTGGCGATGTGTGCTGAAGATTGGTGCGCATACACCGTCGTATTTGTCTATGTTGGAGAATGCTAATGTGTTGGCTCGCTACGCAATGATTTGCCAGCAGGTGGGCTAAGATTTGTATACTACTGATTTTTTTAACTTTTTGATGAATTTGTGAAAATCTTAACTAATATGTACTTGTGTAGGTTACAGAGCATTTGCAAGTTATTAAAGAGTTAGTTGTAACAACAAAGTTGGTAGCATTGATTGTAACTGCTGGAAATGAATAAAGTGTAGATTTGGAAAACAGATTTTTTTACAATTTATGTGAAAGATTTGTCTTCTGGATGGGTAAAACAATATGGTTGCAAAACGTGAAAGATGTGTCAATCATTTAGACTGAATGTTTTATGCTGGTATCTTGTTGAATATTTTCTATGTTGTCTTGCATGTAAGTTTATTGTTTGTGTATGGTAAGGAGGTTTCTCCTATTTCCACAGTTTCTGCTCTTTAGACGTGGTTTGGATGTATGCATGTATGTGTCGGAACACTTTTAAGTACCTTGCAGAAACTTTGGTTTAAATCTTCTGCCTGCAACTACTTTAATTTACCATTAATTTGCCAAGTAATTTTCTACAGAACGGTCTTGTACCTATTGTTGAACCGGAAGTTCTTCCTGATGGTGATCATGACCTTGAGACTGCTCAGAAAGTTACAGAACAAGTACGTATTCCATATGTAGTTGCCATCATGAAATTAAATTACCCTAATACCTGATTATCTTTATTAAATTTGTAGAAAGGCATATTGTACTTTTAGAAATGAGAGGTTTAAAAGATGATGGTGTTGGAGTGATTTTGAAAACTTTTACATAAGATTTGAGAATCCATAGCTCGATTATAAATGCTAGTAGCCATAATTTGAACTCTTGTGATTGTTGTGATGTGTTTCGTGATTGTTGTGATGTGTTTCATTGGAGGCATTGGGAAAACCCTGCATCATTTAGCACAGGTTATATTTAGAGTAACTATTCTGCTCGCTGAACCCGCTCCATGCATTCCGACAACAGTCGAGGGCTACATTGGGACTAGTTACTTTGGGAGTAGGCGTTACATCCAAACTAGCTTATAAATGCCTGTCTCATGCATATGGCTGTTGATCATTAGATAAAATCTGTTGCACTGGCTCTAAATCTGTTCAAGTGTGATAAATGCACTGGAAGTTGAAGAAATGAAACTATTTTAGGTGATCCAAACTTGTGCATGCTTCTGTACAGGAGTACATAGGTAAGAATAACATAAAAAAATAAAAAGTTAAAATATAAAATAAAAACAAAATAGAATGGTTTTAATTTTTTGAACGTGTTTTCTATTGGTGCTGCCATTATATTGTCTTGTGTCAGGTCTTGGCTTTTGTCTACAAAGCCCTGAACGACCATCACATCTTCTTGGAGGGAACTCTGCTCAAGCCAAACATGGTGACCGCTGGACAGAGCTCCACCAAGAAGTACACACCAGAACAGGTGGCCGTTGCTACGGTAACCGCTCTGAGGCGCACAGTTCCTGCTGCAGTACCTGGTAGGTTTGCGTACTCGACAGGTTCAATGGTGACTTTTCCGACTATCTGAGCATTGTTTGCCTACTGATTAATTTTTTGGTCAGAATGAACTTGAATACCACTTGTAGCATAGCTGACATAGAGATTGCTTATATTGTAAGCTATTTATTTTAGGGCTGTTGATTTAATCGCGTTAACGCGTGCGATTAACGCGTTAAAAATATTTGCGATTAAAAATTTTAACGCATTAATCGCACGCGTTAATTAGATCTGATTAAAATGGAATCAGAGGCAGAAAGACTCGTTTTAAATGAAAGGCTCATTCTTAAAGCTAGTGATACATTCTTTGGCAAATATTCCAACAAAAATTAGAGTATTATCGTATTATCGTAGCAATTCTTTGCTCAATTAGGCTAAGGTTGTTTCCTCTTTCCTCATCCCGTCAGACTACGTTGGTTGAACCCCATGAGATGACTAATGGATCAAGGTGTCAAATGATAAATGTTTAGAGAACTACAACTAAAACGATCGAGGTTTGGCAAGAACCGCAACCTCTTGTGAAAAATTGTGACTAAATAACGAGGTTCAATAGTAGACCTACTAGCCGCCCTATCGTTAATTAATAAGAGCATCCTTTGAACTGTCCAATGTAAATAAACTAGTCTGCCTATACAATTGGCTGAATAAATAATCAATCTTGATAGTCAGAAAACGGTTGTCTAATTTCACATTTAGGCCTGTTAATTAAAGGTGGTTCAAATGAAAAAATTAACGGATTTTGAGCAGCTGACTGATTTGAACAGTGTCTCAATTCTGTCTGTCATACAAAACTGTACAATAAACTAAATGCAGAAATTCAATAGGCCTAAGTCAAATGTTATTGAATATGTTTGCAATAGAAAGAATGCATTCAGTCATTAAAATTTTATGCTTCAGGGGTCCTTATAAAATAGTAAGATTGATATATTTGAAGGAAATGTATTGCGATTAATTTGCCGTTAATTGCGATTAAAAAAATTAATCGCGCGATTAATTTCGATTAAAATTTTTAATCGAACAACAGCCCTAATTTATTTACTTGGTGATGTATTGAGTGCATAGATACGTGCATGTTAAGTGATAGTAGGAAGAGGAAGGAGGCTTGGCCTTACTTGTCAACTTGGTCATGGAAACGGCTTGTGGGCGAGGTAAAGTGATTGGGCTGTTGTACGACTGAGATAGGTTAAAATTTAAACTTTCTGCAGTGGATGGATGTTAAGATACGGTGTTGGTGGCATTTGTGTGGGGGTGGTATTGTGGAGGGTGGTATTGTGGGGGTGGTATTGGTTGAAGAGTGATGATATATTACAAATGATAACAAAATTAATGATAGGCTTAGGTTATGCTTTTACTTCTGTCAATCTTTTATCTTTGAGTGGTGATTCTTTGTGCACATGCTGAGGCCAGAGTTCACCAGGGAGTGTTCGACTGATAGATTGTCACAATATCTCTGCCCTATCACGGTTTGAATTAGTTAATCTACGAGGAACTAGCATGTGTGATTCTGATGACTAAGCTATTACACCACTTCACTAAGTGTTGACTGTAACATCTTTAAGAAGTTTAAGTTGTTTCAACTGTGTCTTTGGCTGGCACTTATTTCTCGCATTTGCCATAGCGCTTTAAGCGTGCTACTCAGAAGTGCTCCCAACTACAGCACGGCCACTGCATCGAAGTTTCACGCCAAAGCGCACGAGCAATTACGAGTGAAGGACTTGCTCAAGGTCCCTACGAGGCGGCTTGAGGTGGATTCAAACAGAGAACCCTACGGCTCCAACGCACCGAAGCCACCACTGCTCTCCACTAACTTGTAATGTTGTTACATAACGAAACAATTTGTTTCTATAGGTTTCTTAAACTGATGTTATGGAGTACTTTGCCCGTATATTAGTCACTGCACGAAGGGTGCACTAAGAGTCACGAGACGATGGGCTCTAATGCCGCTCTATAATGCTCGACTGTATTACATCACTTGTGATCATTAATGTTTTCATTTTGGTTGCTTTAGTTGTAGGTTCTTTGATGAAGTTGTATAGATGTATTGAGCCGCTCTCTGGTGCTGTGTTTCGGCACCATAGAAATTGTCGTCATTATTATTATTATTATTTATTATAGATGTAATCATTCCGAAATCTAAACCAGTTAACTCAATTTCCTTCACTGTGTTTTGCGTGAATTTCATTGCATTTGCCTCATGTGTTGGTTGGATCTGTTTTAAGGTATAACATTCCTGTCGGGTGGTCAGTCAGAGGAAGAGGCGAGCGTCCATCTGAACGCCATCAACCAGGCGCCGGGTGTGAAGCCGTGGGCGCTTTCCTTCAGCTTCGGTCGAGCCCTCCAGGCTTCCGTCCTGAAGAGCTGGAAAGGTCAGACAGGAAATGCGAAGGCTGCCCAAGAGGAATTTCTGAGACGTGCAAAGGTATTTGATTTGCCCTTATTGTTTGTATGTGCACTTGTTATAGCGCCCCTTCAAGCTCTCTCTACTCAGAGGCGCTCCCGAATGCAGAGCGAACACTGCATCGGAGTTTCACGCCGAAGCGCTGAGCAATTGCGAGTGAAGGACTTGCCCAAGGTTTCAACACGGCGACGTGAGGTGGATTCGAACCTCGAACCTTCCGGCTTCAAGGCAACGACGCCACCACTACACCACCGTGCCCCACTTATGTTTAGACTGCTATTATAGATCAGGGTGCTTGTAGATTAGTAGGCGGTTCATTTAAATCGTTGTGGGGTTTATAAAGCACCCTTTCAAGCATAGTTGTAAAAAACGTTTTTTTCGTTTTTTATTCTCTCCCAAAAAACGTCGTTTTTTTCGTTTTTTATTTTCCCCGTCGTTTTTTATCGTTTTTTATTTTTTCTTTAACTTTATTTATTCATTTAATTTCTGTTATTATTCTCCTTAATTTTAATTTTTTCTGATATTCCTTATGTTTTCCGCCAACTCTCAATGATTCAGCTAACTAAAGTCATTATTTCATCGTTTAACATCATCATTTAAGAGATTGCCTGCGT
The DNA here is from genome assembly GCA_949752735.1 of Lumbricus terrestris. Classification (NCBI taxonomy): domain Eukaryota; kingdom Metazoa; phylum Annelida; class Clitellata; order Crassiclitellata; family Lumbricidae; genus Lumbricus; species Lumbricus terrestris. The sequence goes on from OX457047.1 coordinate 32,904,171, forward strand.
GAAGTAGGTTCCTAATCAATTTTTTCAAGGTTAAAATGCGGTTTAGATGTAGCAAAGTCAAATTATTTACCGTTTCCGTTTTTTATCGTTTTTTTGTAGTTTTTTATTTTTTCGAAAAAAACGACGTTTTTTACCGTTTTTTATTCCGTTTCCATCGTTTTTTACATCTATGCTTTCAAGGTTACTGCTCTGCTCTTTCGGGCGGGTTTCCTGGTCAGCTGAGCAGGTGTGGACGGAGTTGTTCCAGTCCTCAGGGCCAGCAACGGAGAGAGCATGTTGCTGCCTGATTAATTGTTTACACCTTACCTTAGACCTTAGTCCTTCCTGTGCAGCTCTGCACATCGGGCAATGCAGTTTCTCCATTCCACTCTGTTCTTCGCCACTTCCACAGCATCGTTCCACGTCATCTCCAGACCCCGCAAATCCTCTCGAATGGTCTAATTTACACATGTGGAAAGAAGTTTGTCCTGCATGGAGAAGCAATGGGGCAGTGGCCCTGGTCATCCCGGTAGGAGCGACTAAGCTCCGTGAGATATTCTGGGCCAAACCCAGGAGGCAGCACCACCACACCCGGACCAAGACCCTGTAAACAACTTGCCGCATGAGAGGTTCCAGTGCAGCACACGATGCGTTTAGCCAGAGACTTGGTTGAGATTATTTACACCAAATTGTTCGTGTTCAATGATCTGTCCATTTAGTCGTCAGTTTAGTCATCAATTTAGTCGTCAATTTAGTCATTGATTTAGTCGTCAATTCAGTCATCAATTTAGTCGTCAATTTAGTCATTAATTTAGTCATCAATTTAGTCATTAATTTAGTCATCAGTTTAGTCACCAGTTTAGTCATCCATTTAGTTGTCAATTTAGTCGTCAAGATTAACTTGCAGTTCTAATTCTATCTGACTGTTTCATATGCATAGGGTTGTTAACATAACATTCAAGATGTCAGCTGATGGCACACCTGACTATTAATATTTGAGAATATATGAATTGATGTTCTGCTTTTCAGATCAATGGTCTGGCGTGTCAGGGCAAATACCAGGGTGGTACAGCCAGCGCGGCTGGGGGCGAATCCCTCTTCGTGAAAGACCATAAATACTAGAAGATCACACAGCTTCGTTAGTAGACGTTACATGGTTTAAGGTCCAAATAAAGTCAGACTTTGAAATGGTTGGTGAACTTGGGATATTTGTGTGTGGGATACAAACGAAGTGCCTAAGGAGCTAATCAACAGTTAAGTGCATCTTGCTAATTAGTATTGTTAAGCATGATTAATTATCCATGATAGTTGCATATCACTATTTTCCTATATGAACCGTTAAGCCTTAAATTGTGATTTTCTTGTATCTGTTAATGTAAGTGGGAAATGGTTGCAATGTTATCTGGTTAATGTGGGAACCTTGAAATATTGAACTAGTATAGCTTGTTTTGTTCTCACGTCAGTCTGAAGAAGTCTTTGCCTCAAAATAATTACATAGTTTGCCATATTTAGGATTATATGAATGAGGTGTACAATAAGGATGAGCCTATAATTGAGTTGCACCTTATTTGCTGTATTCCATAAGTTTTTGTGAATGTGTGTTTACTACTATATGTTAAATGTTTTAAACTACTTTTCCAATAAATATGGTGTCATATCAGTCTTAGATTGCCATTGTAATTAACATGTTAACTGATGTCATGTTTTGGACCAGTAAAATTTATTACTTGTTTTTTGGTCTAGACTTTTGAATCTTTTGAATTTCAAGTACTGAACCCTGTAAATTTGACTTTTTCAAGATTGGAGCAAAGACAAAATTAATGGTGTAGGCTTGTGAAGGTTGAATCTTGATAATAGTATGTCACTATGTTTACAAGACTTATTGTGGAAATTATAAGCTTTGATAATTATCTTAGCAAAGAAATAGAATCAGGGATACAGGTTATTTTCACAGTAGTTTCGTTTGCTACATTGAATTAAAATGATGAAGTCCAAGAATGGTGTTGTACCATTCAAATGTCTTTCTGTAGAACTCTGTCTGTTGCTTCGTGGATGATTTCAAATTTGACTGACTGTTAATGGTGGCTTGCAAGGATTTGCAAAATGTTTTCTTTATGTCTTACGCAGTAAGTGGTTCTTATGCTTTAGTTTTGAATCCCTAAGTTTTCTTGTGGAATTGTACGGACCACTTTGTTGATGCTTTCAGATGAATTGTATTTTTTTAATGAAATGATTGTCTTCTGCTGCTCTGTAGACTGCTCTGTTCTGGTGACTTAAAATTTAAAACAAGAAGTTTGTTTGTTATTTGTTATTTCGTGCCGAAAAATCTCGTGCTAAGAAGTATTATTATTATTATTATCTATCACAGTTTAAACAATTAATCCGGGCACACATGGCAAAAAATTATAAATATAGTTGTGTAGAAATTTATTGTCGTTTAATCTGGGTTTTTTATTGCGTTTGTTGTTATTGATAAGTGAGTGTTTAATCTTCCAACAATCAAATGTTGATCTCCCAACATCTTACAGGTATTTCCTTGCACGTAGGGCCCCTATTTAGCGGGATGTTCTCCCCATCAGAGGAACGCACTGTCTCCATGCACTACCGTGATCTATTTTCAGTTTCTCATGTCGCATGTTGTTTACAAATTATCTTGTGTACAATTATTTGGGAGCAATAAATGAAATATAATGAAAAAAGTTAATTTTCAATACATGGATGGCTAATTTGAAATGTGAATCTGATGTGCAGAAAGTAGGCTGCCAGAAGAAGATGCAGTTAGATATATCCATGTGCATGAAAGCCAACATTTTAGAAATAGTGATTTTTGAGTCGATTTCTGAAGAGAAAAAAGTAAATTTAAGCTACAAAGGAAATTGATTAAATTCTTTGGAGGCAGTTGCATTGAATGTTAATTAGTTAATTGTTGCTTACGAGTGACACGTTAGAAGCTCGAAGATTACAATTAGGATATAATATAACTAATAGGCCTACTCTGAAATACCACGTCGATCTTCCTTCCACATTAACACGCCTAGGCTATATGTGTTGGCAAAAGTACCTGTTCTTTGCTGAAAAAATCTCTTGCACTCTGAACTAAAAGTAGGTAAGACTTTAATCTTGTATATAAATGCAGTTAAAGTCTAAAGTACTTTCAGATCAGAATAGCAGAGAACTTCAATCGATTGCCAACTGCAGATTCATATTCGTGGACAACGAGTTTGGCCATACACATCGTAAAACTTGGAACTTCTGCAGCGCCCACATTAGTTAAGTCGGGGGAACCAGCTTATTCACAGGCGCAATTCCAAAATTTTAAAACGCTTCCCCAAGGCTGAGTGCAGAGCTCCAGTTTGTTCACCACCGCTACGTCAAGTCGGAGGCCCGTCCAGATATGGTCGAGGAAATTCCGAGTCTTGTTGCCAGAATTCTGAATCCGATTGCTACCCTGTTCAGCCGACAATTCCAGCAAAACGTTAGACTGAGCGAATGATGGCATCGAATGTTAGAGGTCCATGTTTGCTTAGGTTTTCCTTCAACTCTTGACGTTATAGAGTGTAGGTCCCACTCTGCCTACGTTAATATCCTTCATTTCAAATTATCCGTACTCGTACACTAAACACACAAAATACACGATACCCATCTAGCTCCTGACTGTCCATCTATTCTCACTCAGCCACTCACTTATCCAAAGGGCCCCTACCAGCGGGACCCATCCCTTCAGGTGTGCCCTTTGTCCCCACTTAAACTTGTTTAAAATCTGCTGTTTTAATCGTTCCATTCTTACTTTGTTCTATTGATGCACTGTTTAGCCCAGCGGTTCCCAACCCGTGGCCCGCGGGCCAAAAGTGGCCCGCCGGGCCTACAAAAATGGCCCGCAGCATCTCAATGAGTTAAGAAAAATGTGTAAAAATTGACAATTTGGACACGATAGAATACATAATTATTTTCTATCAAATATTATTTTAATTGGACGTTAATAAATCGCATGAAACATTCTATTTTGATTCAATTATAGCAATTTTATATGCCTTTAGTTAATTAAATTGAGCCTTGTGGCCCCCTGATGTCCTTCAACTAAGAAAAAGTGGCCCTCGTGTCCTCCAACATAGAAAAAATGGCCCATCAGTCAAAAAAGGTTGGGAACCACTGGTTTAGCCTAACTGTAAAAATGTTTATGCTGGGTTCAACAAATGAAGTGAAATTGAAATTCTTAACTGGAGTGCCCGAAGTGTAGGCCTAGATACGAAAGCTTCCTCTGTTTAAATGTCATAAAGCCTAAGCTTATCTGCGCAAAGTGCCAACACCGCAGTGGCGGCGTCTATAGCTACAGCCTATAATGTCATCAGTTCGCGTTAGTGCCATGGAAGTTATTCAACAGATCGAAGAAATTCAATGTAAGGAAGAAACAAAAAATTCCAGAGTTTTTTTTGCAGCTCATAAAGCAGATCAAAAGAAACATGCTGCGACCTGTGCTATAGCATTGCCACTGCTACACCGATCTAACGAAGGAGCGCCGCCGAAAATCGTCTGCTCGTTAATTGCTCAAGTCGTGCTGAGTAGTTGAACTTAGGCCTACGACTTATCCAAAGCGTTGAAATTGTTAACAAGCTCTCTTGTAACGTTGTAGAAATTGTCGTAGTCGTTCGCTCGTTCAACTGACTAGTGACTATAGGCCTACAGCATTCATTCATTCATTCATTCATTCATTCATTTCAAACACTTATATAGCGCCTCTTCAAGAGTATCTACTCAGAAGCGCTCCCGACCCAACCACGGTTAAAAAGAATAGTTTTAAGAGCAGAGTAGAACGTAGTCTCAAAGGCTCTAGGCACAAGACGTAGTTCCACAGGAAGCCCATTCCAGGTTGTAGGGCCAACAACAGAAAAGGCACGGTTCTGTGTGATAGAAGTGCGTGACCGGGGGACAAGAAGCTGAGCCTGTTTAGAAGAGCGGAGAGAGCCACGGCGCTGGACGTTCAGGGTGGAGCAACAGAGCTCCTGCAAATAAACAGGGGCCACACCCGCGAGACAGCGCCAAACCAAGGAAGATATGCGGTAAGTGATCCTTTGTGAAAAAGGGAGCCAATGCAAGACATCCCGCATATAGTCAGTAACATGGCCGAATCTTGGGATGCGACCAACGAGGCGTGCCGCAGAGCGCAAGACCCGATCCAAGCACCCGACCCGAGTCACCGGAAGACCCACATAGAGGGCGCTGCAGTAGTCCAGACGAGAGACGACAAAAGAATGGACTAGCGTTAAGGCAGCATTGAAGGTTAAGGAGCGGAGCACCACTAAGGACATAGGCCTAACTAGGCCTATCTCCACCTCATCTGCTAAAAAGAATTGGGCCTACCAATCTCCAAAGATGCAGATCACTAACCGGTCTAAACAGTGTTTAAAGTGCAGCAAAAGAACTGCCTTTCCTCTTGCCTTTCCAGGAAATATTGGCCTAACAAGTGCCAGGACGGCTTTGAGATTTGAAAATAAGTGCCTGGACGCCGTCCATGACCGTCTAATCACACTTTAAGCCATGGGTCTAAATAATTATGATATGCCAAGAGACAATAATATTAGCCGTCCACCTTTTATTAGACCTTCAAGAAAAGGGACAACCATATTTTTAAATTATAGATTATATTAAGCAAAATGGTCTGTCGATTTTGCACATTACCTGCATCTGATATATGCCTGCCGTTCTCCGCGTAGGCCAGTACGCAAAGAGCATAAACGGTCGCATTCAAAGAACCTTCACAAGTCATTCCAAGTGCCGCAATATAACTAGGCTAACTACCTATCAACAACATCTGATGGTGATGTTCAGCTTCTCCTTAGCACTAGTCATCCTCAACAGGGTTGTTCTGCATATCGTACATAGTAGGCCTAGCATCGTGCGATATTTAAAGGATCCATTTGCCCAAACCACCTGCTCGATATGGTTCATTGCACGCCTATGTATGCCATCTCTATAATAGACCACGCACACTTTCCTCGTCTGGTCCTGCCGCTGCACGCCACGACAGGAATTAGCGACGCTCACGTCCAGCAACTGCTGCTGTTGACCACCGTTGTCATGGCAGACTGGCGCGCCATGCAGTTCGCCCATGCGTATCAACAGTTTATACCTGTGCATGCGCGACTGCACCTGTATTCGATGCATTCAGGCGCATCAACAGTTTCCGAACTGTTCGGATATGCATGTAGGCCCTAAATACACAGGGCCTACATACAGAATGTATGCATATGGGGCGCTTATATATGGCAAATATATACGGCACATATATGATGTGTGTGTGTGTGTGTGTGTGTGTGTGTGTGTGTGTGTGTGTGTGTGTGTGTGTGTGTGTGTGTGTGTGTGTGTGTGTGTGTGTGTGTGTGCGCGTGTCGTGTATTTTGTGCGTCAGAGTATTTTGTGGAAATCATGTATGGACATAATTATCGTATTGCAACCTTGCTTTGTGCAAGGAGAGGGTATAGGTTAACCATTCGTATTCAGTCTTTCGAATTATCTCTATCTGTCGGGGTGGGGGGGGGCTCTGCTAAAATTCAATGTACCCGGCCACTTAAGTGCTGCATAATTATTCTCTTTCGTTGACGATCTTCAGCCAAATGTTGAAGAACAATAGACGGACGAATGGACGGACAACGGAAAGTTAGAGACAGACAGACAGAGAGACAGAGAGAGAGAGAGAGAGAGAGAGAGAGAGAGAGAGAGAGAGAGAGAGAGAGAGAGAGAGAGAGAGAGAGAGAGAGAGAGAGAGAGAGAGAGAGAGAGAGAGAGAGAGAGAGAGAGAGAGAGACGGAGAGAGACAGAGAGGAAGAGAGAAGAGAGACAGACAGAGAGATAAAGAGAAGACAGACAGAGACAGACAAACAGAGATGGACGGAAAGATACTGAAAGATATTGTGGGATACAGATCTGTCTCCACAGTAATATGATCCAAGGCACAAGGACGTTGAATTGAAATCGATCGATTGTTAAATGTTCTCATAATATGGACAGCCAGACAATCAACAGCACAGGACTTGGCCACTGTTACAAAGCAGCGCCACTTCTCATGATCTGCACTAGGCCTATAATAGGTGGCGGTCCACACTAGTAAGCCCTAACTAACTGCACCCGGATGCTGGCAAGATTCGACTTGCCTCATAACTGACTGGGTCTCTGAATTGTCAAACGAAGGACTTGCCACTGCTACAAACAGCGCCACTTGTCATCTGCATTATAAGTCTACTGGTTACTCCACTCTGACATGGTGGCGGCAACTTGGCAAGATCCGACTTGTTTCATAAAACTGCGCAAACAGCGCAGCGTGGACATAATATACATTGAGGCCTACATGGTTCGCTACGTGCAGGCCTATAAGAGCTTTGTTTTCGTCGCATTTCAATGCGCTCCATTGCTGCTGCGCATAACCTTTTGCTGCTGACGCATTCTCGGTGCCTTATGGAGACATAAATAGATTTCTCATTGGCACTATCATCAACCGGGCGGTGACACTCTGCAGCAGCTGCATGTTTCAACAGGTTTTCTTTGAAACCGTGTCGGGGCCTATAACATATGATTTCATGATGATGCAGGATCGACCCAGAGGCAGGGTGAGAATTGCCGGGGGGGTTGGGGGGTTTCGACCCCCCAGTCTTTCTTAGAGCCACATGTTAAAGTATGTTTTTTTACACCCCAATTCCAAGTGGATAATGGTCCAACCCCCCAGTTATTTTTCCACAATTCTCACACTGCCCAGAGGCCAATTATGTCATGTTCGCTTCTTACTTCAGGAAAAAGGGAAGGCTACTCCGCTTCTCCATTGAGTTGTTCCAAATCGATTTAGACGAGTTTTGCTCGCCTATACTCGTTATTGCAGCTAGTGGCATATTTTGAGCATGTGGATTGGGCTTATTAGCTTTCGTCTGCTAAACAATTTGTATTTATCTATGTACAATTGTACATGTACGTCCTTCACTTGCAATAATTATTGCTCATGCACTCCGGCGTGAGACTCCGATTCGGTGCCCGCGCTGTAGTCGGGAGCGCTTCTGAGTAGTTCTCTTGAAGAGGCGCTAAAGCAAGTGCACATACATACATACATATGTATCCCTGCATGCATGCACACGTAGGCATGTACATGTATGTATGTATGTATGTACAGCATGAATGCATGTACGTATGTTTGTATATGGGCTATAAAATTAAATGCATGTATGTATGTGTAGGGTTTCCTCGATCGCTTGGCAAATACAAGTTGTCGATCGGAATGAGGGGGAACTAGGCGTGTAACGTTCCAGTATGTATAGAGGAACGCAGCTCAGTAGGCCTATAATAGTTTAATTGTCCAATGGCAAACCAGCAGATCTATAATTGACGGCGATAATATTCAGAGTTTATGACAGATCATTTGATAAGACGACGAGCTGCTGATGCTGAGCTCGACAGGACTGGACCGGACCGTCTGAACTCAATCCCATGACTGTCTGATCGACTGGGCTCCTTCTGAGCTCTCGACTGTTTGTTGACTGAAACTCGACTGGTCACTCCGGACTGAATCTCCTCCTAGATCTCGGCAGCTCCTTCACCTACGTGTTTCAACCCGATTGGTCGCTGACCACTCTCTCAGCTCTGTTGCTGTGGCCAATCATCTTCTTGCTCTCTCTGCCTCTGGTCAGTTACTGTAGTCAGTCTGCGCTCTGTCTGTCTGTCTGTCTGTCTGTCTGTCTGTCTGTCTGTCTGTCTGTCTGTCTGTCTGTCTGTCTGTCTGTCTGTCTGTCTGTCTGTCTGTCTGTCTGTCTCTCTCTCTCTCTCTCTCTCTCTCTCTCTCTCTCTCTCTCTCTCTCTCTCTCTCTCTCTCTCTCTCTCTCTCTCTCTCTCTCTCTCTCTCTCTCTCTCTCTCTCTCTCTCTCTCTCTCTCTCTCTCTCTCTCTCTCTCTCTCTCTGTACTATCCTATATCCTAGGCCAGGCACTACATATGTATGTATGTATGTATGTATGTATGTATGTATGTATGTATGTATGTATGTATGTATGTATGTATGTATGTATGTATGTATGTATGTATGTATGTATGTATGTATGTATGTATGTATGTATGTATGTATGTATGTATGTATGTATGTATGTATGTATGTATGTATGTATGTATGTATGTATGTATGTATGTATGTATGTATGTATGTATGTATGTATGTATGTATGTATGTATGTATGTATGTATGTATGTATGTATGTATGTATGTATGTATGTATGTATGTATGTATGTATGTATGTATGTATGTATGTATGTATGTATGTATGTATGTATGTATGTATGTATTAACGTCGTCCTCCCCTTTATCCAGGCATGGGACTGGCATTGCCATTACTACTGAAAATAATATTGATATTTAGAGCCTAAACATGTATAGCCTACAACAGATTCGGCAGGTGTCGCTAGCAACCGTTCGCGGCATCACCTCTGAAGTGCATTCATTGAATCATTTTAGGAGTTGGGATTGGATGGATGTAACGAAACTAACAAGTTACAGTAACAATGAAACTTAATGACCTCCGTTTTATAAACAACTAAATTTTACAGCTTTGCGGTGCTTAATTTAGGCTGAGCTGACCAAATAAAAAATTATTATAGCCTACATCATTGCCGTCTGCGTTTTTCTAAAGCTAGCTAGTTCGATAGGCCCTATAGGTTGCTACATACCTTCTCTGTCTGTCTGTCTGTCTGTCTGTCTGTCTGTTTCTCTCTCTCTGTCTCTGTCTCTGTCTCTGTCTGTCTGTCTGTGTCTGTCTGTCTGTCTGTCTGTCTGTCTGTCTCTCTCTCTCTCTCTCTCTCTCTCTCTCTCTCTCTCTCTCTCTCTCTCTCTCTCTCTCTCTCTCTCTCTCTCTCTCTCTTTCTCTCTCTCTCTCTATCGATCTATCTATCTCTCTCTTACACACACCCATACGCACGCGCGCGCACACACACACACACACACAATATTTTATCTATCGTTGAATGCAACTATTATTATGCACAAACGCTCAAAAGCACACAGACACCTACACACACGCACCTACACCGCTACGCATCTGCACGCACACACCTGCGCTCACCTGCACGAACACCTACACCAACTGACACACACCAACGCACACACACACACACACGCACAAACAAAGACACGCGTACACGCACATAATATGTATAAAATTTATATACCCGGTATATTATATATGAGTGTAAGTATAACTTAGTATAAGTATATTAATTTTATGCACATGCTAGTACTATTATGGCCATGATTGTATAGCCTAAAGGCGGATTTGCATGTGAGTTTCAACATGGCGCTTTTAGCTCCATGCGACGAAATCATTTATAAGATCTGTTTACGTCGCTGCGAAAGAAATTTCACGACCACAGACATGAATGATAAATAGAGTTTCACTCTTCTAAAGAACGGTTGCGTAAGATGCAGCTACAATTCAAAGGTCAATGCACCGGTCAACCCGCTCTTTATAGCTCTTTCTCTCTGTTTGTATATGTCTGTCCATCTGTCCGTTTGTCTGGTCTGGTCTGGTCTGTCTGCCTGTCTCTCTCTGTGATGTATCTGCTAGTTGAAGTGTTTCTCAGGTCAACACGTTTCCCTTACAAATACTCCATCACTCATACATGCATATCGATCATTCGTGGGTGCATATTCTATAAAAGACCTCCCGCACACTATTATAGCCTATACCCAATAATTATAATTCGCAACTAAGTATAAGCATAGATGATGTATATAAATGGAGAATATGCTCGACGACAAATCAATTAATGTGCATCGAAATATCTTCGTGGAGAACTGTGTTATTAATTGCTTTATTTCGTCATAAAGTGCACATATAGTTTATGGACTGCACTGAGTGCACTCAAGACTGTTTCAGTGCACGGTTATTGAGTGCCGTGGAGAGATGGGTGGGAGCAGTATTCCTGGGGAAGAAACATGGCGCCTCGATCCTTCTCATTGTTGTCCTCTATTGAACTCAAGGATGGTGGAAACTGCTACAACCACTGCAGGTCTTGCCTTACTTACTTATTCTCTTCGTTGATTTCTCTACTATTTATTTTTTTAGAAAAGTGGCAGATACATGTAATTAATAAACCCAAGCGATTCGCGTATGCAGGCAGACTTTTGGGGAACGTTTTCTTGTTTCACGCTTACTTTTAGGAGCATAGTCACAATTGTTTGCTTACTAATGATAATTTTATTAGGTGTCCCTATATATAAGTAGCGGAATCATCGATCCTTTCTGAGCCTTCCTTTTGTAACCACAGCGAATAGCCTAGTATGTTGTCATAACTTGTTCTTGTAGGCTATGACTACGGTTGGCTGCAATAAAAAAACTGTTAAAAACACAATTGATTCACGGATGGATGAACATATTTAGGGAAAGTCAACAGGATCAAACACCCGATCAAATTGCCAAGAAATTATTTAGTCTAGTCCTATATTCTAAAAATGTTTTAAAAAACTCACTTTTCGCGACTGATTCTGTAGGCTACTCTACGAACATTTCCAATGGAAGTCCCCAAATTGTTTCCTGGTTACGCGTCTACTATCAAATAACTTACAGTAGAGTATACACTGATTAGTTGAGGGGTGAATTAACACTGGAGATAGAGTAGGCTATCCGGAGGGATAAGCCATTCCCACCCGGCCAAGGGCGGATACAGAAATTTATGAAGGGGAGGCAAAACTAAAAAAGTCTGATGACCTTTTTTAGTCATTTGGTCGAAATGTCTGAAAAATATAGGCCTATCCAATTTTCCCTGCCAAAATAACTGATGACCTTTTTTAGTCGACGTCTATGCATCTATGCAAGCCATTGATTTCATGCTTGGTGAAACCAAATGGGGGGCCAGGGGGGGGAGCACGTCCCATGCACTTTTAAATGGAGGGCATGACCGGATTGTCCCCCTGGATCCGTCCCTGCACCCAGCGTATAATTATTGAAAAATGCGTGTAATTATTGCGAAACTTATGTTGCAATCAGAATTTAAAGTGACTCAAATTGTTTTAAGTGTCCTCAGCAATGTTCAGAGCAAGGCAACGGGATTTGGTTTGTGATTCTAAGCGTTCTCAAGTGCTTTTAAGTGTTCTAAATGTTCTAAGTGCACGCTCTAAAATAAAAGCAAGCAAAGTCAGCTTTAGTAGGAATAAACACAACTGCTAGTGGCAATGTTCAAAACAAAGCAGATGGACTTTAATTTGCAAAAATAAACACAAGCGAAATGACTTTTTCAATTCATCTGTGTGTGTATAGGCCTACACGGTTATTAGGTTTTAGGAAAGGCCCTACTTCATATCGTGACACCGGCATTTTGGTTTCAAGCCCCTCCTTCGGTTTAAGAAAAACCAATCGGGCTAGATAGCGGTAGTCTTAGTCTGCGTTTAAAGATGGCTGCATATAATTATATATATTATACTCGCGTGGGCTTCACCGAGATAACATGTTTGCTTATCGCTCTAGGTGTTTATGATCTCTTTCCTTCTTGCATTGTTCGCATGACTTCTTGCATTAATCTGATCGGGAACGATGAAAGGCCGGTTGAAAGAGCGTTTACAATTTTAAATGATCCTCTCCTCTGGCGGCTGCAGGGCGTCCTGAGGCAGAAGAAGAAGATGATGCAGACGTAGTGACTGCGTCGGAAGTAATCTATTTTATTCGATTTTGTCGATTGTGCAATTCGTGACACACGCACACGACGAACTGTAGCTTATAATATGGATGTGGTCTTTCAACACATGCGATACATTCTTCACAGGTCTGGCGCCGACATTTGATATTAGGCGACGACGCAACGAGGCGTCACAACGACTCAGGCATCGATTAAACGGTCGTGCGAACGAGTGCGTTTTAACATATCATTCTCAGCACTCTGTAGCTATCTCTATGTCTCTGTCTCTGTTTCTGTCCTTGTCTCTCTGTCTCTGTCTCTCTCTATCTCTATCTCTATCTCTGTCTCTGTCTCTGTCTGTCTGTCTGTCTGTCTGTCTGTCTGTCTGTCTGTCTCTCTCTCTCTCTCTCTCTCATCTATCTATCTATCTATCTATCTATCTATCTATCTATCTATCTATCTATCTATCTATCTATCTATCTATCTATCTATCTATCTATCTATCTATCTATCTATCTATCTATCTATCTATCTATCTATCTATCTATCTATCTATCTATCTATCTATCTATCTATCTATCTATCTGTCTATCTGTCTGTCTGTCTGTCTGTCTCTCTGTACCTGTCTCTGTCTTTCTTTCGCTTTCACCGACTGTCTTTCTTCTATTTTATCGCTTTCAATGACTGTGTATCCTATTACAACTCTCTGTTTGTCTATCTGTATTGCCCAGTATCTCTGTCACTCTCTCTACCTTCGTCCCTCTCTCTCCTTCTCATTGCCTGTATCTTTCTCTCTATCTGACTCTATTCTCTGTCTATATGCTGACTTCCGCTTTCACTCTTGTAACTTTTTCCCCAACTCTGAATCTATATATTTCATCCTCGATTCAGTATCCAGTGATGGTGCTCGTATCCTTTCCTGAGTTCCCTCTCTAGCATTCTTTTTCACACCCTTCCTCTAAGTCTCTTTCGCTCTGTCTCTGTGTCTCTCGTCTATCTCTGTCTGTCTGGTTCACGGGTGCAATGACATAAGAGATACTATAGTCTATGCTCTCAGGTCATTGCACCAGTTCGTCCGCGCTCTACTTCTTTTTTGCATCTCTTCATTCTCTCTCGTTCTCTTTCTTTCTATTCCCTTCGCTCTCTGTCGCTCTCTCTTTCTCTTTCTCTGTCTGTCTGTCTGTCTGTCTCTCTCTCTGTCTCTGTCTCTCGCTGTCTCTCTGTCTTTCTCTGTCTCTCTCTGTCTCTCTCTGTCTCTGTCTCTCTGTCTCTATCTGTTTCTCTGTCTTTCTCTGTCTCTCTCTGTCTCTCTGTGTCTCTCTGTCTCTATATCTCTGTCTGTCTGTCGGTCTGCCTGTCTCTCTTTCTGCCTATACCTCTTTCTCATTGTTTTTCTCTTTTTCTCAATCCCTTCCTTTCCATCTATTTCTATATCTATCTTTCTTTCTAAGTCGCTCGATCCCAAAAGGGCTTCTTTTCAAATTAAGCTTTCCACCATATAGGATGAGGTCTATTACTCTTTCAAGGGGCGCAGAAAGCAGTTAGCAGTTCGCGAGGAAATGACCATTATGTACGGGGGAAAAGTTTCTTCATTGTCTGATATCTGAAACAGTTGGGAAAAGAGACGATTTATACATAAATGAAAAGAGAAATGCGCCTTCAGTGCCATATGGAGTCAGAACCATTAACCGGCAAATCAGTTCCGAATTAGAGTTATTTAAAAAATGGGTCCGTGATCAGAATTATTACTGGAAATATTGGAACTGGAAATATTTGAACGGTAAATATTGGAAGCTGTAAATATTGGAACTATAAGTATTGGAACTATAAGCATTGGAACTATAAGTATTGGGACTATAAGTAGGCCCATTGGAACAGGAAATATTGGAAATTGGAAATATTGGAACTGTAAATATGAGAACTGAAAAAATTAGAACTGGAAATTTGGAATTGGAAATTTGGAATTGGAAATACTGGAATTGAAAATACTGGAACTGTAAATACTGGAACTGGAAATTGCAGACCTGGAAATTTAGAACTGGAAATATAGGAACTGGAAACAGGCATACACTGGAACTGTAGACACAGGAGCTGGAAATTTTTGAATTGGAAAAATATCGGAATTGGAAATATTGGAACTGGAAATATTGGAACTGGAATTTTAAGTCAGTCCGTTAAACTTCGGATATAAGAAAACGTCAACACGGTCGAAGCAGACCGACTCAATTAAGAGCGCTCGAACTTCCGGGGTCAAGGCCAAGAGGAGACATCAGAGCGTTGCACTGGCTCCCACGTTTGCCTGTGGTTCACGCGCACCTCCAACAGTAGCTGCCTCCTCCGGCGTACCGAGTGACCGTGGCTGAGCAGCCATCAGCATCCGTCATCGTCAGCTGCTGCATCAGGAGACGCCAGTGTATCGATGGCACGAAGCGCCCTCGCAGCTGCCGTCAAAATAATTACCACGTCGATAGGCTAGATGGCGTCTTAGTTGCTGCTGCTGCTGCTGCTGATGCTGCTGGTGAGTTGTTCGCATCCCACCGCTGCCACCGTCACTGAGCGTCCCCCCTCCGGCGGTGGCGATCTAATTGATGTCAGTACGTACGATGTATTGTACGTTGCTAACGACGCCCATCAATCAGGGCTCTCATCACAGTCGGCATGTCATCCATAAACAAGTTTATTCATTTAAAGGTTATCTGCGACTACTGCCTGGCAATGCCTGTCATCCATCATCGTCTCGTCATCGCAGTTGACGTCCGATTTTTATATTTCGTTTTCACCCTCTCTCTGCATTTTTGCAATAAAATAAGACATCTTAATTCGTGTTATTGTACTAAGTTTTTTTCTCTCTCTCGGTTCAGTAGCAAACTTGCAATGTAGGCCTAGTAATTTAGTCAAAGTGTCTGCATCTGTGCTTAGCCTATGTGCGTGCTTGCGTGTGCGCATGTGTTTTAGTCATAGGCGAAACCACGTCCTAAAAGTTTGGGGGACCAAATGGAAATTCTTAGTAGGAGTACTAATAGCGAGCGCGAAACGCGCGAACTGCGATTGCCGATGGCAAGAAGCCCCTATAGCGATTAGGTGGTAAGAGGAGCGTCGTAAACTCCCCCCAGCGGGGTCTGGGGCAGAGCCTCTGAAACCGACGCAATCTCGAGCATTTGATGCCAAATCGAGTGCATTTTGGGTTCTAGTTTATCTGAAATTTTGCAACGATGATATCGGAATAAAAGTAGCCTATACGTAAACCACTTCGATCTGTGAAAGTCTAAATCTAAATCAATCAATCATTTAATGAACCATGGGAATTAACATTTGGCATTGCTTAAAAATACTTGGTGCTGGGGGCTGGCTTTGTAGCATGGACGGAGTTTATCAGGGGCTAGGGGGGGGGGGCTAAGCCCCTCCAAGAAGACCCAGATTCATTTTTACCGTGTAAATGGTATCTTTTTCCGGGCTTAGCCCCCCCATGAAGGCTTTAGGCCCTCCAAGAACGGAAACCAAACTCCGCCCATGCCTTGGAGAGGGGTGGGGACGAACGAACGGCCGAAGGAGGATCGGCGAGGCGCCGAGCAGAGGTAGGGTTTGGGAAGATAGATGTGACCCCTCTCAGTATCGAAATTTTTTAACTTCTACTCTGCAATGGTAGCAACTTTTTGTCTTTGAGAAGACAAAAAACACTCAAACCAGGCAAGAAAGAAAGGCCTATTGAAAGAAAGTCAATACTCAGGAGTCACTCAATATCACCAAATTAAGATCAGTTTCCGTGATTCACAGTTAGCAACAAATTCACGTGCAATCTGTGATATGCCAGCGGTGTCGGGGTTAATACGTATAGGCGTAGCCTATAGCCTATACATGCAGGATTAAAACGCTCTTGATTCAGCCTTCTATAGTGCTGAGAAGTTACGTTCTTAGTATGCCAATCTATGTTGAAACGGCTATTAGCAGCAGTCGGTGACAAAAGTTGGGAGGTACAGTTCCAAACCTCTTGTTGAAAGCTGAGGGACCGTCCCAAACATCTCAGAAGTTTGGGGGACGGACCCCGTGGGTCCCATAGGGTGGTTGCGCCTATGTTTGGGTGTTTCTGCATACGCCTGTGTATATGTTTTTTGCTGGTTGGCTTCCTTTTTAAGTTTGAATTTGTCTGTGTCATTGTCGTGTCTATGCGCCTATTTCCCTTTGTGTCTCTTTGTACTCACACGACCTAATAATATAGACTGAAAATTTTTATAGCGCCATTTTTAAATGCACAGGTGTGCACATCGACGAGTACACAAAAATGAGAGTGCGTCTAATCATATATGACTGTATATAGGCTATACGGTTTCACTAAGCTGTTGGACACGCCCAGTCAAAAGCGAGCTTAAAATTTCCGAATGGCCCCAGGTTATTATTGACGAGATGACGAGCGCTGGGTCGTATAAGATTATAAATTATCTAACCCAAATCTAAATAACTTGTGATCTAATCTATTATGCATTGGTTATTATAAGACCCGAAGATTATTGTGATGGAAATGCAAACAACGAATTAGGCAATCACTAGACAAGCTTTGTATCCCACGTGACTTTGACTGCTAAATTGACCGTAACTTACTTGCTCACGCACCATTTACTTAGGCTATAATTTTATAATTTATAATTTTCCTTTATTCAACAATCCCGTTAAAAGAACACAACCGGTTACAGTGTACAATTACGCAGTTTCAACAATTCACAAGAACGCAGATAACAGAATATACTAAATTAATCTTCACTATGGGCCTGTATACTAACCGAACAGACAGACTGCAATGCACGGAGCTAATAGCAGCCTGCAAAGCAAATCTGCCCAACGGATAAATGCATTAATTTGCACTAACTTACCGTGCTCACTTACTTACTACCTATTCGCTCACTCAATCTCTTATATATAGCCCACTAGCTTGCTTATTCATCTACTTACTTGTTTACCTACTTACAAACTAACTTTTTGCTTATTTCTACGCAATTTGGCCTACTCACTTCCATTTGACCTAAGATACCTTTACTTAATTATTCGTTGACTAACTTACTCACTTGCTCACCTTCTCGCTAGCTTACTTACTTACCTACCTGCTTGCTTACTTACTCACTTGCTAGCATACTTACTAACCTACTCACTTACTTAGACCTGCTTCACAGTATCATCAGTCTGAATTGACTCACCTACCTACTTGCTTACTTACTCGCTTGCTAGCATGCTTAGTTACCTACTAACTTACTTACACCTGCTTCACAATATTATCATCAGTCTGAATTATTAACGCGCTATAGGATTTGAACTGTGAACAAGAGGCGTTGAAAGGCGCCGCTTCTCGCCACTTATAAAGTATCAAACGCGTGGAGCCTGTTGACAGCAACAGCGGCGACGGCGGCGGCGGCGATGACGTAAGCGTTGAGCAGACGACGCGCAGCAGCAGACGATCAGGACGATTGATTAGCGAGTTGTGTGCACTGGTAAACCTCGTCTGTAGGTCTGCCTCGCGTATAAGTCGATAACAATAAACTATCGCACGTCCAACACCTCTGCGTCTCCGTTGCATGCTGGCGACGCTTAGCGGCCATTGAGCGAACTGTCGCCGATAATGAATCGATCAAAGCGAGTGGAGAGAGGAGCTACATTGATTGAACCGCAGAGAATTTAATAAATGCTTGCCATCACAACGACGTGAAAACGTTTTTCCAATCGAAGAAAGATCTTACGCAAACGACTTATACTGTGAACGGCTTAGGCGTATACCTACCGCACGATGTGTTTATTTTTGCCATGGGGCAGAGCCGCAGAGGACATTAAATTTAGCTATAATTTATTGTCAGAAGAATCGTTACACCGCCGCATGCAGTCTGTGATCTTCACTCAACGCAATTATATTAAATGTGCATGCTTTGACTGACTTTAATTGTACAATAGGCTAGGTCTAGTCTCATGCATTTTATTGACATTGTCAGACGTATTATCTTGTTTGATTTCGATTTCAATGGAAGAGTTCGCCCTCCCCCCCATGATAGAAATTCTATCTGTTCTTCGATGTCAACACAGCTAAAAATGACGAGTAGGTCGCAGAATGTCAGTAGGAGGATCAGGCGGTTAAGGAGAGTGTTGAGCCTCCGCCGTTATCATAAATCGAAGCTGAGAACAGTCTCTGAAGATTTCAACCCTTCATGTTCAATGCTGCCCCTCAACGTATAATTACGATCAAAGATTCCTCTTATTCGTTTCAACTCTTGAGTCTTGACTCCGCCACTGTTCGGATTCAGTGCCAATCCCAAGCCTCATGGAGATAAAGGAAGAGGGCGACCGGGCCGCGACCCTAATCAAATTTGATGCATGGTGTCGTTAAACAATAAAAAGCACCAAGCAGAATATCAACACTTATGCCTGAGATTCGAGTTCTGCTTCAGTATATTTCAGAAGTATAACCTAGAGCAGAATAGACGAGTACTGAACCAATTAAAGTGGCCTTATCTAATTATAGATCAGCGATTCTCAACCTTTTAAGGCTGCAACCCCTTAGCCATATTTTCAAAGCTTTTGCAACTTCCAACAGCACCCCTAAAATATCAAATGAATCATAGAAACCGACAAAAAAGAAAAAAAATATTTAAAGTCAGTATGGTGTTGTAGTCTTGTAGATCGTGTATATTAATTATGATTCAATAAATATTAAATATTAAGAAAATACGCTGACAATTCCTTTTCACAAATTTGTGAAGGTTACCGTTGACCCATGGATACATGGTAAATCGATGTCGCGACCAACAGGTTGAGAACCACTGCCTTACGGGTAATAAATATTTGCACAGAACAAAAGTTGGGTCAGATTGTTCTATATACACGAAAGGGTATACAATGCCTACACAACAGTTTCTTCTAAGGCAATTGTTCAGTTTATTTCCTATAAGATCATTGGTGTGGTTTAACTTATTTGCAATCGGTTTAGTCGTTGACTTGATTTCATACACAGTTTTTCCTTTGCTTCAAAATTTAACGATCTTAAAAAGCTGTACATTATTTGGTGAGATGAAGAATTTAGATCACCAATTTAGATCACCAATTTAGATCACCAATTTAGATCACCACGATGCAGTCTTTGACAGATATCCACAGGACGACTGAAGACGCGGACGGAAAGAGGACAACCACAGAGGACGAGGACATAATAATAGGACAAAAATGGCACATGACGAGGACAGGAAACAGAGGACAACTACCTGACGAGGGCGAAGAACAACCAAAGGGCGAGGATGCAGGACAACAATCGGAAGAGAACTAAGGACTGAGGAATTGACATTCAAGAAGCTTTGCTACGTAGAACACACCGGGGCCACATTTCATCCACAGACCCATCCATCCATCCGTCTGTCCGTCCGTCCGTCCGTCCGTCCGTCCGTCCGTCCCCGTCCGTCCCCGTCCGTCCGTCCGTCCGTCCGTCCGCTCGCCCGCCCGTCCGTCCACCCACCCACCCGTCCGTCCGTCCGTCCATCTACCCACCCACCCATCCATCCACCCGCACATCCATCCATCCATCCATCCATCCATCTTGTCATCTATCAGAACACTAGATCAGTGCAGCTGTTGTTCATCGTCTGATGTCTGTGCTCCAATCCTCGAACCATTCTTTCAATTCGCTGCAAATCGTTCGTCACATACGGCGGCGGGGCAACGCTCACACCTAGGCACAGCGGCGGTGGCGGCGACATTCCGTCTTGCGGCTGCAGCAGCATGCGACCCCCTCTGCCACCCGTCGTCAACCCATGATGAGTTGCTCTTCGGTATCTGGCAAACGAGGCAACCGCCGCCGCTGTGGTCGACCCGCTGCCTTCCCCCTCTCCACGCAGCCCACCGCGGTCCGCCGCCTCGACCTCGGAGTTGGCGAGAAAGGCTGACGAGTTGACACCGTCCATGGAGGTGGTGGTACAGCCGCGATGGTACCTGGAAACCAGGGTAGACGAAACGGGGTAGGGGGCGTAGCGGTTGCCATGGAGACCGGGCTGCGTGGCTACGAGGCACCAATCGAAGAGCGACGGCGGCGGCGACGACTCGACCGGAAGTGACGTAGATTCATCTGTCGTCGACGGAGACATCCGGCGGAAGTAGTTCGAGGAGGATGAGGAGGGGGAGGATGGACGGAGCGACGATGGTAAGGCCAGCAACTCATGACGACGACCATGCTGCCTCTGCTGTGGGACGGGCGATGACGTCGACCTGTAGGCACGATGACTGAACGATGACGTCAGCGACGACGTCAGCGATGACGTAAGAGTTACGTCGTCGTTCGTTGCGCCGTTTCCGGTTTGGGGATCGATCCCGCTGCTGCTGAGCAAGGCGACTGAAGTGACTGGCCGCCATTGGTAACCACCCACTGCAGGGCTGGCGACGAGGTTGATGGATCGGCGAGGGGAAGAGGAGGAGGAGGGGGAGGATGGGGAGGAGAGGTAGAGGGAGGGATGGCGATGTCGACCGATGTCCGGGTCCTGCATTCCAAGGAGTCGCTCGACGGAGAAGAGAACCGCCTTAGACGACGGAGCATGATGACTTGGGGTATCAACCCCCTCCTTCCTTGTCTTCCTCTGTAACAATTCCCTTGCTGCGGTGCCATCTGTCGGCTCAACGCGACACCTATTGATTGAGTTCGAGACTTCCGTTGCTGTCCTCGCAGGTGAAGCGGACGCTTTTCCAGGTGGACTGGAAGTGACTGCGATCGAAGAAGGTTGGACGAATTTCGTTGTTGGACGGCTGACTTCCGGTGTCTTGTTTTCATGGAACTCCACCACACCTATCGATATACAATCAATCTATTTTATGGCAAGGAGCGATGATTAATTGGTAAAAAAATTAAATGAATGATTTTATAAGCAATAGCCGACGGTGATGAAAAAGGTGATAATTTAATTGCGGCGGCGGCGGTGTCTGTGGTGGTGATAGTAGCCGTGGTGGTGATAGTAGCTGTGGTGGTGATAGTAGCTGTGGTGATAATAGCCGTGGTGGTGATAGTAGCCGTGGTGGTGATAGTAGCTGTGGTGGTCATAGTAGCTGTGGTGGTGTAGTAGCTGTGGTGGCGATAGTAGCCGTGGTGGTGATAGTAGCTGTGGTGGTGATGGTAGCCGTGGTATCAATGGTGCTGCATGATTCATTCAACTTTTTAGCACTATAATTATAGGGTTTCAACTTTAAAATAAGTATTTTCAGTATTCTGTATTCAGTTGCCATCGTTTATAGTCTACTCTTTGGTCTATGTACATTTACAGGACATTCTCGTCTTCTGAAAACCTCCCAACTACATGGTGGGTCATAAAAATACCCCTAAGGTTTTTTGCCCGTATCATGGCCAGAAAAAAGAATTTTTATATGCAATTCTGCAGGCGTAAAAGCAATTCATATCTAAATTAAATGGCCAAATTTCACCAAACTATTTCAACCAGACTTTTGTTCAGTTTGAAATATTTTGCTGAAATTTGACCATTGTAACCTACGTAGATATGAATTACCTTTAAGACTGTACAGTTTCATTAAAAAGCTCTTATGTTTGGCCAAGATATGGGCTAAAAGTTAGTAAAAACCGTAGCGGGTCACATTTTTATGGCCCACCCTGTATATACCTTTCCTCGACAAAAGTCAAGTACAGAAAGAAATGCCTTGCTGAAACACGTGTTTCTCTTGCTTGCCGGAGTCTTCATTTAGCCTGCAGTTCTACACAAAACGTGCAGCTGTTATGTATTAATGGATTTGCGCAGTCGCAGAAGCACTTCCGGTCAGTTAGAAATAATGAAAATGGTCATTGTGATACGATTGAGAGTATAATGTATCATGGAGGATGGGAAAGGAAAGACTTACGCAGTTCTAAAAATTCTTTAAGCCCTCATGCAGTGAGTGTGACTCCGTGGCGTAGCCAGGAATTTATGATGGGAAGGGGGGTTGGGGGGTTTTTAAGGCCTGGCCGGATGCCCTTTCTGACACCAACCCAACAGTATTACAG
>OX457047.1:32931779-32971779 GCA_949752735.1 Lumbricus terrestris
AAGATACGTACTTCCTTTCTTATAGATATAAATTACCTATTATCACCTAATAATAGGGGGCCCGACAGTGGCGGCGCCAGAATTTCAGTTTAGGGGCTGAATCGTCGCGGAGAAAATTTTCCATTTTCATCCGCCAAAATTTCTGACGACTTTTTAGTCATCCGGTCGAAATCTCATGCATGTGTTTCATTTTTAGCGAGCTTATCATGGAAATATTTCAGTTTCACATGTCCAAAAACCGGATGGCCTTTTTAGGACCTTAGCCCCCGTGTTGCCTTTCATAAGGGGCTTAGCCCCCTACCCCCCGTAGCGCCGCCGCTGGGCCCGATATCCTAATAGATAACTGGCATCGAGATCAGCGGGGATAAGCGGACCCGAGTTCGATTCCCGTAGCCTATATAGGGCGGACGTGTTTTGTAGGCTGCTATTAGCGACGTGTATGCTATTGCAGACTGTAGACCTGTTCTGTAAATTTGTATTTCCTAGTTATGTTTTATGTCCTCTGTCATTATTTTGGGTTCTTGTGAATTGTTTCCATTGCATAACTCTATGCACTGCAACCGGTTGCGGTCTGTCAACCGAATTGTTTGAATAAAGAGTATTAGGCATATAATATATTTTTATTGCTGAGAAATACCTCCGCACATGATTGGCATGCGGCTTCTATAGCGCCAGCGTTCAAATCACACTACATCCACTGGTACACCACGCATGCAGTGTATTACGAGTGGATCAAGTATCAGGTCAACAACCGAGAGAGTATAGCAGTGTTTTCCTGATGAGGTCGAAAGTAGCAGCGGCGGCTGATGAGGCCATGGCATGCTACATGCTGCATTCCAACGTCAGAACACCCCACTAGTGTTTGCCGATCAACCGGTAGATCCATCATCAAAGCCGCGTCTACCACGTATACACGGCTTCTGAAGGACTTCGCTAGAGACGATGTTGTGTGTTTACCACTCTATCACACGACAGGAATATTTAAATCGGTCACCTTTAAAACACTGCACATGTCTGTATTCTCGTGTATCATGCTGGTCCGCCCGCCCGCCCGCACACCCGTCTGCGCAGCATGCTAAATATTACACGCTGCGATCACTGACTCTAAAACCAAGGATCCTAGAATACGCTCAGCTGACACTCTGTCTTTATACCTTCGCTGTCTCACACCTAAAGTGTTTTGGTCAACAAAGTAAACAAGCAACTCTACCTGGCTGATGACCTGGCTGAAGGTCTCTGCATGTGGTTGAACGACATAGTGATGTATAATTGCAACGTTTATTACATAAGACCCACTAAATAGTGCGACCTTGCAGACTGGGCGCACAAAACAATGTGACAGTGTCATCGTGCTGTTGGCATTTAATGAGCACCGAGTGTTTTGCACATAATAGTGAGTGAAATATGATGTACATTCTAGGACGAATTAATCCGCAGTAAACAATACAAGGCTGAACAGCGATCACTTGCAACATTCAATATAAATTCAAGGCCTACACAAAACGCCTAAACTTTGGAACAAAGACAATCAATTAATGTGGTCTCTTTGCAGCCACAGCATTGCCTCTGAGCGGTCCCCTTGAAGAGGCGTCTTACAAATGAATGAATGAATGAATGAATGAATGAATGAAAGAATGAATGAATGGATTAATGGATGGATGAATGAATGAATGAATGGATGGATGAATGAATGAATGGATTAATGGATGGATGGATGAACGAACGAACGAATGAATGAATGAATGAATGAATGAATGAATGAATAAATACAAACATGATGTAATATCCAAACTCAGATACATTCATGCATATATGCCGCTCACCACCTTATTATTGACTCTGTGTACATTGATTTTTATTGTCGATTCTTTCCTTACAGTCTGCCTTGATTATTGCTCGTCACTCTATACTCTAGCCTCCATGCAATCCAATCAAATAGTATGTCTGGACCGAGTCTTATACGCTCTGCAGCGCATTTAATTTGATAATTTCCTAAATTTGCTATATGTCTTTGCTATATGCTGGAGATATTGCACTGGCTTCCTATACCCGGCAACGCATTGATTATGCGCCATAATATAGGATCGCTAGTCTGGTTCGGCAATGTCAGCATGGTATTGCCGCAGACTATATATGCGCGAGAGTTCTGTTGCTCCATGGGTGTACATCCAAGGTCAGCGTCCCTCCGTTCCGCTCCTGGTTCCATTCGCACGAACTGCAAGTATTATGAAGAATCGAGACTTTTCCTGCAGGACGCATTGTCTATTATATATACAGTGGTCCGCAATCTACGTTTGCTTCACGCTATGAGGGTTCTTAAACGAAACATTTGTTAAAATTCAACTCAAAACTGCACTTTTGCCCTGCTATTATAGACTCCGGAGTGCTTCTGTGTATAGTATTGTATAGTATGCATATTGTATGCCTGATTATTTATAAAGTGCTTCACTCAGCAGCCTTTCAGAAGCGCTCATATATAGTGCGTGCTGTACCTCGAGAGTTGTCCCCTATAGGCTTGAAGAGGCGTTATATAAATACTTAATGAGCACCGAATGAATGAATGGATGAATGAATGAATAGATGAATGAATGAATGAATAGATTAATGAATGAATGAATGAATGAATGCAAGGATAAATGAATGAATGAATAAATAAATAATTGAATGAATGAATGGATGAATGAATGAATGAGTGAATGAATGAATGAATGAATGAGTGAATGAATGAATGAATGAGTGAATGAATGAATTAGTGAATGAGTGAATGAATGATTGAATGAACGACTGAATGAATGAATGAATGAGTGAATGAATGAATTAGTGAATGAGAGAATGAATGAATGAATGAAAGGATAAAGGAATGAAATAAAGAATGAGTGAATGAATGAATGAATGAATGAACGAATGAATGAATGAATGAATGAATAAAAGGATAAATAAATGAATAAATGAATGAATGAATTAATGTGTCCATGTCATTAAAAACTGATAAGCAGTAGCCTATATCTCTTACGAATCCATGTTTGTCGGAGATGTTGTTTGTGAGTTTGAGTTTGTGGAAGGACACGATCCGGGTCATCCACTGTTCTCCCGTCAGAGGTGAGTCCGGGTGGATGTACATCCGCTTCGGCATCTCCGGATCCGCCTTTCCAGCGACGATCCATCGTGAGTTGTGGAACTTGTATCGGTTGTCGTCGACTGGAACGATGTCCATCAGAAGGATGTACTTGACCTTCTTATCCAGACCGCTCACCTTCACCTTGTACGGCGGAAACATTCGCCTGCACACCAAATTCATATATATAATATATAGTACACTACATTGTCTTTGAATGCTGATTACAATGTGTGTGAAAATACAAGGTAAAACAACACACCTTGGGCAAGTCCTTCACTCACAATTGCTCAGCGCTTCGGCGTGAAACTCCGATGCAGTGTCCGCTCTGCATTCGGGAGCGCCTCTGAGTAGAAGGGAGCTTGAAGAGGCGCTGTAACAAGTGCACATACAAACAAACTGAAATTTGATAATATAGTATACCCTCCTTATATACAAAACTCAGAAGTGCACAGTGAATTTCGGTAGACAATTAATATTAGAACTATTATAAGTAGACTGGAAAAGGTAAGTTTTCAGTGTACAATACAATACCATACAATACAACTTACAATACAATATGACATACAACGGCGCAATTGCAATTGTATTGCAGGGCTATTGTGATTTCACGAAAGACTAGCTCAAGGTCCCTATATGGGGACCTTGAGCAAGTCTTTCAAGACCTTCAAGACCTTCATTCAAGACCTTCAAGACCTTCCCACGGGGAGAGATGGGGACAACTACAACTCCCAACCTTCCCATGGGGGAGATGGGGACAAATATACAACTCCCTACCTTCCAGACTTCGTGATAACCATCTCGGTGCACAGATTGTGGAACTTGGTCCACAGTTCCATCGACTCCAGCTCCACGTGAGGCTCGTCAGGCACTTCCGGTCTGTCCGCACCGGGGCATTCTGGGACGGGCGTTCGTAGGAATCCGTAGCTTCCGGTTCCGGCGCTCATCAGTATATCCGCCGCCGACGTGCGTCCCTGCGACTCGAGGCGCGAGCAGAGGGTGGCCGGCAGGACCCCCATACGAGCGAGGGTGACAAGGTCCGGCTGAAGGTAGCGGGCCCCCCCGGGGCCTGCCGATACCCCAGAGGGTGAAGCGAACAGCGACGTGACAGCATAGGGCGACTGTTGGGCGATTAGGAAATTGTATGCAGTGGTCATGATGATGTCTGTGTTATGTGCGACTCGTTTTGATCACTTTTCAGAACTCCGCCACTGGTCGCACTCTGCCAGTGCCAGTCCCAAGCCTGGATAAAGGAGGAGGGCGTCGCTAATGGTCTTTGTTACCACACAGTGACGTTATACAGCAACTACGACGACGATAATTTTTCATGGAATATCATTCTCCTATCGTTCTGTATGTCTGGGTATGTGTGTGTGCAAGTCTCCATGCAGGTATCGTTGAAAATCGCAGTGATATATACAATTCGGGTATATACTTACAGGTCAGCGTGTACAACTCCGCCCACTGTTTGCACTCTGCCAGTGCCAGTCCCAAGTCTGGATTAAGGAGGAGGGTGACGCTAATGTTCTTTGCTATTACACAGTGAGGTTAAACTGATACGACTGATTAGATACAGGTCAACGAAGTTCCTCATGAGTGTTATACAACGAATGTCGACCCTTTTCTCTTCTTAACTCATGAGATGCGCTTTTTGTCGACGACCGTTCAAACTGAAGTCATCCAATTCGTCCACACCAATCGACTCTAATATCTCGAACGACGGAGGGAACCACAGCATCTCTCTCCCTCTGTCCTTCTCTCTCTCTAAATATCTCTCTCTGTCTATCTCTCTCTCTCCTGTGTATCTGTCTGTCTCCTTCTCTCTATCTCTGTGTCTCTCTCGCGTCGTCACGTCTCGCTCGTCGACCAATCGAGGCGTTCGACGCGGGAAATGGTAGCGCCGCCTTGCGATCAGCGCCGCAGTCGTCACGCCCATAGGTGAGAAGTGACGTAGGCGAACATTGCCCCGCCCACCGATCATGCATCCATCCGTATACGAAGGCCTATACTTCAATCGTTCCGATCGCCTGTATTCGAACCTTTCTGGAGGGTTGTAGGCATGCAGGGCTTCAAGTGTGGCTGGACGGTCATGGAATGCGTCCATGCACTTATTTTAAAATATGAACGCCGTCCTGCCACTTATTGTCCAGCACAGACTGAAATGGTAAGGGCGCTTCTTTTGGAAATGTATGGGGCGGCCAGGCACTGATTTTTCCACACTTTATGCATGCACTGGTTGTATAGGTCTATGTTTAATTGTATATGTTCATCTCTGGGTCCTGCTTGCTTGATTTGATGCTTTACCTCGCTGTGTGATGGCGAAGTCCATTAGCTACGCCCTCCTCCTTCTCCCAGGCTTGGGACTGGCACTGGCAGGCACTAAGCAGCTGCACATCTTAAAACTGTCTCTTTGCGCTGTGTTGATGGGGTGCTATAAAAATTGATTCGATATGCTTCGAACGGCATGACACAAGTATATACAGTGTGGACCAAAAAACCACCTAATGTTTTTTGGCTTTTGCGAATACTCGTCAGAAGTAGGAATTTTAAAATCAAATTTCACAAGCTTAAAGGCAGCTCATTATCTATAGTATAGCCTAACAGCCAATTTTCACCAAAATATTTTAAATAAAATAAAGGTTAGGCCTTTTTCACTTTTATTGAGCCACCTATTGAGTTTTGTGACGATCTAAAAACATAACGCAGTAAAAAGTACCGGTAGCCTATACAAAAAAATTTGATTACGTCATATCTCAATTAATTGTTATGAAATTAACTTGATAGTGTTACACAACTTGTGTTCAATGTGTCCATCACCAGTGCTCAAACTTGCAATGAGTCGCTTTGTAAAGTTCTTGATGGCTCTGTTGATGTGTTCCAGAAGTAGCATATAAATCTTCCCATATCAACTCCAATGCGACCATCAATTCTCTTATTGCTTTTGGTTTTGGTTGCAGATTGTGGTATTTCTATGGCATATCTCTCCACACTTGATAACTCATCGGGTTCAGATCCGCAAATTTGGGGCCATTTATAATATACTCTTTTCAATGAAACCCGGACAATTATTGAAATTGAGCCGTTCTCCTTTCATCAGCGGCATATTTCTCAACTCTCAGTTTAATTCTTTATTTATGCACTCTCACTGTTTGTCAGAGTAAGCGGTGATTATACTTAACTCCAGGACCTTTGTGTCTGAATACAGTACATTTTGTCTGCATGTCATTGACACCTTCGGCATTTTTAAAAATTTCTTTCAATTTTATTGTTAGAATACCAAAATTGTTAATCTGACAAATTATTTATTTACCAACTTGATCGTCATCTTTTCAAGTGCATGACTTCACAGTGGCCTGTGGCTATACGATAAGTATACCCTGTTAATTCTCTTCCAAATCATAAATAAGAACAATTATTATTATCTGACACTAGTAAGACTAATGCTAACAATTATTTGAGAGGAGACTTAATCAAATCGTCTTACGTGCTGTGGCGTTATGTTTTTGAATCGACAAAAGCAGCTCACTAAAAGTGATATAACTTTTGTTCTGTTTCACATTCTCCTTAAACTTGATTTCTTTATCATCGTCGATGTTAATTATCTTCACACCTTGATCAACAATTAACGTCAACATCATAAGCTGCAGTAGACCTACAGGCAGTGCTGAAAGTGCAAAAAATAGGTGCCTAGACGCTCCCCACCTTTTAAGTGTGTGCTGGCCAAATAAGTGACAGGACGACATTCAGATTTGAAAATGAGTGCATGCATGGACGCCATCTATGACCGTCCCGTCAGGGCCGTCACACTTTAAGCCCTGAGTATAAACCCATACTGCATATAGTGCTTGTTGCTGTTGAACGACACTCTGTCTCCCCTCCTTTCTCCAAGCTTGGGACTGGCCCTGCCAGAGTGCGATCAGTGGCAGAGTTCTCAGCCCCATACTATAGCTTTGGAGGTCTCATCTTCCGATTGTATGCGAGGTCTTCGGGAACGGCGGCTGGTAAACCAGACGGACGCCATGTAAAGACCCGGCTGTAGTTAGTTAGCATTCATGCAATGGTCACGGCGTCCTGCCGCCACTGATCCTCCTCCTCCTCTTTCTCCTCCTCCTCCTTCTCCTCTTCTTCCTCCTCTTGCTCCTCCTCCTCCTCCTCCGCCTCCTCCTTCTTCTTCTCCTCCTCCTCCTCCTCCTCCTCCTCCCCCTCCTCTTCATGCAACTCCTCCCCCTCCTTCTCCTCCTGCTCCTCCTCATGCTCCTCACCTCGCAGACCATGGAATCCATCATAGCCACACTTCGATGCGATACACGTCACTGACTCCAGCGCCATCTCGTCGACGCTCCCTCCTCGGCCGCCCACCAATCAACGCCGACGCCATCGTCTGTCTGCTGCCAGCGCCAATCGGCCGCCGCTCGCCCGTCCGTCCGCCCGCCATCAAGGCCCTCTCTATCCCCGTCTCCCTCTCCTTCTCTTCCTGGGCAGTCGCCGCCGCCGCCGCCGCCGCCACCGCCGCCACCGCCGCCGCCGCCGCCGCCGCCGCGAGCCTCGCAGGTCGTCGCCGCCGCTGCGTCATCGCCCCTCCGTCCCTCCGTCCGTCCCTCCGTCCTTATCTCCATCCACCGCCAGCCCGCTCCCCGCTCGTCCGTCCGTCCGTCCGTCGGTCGGTCGGTCGGCATCAGACGGACGGGCTACAAGCGCTTCCGTGTTGGTTTTACGGGCGGCATAAGCTACCTTCCGTCCGGCGTCGCTAACCGCCGCCAGTCAGACTGACGGATGTCATGCTCCTCCTCAGCGTTACCTCCTCAACCTTCTTGTTGTCGTCCTCCTCCTCTTCTTGTCCTCCACTAACTCCTCCTCCTCCTCCTCCTCCTCTTTCTCCTCCTCCACTACTTCCTCCTCCTTATCTTCCTCATCTTCATCCTACTACTCCTTCTCCTCCTACTCCTCCTCCTCCTCCTCATCCAACTCTTTCTTCTCCTCCTCGTTATTCTCCTCCTCCTCCTCCGTTCCCTTCTCCTCCTCCTCCTCTTCCTCTTCCTCCTTCTCCTCTTCCTCCACTACCTCTTTATTCTCCTCCTCCTACTCTTCTTCCTCCTCCTATACTCCTCCTCCAACTCTTTCTTCTCCTCCTCGTTCTTCTCTTCCTCCTCCTCCGCTCCCTTCTCCTCCTCCTCCTCTTCCTCTTCCTCCTTCTCCTCTTCCTCCACTACCTCTTTATTCTCCTCCTCCTATTCTTCTTCCTCCTCCTACTTTTCATCCGACTCCTCCTCTCCGCCTGCTACTCCTCTTCCTCATAATCCTCCTCGTTCCCCATCCTCTCCTCATCCTCCTCTTTCTTCCTCTCTCGTCCTTCTCTCTATTCCTCTTTACGCTCTTGCTATATATCCTCTTCATGTATACATTGTCCTCTTCGATCTGACCTCCTTCCCACTACTCTCTTTACAGCTCTTCCTCCTACCTCCTACTGCTCCTGTTCTTCTTTTTCACTCTATCTTTTCTTATCTTTTTCTTTCCTCTATTCCCTCATTCCTCTTATTTATTCCATCCCTCTACATCTCTGAGCTTCCTGTGCTCTCTTTTCCATCCGATTTCAGTCTCTTTCTTCAATATAATTTATAGGCCTACTCTTTATCCGATTCTTCATCCAACCATTCTTATTCATACAGTCCTTTCACTGTTCTTCCCTTCTCTCCTCTCCCATCCTCCTAACCTTCCTCCAACCCTTCCCCCTCCCTTTCTGCCTTCCAACCCTTCCCTCTCTGTACTTCCCGGCGGATAGAGTTACACCAACGTCCTCCCTCTTCTACCGGGCGTTCGTTTCGGCGCTTGAACCATACGCTCATCGATTCCGTCTAATTATTACCACCGATTATACAGACTAATTCTCCCATCCAGCGCCCACCCCCACCCCACCCACCCCTCACCCCACCCAACGACACACACGTCCGACGATCCCTTTGTCGGTCGATGTCATGACGGCACGTGACCGGACGTGACGTCATGGCCGCTGCAACGGTGACTCAGCAAATATGTCGTGTAATTCGTCATACTTGAAACGAGTCTCGACCAGTATCGTGTTCCTCCAAGCTCTCTGCTGCAGTGACTTATCGCCAGCGGAGATTATATATCGAGAGGCATACACTCGACTAACAGCGATCTCGGTGATCTGATATTGGCTGCTGCCACCTAGCGCTCAAGTTTCGCACTTCAAGACGGCGTTTAAGTGACGAGCTGTGTTTTCGGGTGGGGTGTATATGTAGCAGCAACGGTGGCAGTAACGTGATAAAGAACTGTGGCTGTAGATACTATCTTGATTGTATAATATGAGGGTAAATACGGTATCTCGTGATGTCGTACATGTGATTCGTCATACTTGAAAGAAGCTCTAATTGCGACCTCTCTTCAGCTATCGTTTTCTGCCAATTAACTATAAAGTAGTTAATAGTTTATAGTTTAGCTATAAAGTAGCTACACTGGCCTAAAATAAAAATTACATTTAATGTAAAGTAACTATATATAAAGTGACAATATAATTAGCACGGTAATTGAGCGTCACGTTTTTGACCGACAGATGATCCTCTTCATCATGTCTATCGTCGTCGTCGTCGTCATCATCATCGTTGTCATCATCATCAGCAGCAGCATCATCAGCAGCAGCAGCAGCAGCAGCATCAACATCAGCATCAGCAGTAGCACCATCAGCAGCAGCAGTAGCATCGCCAACTTCAGCATCATCAGAGGA
This sequence comes from Lumbricus terrestris, assembly GCA_949752735.1. Taxonomy (NCBI): domain Eukaryota; kingdom Metazoa; phylum Annelida; class Clitellata; order Crassiclitellata; family Lumbricidae; genus Lumbricus; species Lumbricus terrestris. Next base: position 32,941,637 of record OX457047.1, read on the forward strand.
ATAAAGAACGCTATGCTTCATATTGGAGCCAATAATATCAAAATCCACTTCTTTATCTTCGAACAATATGCCTTTCCATGGCAGTTCCATCATATGACGCGACGTTGGATGGGTACCGGGCTTTCACACCGTCGGTCAGCGCCACCACCGCCGCAGGGCCTCACCCCCGCCAGCAGTCGACGACCGACCCCCTTCCCTGGTCCACCCATCCATTATCAGTCCGGGTCCAGATCGGGTCGGGCATTAACAACACCGCCGCCACCGCTGCATCATTCACCGATGCGATGCGCTAAAACGCTGTCCAGGAGCCGCCTCCGTCTCCGTCATTTTCACGGCCGTAGTAATGGCCGCAGCGACGGATCTAATGGAGTCCCAGGCGGACGTATACGGGATCTAATGGAGTCCCAGGAGGAGAGGCGGATCGACGCCGCGAGCAGGCGACGCTTAATCGAAACCAGGTCACCGTGACGAATTGGCGCGAGGTGGCGTTGACGGCGGCCTTTGTCCGGCGGCGCTTTGCAGGCGATAGATAACGTCCGTTGGGTCGGGCGGTGAAGGGCGGTTCTGGATGGACCCGGTGTTTGCGGAGCGATTTGTTTAACCTGTGGAAGGGTGATGGGTTGGGACCGGGGTGATGGGGTTGGGACCGGGGTGATGGGACGCGTGGACGACGATGTTGCCCGATGTCATCGAAGCTATAGGGTCGACCGGCGCTTGTGCTGTACTGCAGCTGCTGCTCTCGGTGGTCAGTTCGGTTGACCAGCGGTCATTCCGATCGACGATTTGCAGACATTCGTTTACGCCTGCGTCGCTAAATAGCTCATTATGTGTCTTATCGTACAGAAGCCTGGTATTAGGTACTCTCCCCCATAAATATGTAGGCATATATATTATGCCTACGTGTTTAATTATTTGTATTATTGTGCTGTGCAATCAATTTGAAACTTAAACATCATTAAATGCCATAAGCTAAACGTGATTATACTCGAGAAATAAAATAACTGCGTAAAGAAACGCAACGGTGAATACAAAGAAGTCTTTGTCGGATCCGATTATCTCAATGCATGTTCTATACCATGGACAGAACCAGTCAAGTGCGATTAAAAATTTAAAACACGTCTTCCTAAAACGATTATACCCATTTTATATAGAAAATACTTTGTAATTATGAAATCACAACAATGTAAACATGATTCTTTATAATTTTCTCCAATATGCGTGACGCGCGCGCGCGTGTGTGTGTGTGTGTGTGTGTGTGTGTGTGTGTGTGAGTGCGCATGTTGGTGCGTGCACTGCATGTGAAGGTGCGCGTGCGAGCGTGCGTGCGGGACTATGGGTGACTGTGGATGTCTTCGGGGAACGTGACCCTAGCTGCTCCGCTCGAAGAAGTCACCGGAAGTCGTTCGATCGTGTCAGCGTTCAGCGTTCCCATAATTCCTCAGGAATTTCGTCGCTGCTTCCGGTCCGCCATCCGCCCGTTATACCCAGGATGCACCGTCATCAATGCAGTCGTCATCGTCGTCGTCATCGTCGTCATTGTCGTCGTCGTTGTCCTATTTACCATTGCCTAAGACCATCATCTACATCCGGTTCCGTTCACCCCACGCTCCCCCACCGGAAGTTACGGACGGCGGAACCGATCCAGCGCCGTCAGAGACACCGGAAGCCCACCTGTTCCACACCTGCCGATCGCGCATGCGCAGTTATGCGACGCCGGAAGCGTCATCGTGTAACGCCGCTGCCTGCAGCCACCTGTCGACTGCGCATGCGCCATTACGCGAAACCGGAAGTGACGTCCTGATGCGCATGCGCTCTTGGCTGTTTGCCTGGTGCCATCTGTCGTCGCCGGAAGGAAGATCCGTATTTGGGAAGCGATGTGCGGGCATAAGGGGGAATTAATCAGACATGGAAGAAGAATGCGATCTGATCAATGAGGGAAAATAGATGTTGGAACGAGAAGGTTCGATCGACACCGGAACAAAGACAAAGAGGATCTATTGTCTTGAAGAAAGCGTCGCTGCATGTCTACCTTGGCGATTGTTTTTTCACAAGCGGCTCGCAGTTCAATTAATATAATAATAGTATTAATAATAATGATAATAATGATAATAATAATGATGACAATAATAATAATAGTAATAATAATAATAATAATAATAATAATAATAATAATAATAATAATAATAGTAATAATAATAATAATAATAACAATAATAATCTCAATAGTGACAATAATAATAATAACAACAACAATAATAATAACAATAATAACAATGGGCTTTCTCTTCAAACCTTAAAACGGGAATTGACACTTCCGGACTCTAGTTTTTAAACAGTAGTTAGTAATGAAGTCCCCGAGGGATCCTAAATACCGCGGGGCAAAAGAATAATAGTAATACTGCTAATAATAGTAATAACGATAATAATAAATAATAATAATAATAATGTTGTGTCTGATAGACCTACTGGAGGCAAAGTTGAGCGTTATCGCTTAATTTTGCGGAATTATTGATTACTACTAGTAGCAGTAGTACCGGTAGTTCTAAAAACATAGTAATATGGGGTGTTGCCTACTATCTTCTGTTACACTGTATATGCAAAGCACTGCAGTTCCAAGTAATATAGGCCTATACAGACTAAGTCTATATGCCTAATGTAAAGCACAAAACGATATAATTGCATGCACATAATTACCATCTCTTTTCGAGTGGCTTTTGAGTGTATCTTACGATGTGTCTGAGAAGCTGTTTCTCTCTGTGTCTAATTATGTACGTGTGCTTTGCTCAAGCATGTAGTAGACACCGAACGAGAAGTCTCTTTCAAGAGAAGTGCTCTCCACCGAAGATGGATTGGTAAGCATGTCACGCACGGCCATGTATTCTGTTTTCGTCATGAGGCGGTGCATGTACAAGGGGAATTGAGGCGCCTGCAGTCATGCGCAGTGGGCGCCTGGGCTTTGCTGACCGACGCCTGGCGACGAGACGGAGACTCACTCGAAATGGCGTCAGAGTAAAACACAGACTCGCAAACATTCGCGACATCTTGCGATCGTCGTCTGTCGCAATGTGTCGCTTCATCAAGCGCTCATCAGCCGCTGAGCGTTAGACTCCTCGTCGACTTCAAACGTAATTAATGCAGACTTAAAGTAAGCTCCGCCTACTTTCTAGGTCGTCATGTAATGTGACTTTTCGGTGGTTAGGTATCTAGGCTGTTGGTGTCAGTATTCAACCTTGTGGGGCGCGGTGGTGTGGTGGGTATGTTCGGTGCCTTGCAGCCTCTATCTCTAAAATAATATTGGTTCAGCAGGATTGCAAACTTATTTTCGACGAATTGACTCTCCATCCTTAGATATAGTATACGCCTCTGGTTGCACTCTGCCAGTACCAGTCCCAAGCCTGGATAAAGGAGGAGGGCGTCGCTAATGGTCTTTGTTACCACACAGTGACGTTAAACTGCAAATGCCGCCGCCGAATCTGTTTGAGGAGACTTTTGCAGACGACACCATGCGTGCAGTCTGGTCGGCGACAGCGTTTCAGTAGGCCCTACCTTATTTTATTCAGCGATATAATAATTATACTAGGCTACGCGACCGTCTGGCAGTTTGGTGATGACAGCCTACATGTATAACGAGGCCGAGTCTGTGTATGTCTCTGTTGCAAGGCTTGTATAATATGTAGGCCTATATGTCTATGTGTATACATGGAGACGACGATGGCATGCATCTATCTGTCAAGTTGTCAACTCATGAGAAGATGCCTGGATCAGACTGCAGTGATATGATTTTAATCTGCAGATTTAAGCCCATACACCGTCGACACTGAATCAGAAGAAAGGCGAAAACAAATATTCGTCAGCTGGTTTATGCGAAGTTGGGGTGTACTGCAGGGAAGTCTTAATTGTATGGTCCTATAAGAAAGCATAGGGGTTGAACCTCAACCGCACCGGCAGTTCTCATCCTGGACGGACTGAATTAATTCCCATCAACATTTCAATTTGTCTTTCTGAACTCCGTAGCCTATACCTATGTCGAGGTAAAAGTGATAGCACGAGAAAGTATCCCTGAATTGCATGCAGGTGAAACAAATCTTGGTTTTGTTGTTTGGTGATAATTATGATTGTTTAAACGGGCAACCCAACAACTGAATGGCGATAAATGAATCTCTGCAAAGGCAGGGCTTAAAGTGTGTCTGCATGGACGGTCATGGACGGCGTCCATGCACTTATTTTAAAACCTGAACGCCGTCCTGTATTATTATTGGCCAGAACAGCATGGAAAGGTAAGGGGCGTCCAGGCACTTCTTTTGGAAAGGTATAAGGGCGTCCAGGCACTTATTTTTCCACACTTTAAGCACTGTGCATAGGTCAGATTTCTGTATAATTTTATTGTTGCGCAAAGTTCCCTTTGAGTGAGGCGTCTTACAAAGAGGTCACGCATCGTGTGACGGCGTATACATCACTCGAGCGAGCTAGGCGTTTGACTTCTTGGCTATTCGCTCTGTTTGAAGTAGCTGTTGTTTTTTTACTGGTGGCCTGCACGCAAGACACTCCGACGACTACTGTGATTATTCTACATGGTAGGACACGCCTTGGACTGGCTTTAAAACGTCGACTAGACCCTTAAAGATGTCGACGAACAACGTGTCGGTCCATCTAAAATAAGCGAATATACTTACATCACGCCTGGCTGCCTCTATACGGACAGCGTCGTTTCAGAAATGCCGACCACTACAGATCATAATAATATGCCAAGTCGTGTATACAAAGTGGCGCCTTGACTCGGGCACTGTCTTGACCCCCGTCGCCGTAAAGGTCACCGGAGACAAGGTCTAACTTTTTTCTTGTGCATTGCCAATCGTGCTGTGGACTAATATTAAGTAAATCAATGTTTCTGTGTGTTTCACCGCTCCTCCGTTGTTGTCGAGTTAATTTCTTTCTGAGCGGTTTATGAGGGCGATTGCCCGATCATTTCTCTCACCTGAAATTCCAGCTATGACAGCGTTGGGCTAATGTACTCATTTTCAAGGCCGTATGTGTTTAGGGTGTTTGAACTGAATTGAAATGAAATAAAGTAAAACTGAAATAATGCATTTTACTTGTACACGATGCAACTACAATGAGCAATCTATTGAACGTCAAGAACTCGCTATATGACGCTTCTCCAAACCCATTAGTCAGTTGATTCGGTTGTTTGTGGGCATGCTCGTGCACGGTCGAGTAAACATCCATCCCCTTAAAAAATCTTGGCTACGGCCTTGATAATTTTAGCCCAATTGGTTAGAATCACTTGCAGAGCAGAAATTTCAACACAAGTTTCTGCAGCCCGGGCCTTCAGGCGGAAGCTGTGAATAACCGGCCTCTCTGTTGATAGTTCTAGAAAATCTTATCCCTCTGTATTGAGCACCACCTACCGAATAACTGATGCCTCACATCCCACCCTCAATACCAATAAGTCTACTAAAGCAACACACTCTTTAATCGGCTACGACTGTTATGTATACTGTAGGCCTACTACAGTATATAATAACTATGATTAAATTCGTCATTGTTTCTGGTGCTATAGTAACTGTAGCACCAGAAACAATGACGAATGTAATCAGTTACTATAGCACCAGAAACAATGACGAATTTAATCATAGCTAAGCGCGTTCAATAATATTTATCATTTAATGGCTATGACAATAGAAAGCCTAGACCTATATATAGTACTGCATGAGTTGGCCTACTTAGAGGCAGTACCTGGTCTGGACCAATTACTTGCATGCGTATAATTAGGCTATCGGCCATTTTGGCACAGTTCAAACGGTCTAGAGTTTTATATTGAATCCTGTTAACAGATGCAAATCTGTCTTCAAGAAAATCCCTCCATATTACATGGACGTAAGGGCACGAGTTAAAGCATGACACTTTGAGGGTTCAAACCCCAAGACTGTAATTATATAAAATGGCCAAGATGGCGCCATTTCCTAGGCAGTGGCGGCGCCAGGATTTCAGTATTGGGGGCTAAAGGGGGTAAATCGCCCAAATGTTTCATTTTTACATGGGGAAAAAATGGATGGCCTTTTAAAGGGGGCGCCACTGTTCCTAGGTTGCTCGACTCAGCATAGGCTATTGATTGCAAACTGTATGATAACGAGACCGAGGACTCAGATTGTGAGTCAGTCGGATCACTCGGGTGGTTATGAGTTCACTGCTAACCTCCACTGCAGCAAAGACTTCTTTCCGCGCTAAGTCGACATAGGAGGTGTTACAGACAGATGAATTAGAGACTGCGTAGTCAGGAGACAAGACTAGTAAAAGCCCTCTTGAATTTACAGGTGATAAAGTCGGTAAGGCTCAGTTCGAGGTTTTGGTTGAAGACCATCAATTCTAATCACAGACGACTATAATAGGTCATCGCAAATTGGACAAGCCCTGTGCAAACGGCACTATAACACCCTGGATCGTAAGACTCTAGCCGCCTTTAAGAATTTGCTTGTTGCGCATAGGGTCGCTGCACGCGGGACAGAAAGAAGGGTTTTTGCGTCACAACGACATTGACGTTAATTAACGTCACCTAAAACGGTCAATTTGCTCTCATCTGGAAGTATAATATGTAGAATATCTGGTCTCTTATATTAGCTCTCACAGTTAGCATTTGCAATAGAAGGAAAGATAGTCGGATGCACCTACATCTTCGTCAGAGGTTCGACGTGAACGTGATAATCACGTTCTTATTCACACAGCTATAGACGTCTGCCAATAATGTATACGTCACTCCGCTCCGCATCCGAATTCAATTATATTATTGTTAGAGATCAATTTTCAATCATTTTGCATCGTTTTTACCTGTAAAATTCCACCGCATCAATGCGCACAGTGAACTGATTGGTTAACAGGTGTGAACTTTTAAAGTACGTGCCTGAGAAAATTAGACACGATAGCATGGCACATTGTGTGAAGCACAAAACCATTAGTATTAAGCCACCTTACTATCTTGATATTTGAGCATTGTTATGCCAAGAACAATAAACAATTAGGCAGGTTCCGCTAGTATACGCTGACAAGCGACGTCGAATGAAAGTCTAAGAATCAGGAAACGCAACGACTATTTCATTATGACGTCACGTGTGTTTCGCATTGTAGGAGGAACAATTATTATTGTTGTTGTTGTTGTTGTTGTTGTTCTGATTCCACAAATTTTGACATAATTTATGTCGCGTTATTTGACCTAATTTTCATGCAGTCACGCATACATGCATGGGAGCCCGCCGACAGCCTTGCAGAAGAGGCAAAACACAATGGGCGCAGTTAAATGTTTTTGGCAAGAGCTTGAGGCATGTAAATAAGGAGATTAGTAGCATGATTAGCTTTCATAAAGGTTTCTTTTCTAAATTTCTCAGTTTCACTTTGTGTATTAATAGCATCATTGGTGATTTAGTGCCAAGAAATTGATTAAAATACAAACTTGGTGTTAAAAATAGAGGTCAATGGCATTTGTCCATCTTTTGTATTATTATTATCATTGTAATTAAACTGTCATTTATAACGCTCCTAAACAAAAAGAATCTTGCACGAAAGCGCCTAACAGAAAATCAGGAATGTATACAGCTTGCTCATAATAAATCTTACACAACTAATCTTCAAGAGTGTTTCTTGAAGAACCATGAAGAAGATGATTTGCGAATAAAGTCCGGAAGTTTGTTCCATTCAGTTGAAGGACACATAGCAGTAGGCGAAGGAGGACAAGAAGAAGAAGAAAAAAGTGAAGTGAAGAGAAAGATAAGAAGAGCAAGGAGATGTCTCGTCTTGAGATAGGGATGGGTAAGAAGATATTTGTTTCACGTCTGTTTTGATCCGACCGGTATTTCAACCTCATTTCTGTTCATTTAATTATCTTGTTGAAGAAAAGGATTCATCAATGTTAAGAGCTTTTCTCATACACGGCATGTGCTCGTGGGGTGCGGTGGTGTAGCATAGTGAATTCGGTGAATTGGAGCTGGAAGGTCCAGGTTCGAATACCTTTCGAGCCGTTGCATAGGGTCCTTGAACAAGTTCTTCACATACACGCAATTGCTCTTGCGCTTCAGCGTGAAACTTCGATGCCGTGACCGCCCTGTTTTCGGGAGCGCCTCTGAGTAGCGAGCTTGACGGGGCGCTATAGCAAATGCGAGAAGTAAAATAAAAATAAGTAAATATCATGTTAAATTAACGGCTGAAAACGTCTTCCATTAAATTGTAGATTTATATTGCTCTACTTAAAGAGAAAACAAAATGAAAATCAGAAGCGCTGCAGAACTGACATCGCAGGCTAATGATTATTTTGGAGAACTGCATAAAGAAAAGACTGCGTGGCAAGTTGCCAGCGACCGAATAATGGCCAGAAATTGTCGCTAAACATGAAAGAATAACAGCTCCTAAGAAAATGGCTCTAAAGAAATAGCGCAACATAACTAAATCGTCTTGTTAATCACTGTCTGCCTCTTCTTCTTCTTGCTCTTCGTCCTCTTTTTCTTCTTGTTCTTCTTTCTTTGCTTCTGGTTCTTTTTCCTGTTCCTTTGACTGTTCTTTATCCTGTTCCTTCGGCTGTTCTTTCTCCTGTTCTTTCAACTCGGCGTTCTTCTTCTCTCGTCTGATCTCCGACATCCGGTTTGCGAAGCAGTTGACGTAAGTGAAGACACACTTCCAGTCGGGATTGCTCGTCCGGACCATGTCCTCCACATCCAACAGTGGAACGACTCCAGCCAGGTTCCTGTAAAGCAACGTTCCAGCGTCTATTTTCAGATCCTATCTTTCAACTTCTATAGCGCCAAAGCGTAAATAGGTTTTAGCGTCTGCAAGCGATCAGTTAACCAGAATTATAGCATATAGCACCCCTTCATGATCCATATACTCAGAGGCGCTCTGAATGTTCCTTTAGAATGACTTCTGTAAAATGTCTTTACAAGCCTGTGCGTTAGGGTGGCCCAAAAAAATAAAATTCAAGCTAGATACCAAGGCGCCCTCTCAGTTTGTTAGACCTGTCAATAGTATTATTGAGACCAAATTTCAGCTTCCCAGTCCAACTGGAAGGCGGTGCTCAACGACATCGAAATATTACCATGTAGTTGTATTAGCAAGAAATCTTGATGTCTTTTAGCTTGATCAAAAACCTCAACTCTTGTCATGTAGATGAACATGAAATAGATTCTGTTGCACTATCATACTTATTACAGTCAGTGCTAGCTACTTGACAGCTGTTTAGCCATCAAGTGACAAGTGCATTTTGATAGCAATAACACTTCAGGTGATCTGATCATGAAGCATTGAGATTGTTGGTCACAATTACTGCAGCGCTTATGTGCGATCCTTTTGTCCTGCCATTTTCACGGAAAACCATTCATATGGAGTGCTTAAGAAGCCAAGGTGGAGCATGCTGAAGCTGTAAGATCTGAATTTGTACCAAATTAACCACTTGCAGTACACTGGAAATGTTGACCACCTGTGAGTGCTAGTTTCAGGTGATGGTGTCGCTAAACTCTTTGGTATGCCCAAATGTCCCTCTATGACCGGATATAATTTAAATCCAAGGTCATTCATCATCTTATGAAGTTATTGAGACTCGCTGATAATGGCTAAGACTTGATCTTTGACACAGCACCGGACGTTTTAGTGAAGCATACGTTTTTCTGGAAAAGAGGATATATAAAATGTTCCTGTGGTTGGCCCGCGGTCGTCATTGTGATGGAGTTGATTTAAGCCAAAATATTCATCTTTTGTTGTTGTCCATCTAATCCAAAATAGAATCCAATCTTAAAGAGATTTAAAGCTGTGTGGGATGGTGTGACACGTGACAACATACGAGTACTGGAAGTCGTATCCGCTACTGAAGCCTCCCATGAGAGAGCGATCAGTTTCATCAAGTAGACTGCTGAAATTAAAGTCAATTTCAGAGACGACTACCAAGAAGTCATTGAGGTGTCAATGGTCGTCCCTCAATAAGAAACTGGAGAGCCCAATTTACAACGCACGTTGAATGGCCAGGTTACTGTATGCCATCAAAATATGCCGACATACCAATCAACGCGACGTATTCAATCTGAGGATGAGGGAAGAAACTCAGATTCATCCATTTGTGTGATTTGGTTCCTTTCTTCACTCAAAGGCATGGATACAGGCCTCATCTTGCTCTTGAATGGCCAGGTTACTGCATACCATCAAAAAAAAATTGTACGATTTAGCAAGCAACGTGAAGTATTCAATGTAAGGGAAAAGAAAAACTCAGATTCATCCTTTTGTGTCATTGGGTGCCCTCCTTCACTCAAAGGCATCCTCTTGCTGCTGAAACTCCAGGAGAAGATCTGTCAATTTTGATTGATATAGGACTTTTGATTCAGGTGACTATTATTTGTAGGAGCTCAACGCTGCTGCCATGAATGTTCTAGAAAATTATCAATACTTAGTGCCTTTCAGATGAGGCTGAATGTCTGACACTATTATGCTGCCATCTGCCTAATATGGTTCAGATAAGGTGAAGATTTTTTACGAAATGACTGCAAATCCTAGTGAAAGGATGTTGATGGTAGTGCTGCTATACAGAAGGAGGGGGATTGTCTGGGCGAGTTTGCAACCCAGTGAACACTGACACTACTGCTACGCCTGAAATTTGGTGATTCCTTTTTATACTTACACCAGTGCAATAGCCTGACGATGATGATTATCAGCAGGGTAGAGGCCGAAGTCAGCAATTGAGAGTGGTAAATGACATGGCAGAGAGAAGTGTGAAGTTGTTCAAGGAATTAAACTGACTCATCACTGATGAAGAAGAAAGCAGTATTTTCTCCAAGTGGTTGAGGCAAATAGAAAAGCTGTCCCCACTCAATCAACAAAGAAATATGCTGTTGACACTGTGCTTGCAAAGCCTTCTACAGTGTAGACGTCATCGTATGTTTGGAGTCATAAAACGTGAACAATAGACATTCGTGGATTTAACGATGTTTTTGACATTTTTTGACATTTTTCATATTTAAAACCTACTGAAATTTTATATTTCAAGCTCACCAATTGTTTAAGTGTCACACATATTGTCATATTACAGTAATGTATCATCTATCTTGAAATAAAGCACAATTGTATTGGAATATATGCTCAGCACATTTATTTCTACAGTTAACGTCTTTTCATTGGCCCATGCAAAGTAAGACAGTCGTTGAGCACCGCCTTCCGGTTGGAATAGGAAGCTGAAATTTTGTCTCAATAATACTATTGATAAGTCTAACAAACTGGGAGGGCGCCCTGGTTTTTAGCTTGAACTTTATTTTTTACCATGTATCTGTGAACCACACTACTGTGCGTAGACTATAGCTATTTAAATCTCTACCCGAATTATTTGAAGATAAATTACATACACAGCAATAAACTGGAAAATATTAGCAAGTTAGCGACATGTTTGACTATCACTTAGTATCTGTACGATACCGAATAAATGGCATATTTATAGCATGAACATCAGTAATAGCATATAAATCTCAATGTAGGGTAGGTAGCCTCACCATTTGTGTTGTATAGAACAATAGATGAGACGAACAATTATCATTGTTAAGAGCATACGACTGCAATTACTTAAAGACTTGAATCTGGGGGGGGGCTTACTCGGCCGTGTCGAAGGCTAGCTGGAAGTTCTTTGCTTTGTCCTTCCGGTCGAGTTTGTCGTAGTCAAATGCTTCCGGATAGAAGCTGTGAACCAGCGCACAGAACGCCATTCCGTCGCTCCAACTGGTGGAGAAATCATCCAACTGGATGTCCTACAAAGAAAATAACTATTATTACTAACACGCAAACAACATGACGACGACGACGACGATGATGATGATGATGATGACGACGACGACGACGATAATGATGACGATGACGATGAAGCGATGAGTGGAAAGGGTAATGCTCTTTGTGCCGCTTGCTCGTACATGTAGGCCTATGCATCATGCAAAGCCATGCTTTTTTGTGGGTTTCCGCGGTATGCAATGGCTGAGCTGTACGCCTGTTCCTGTAGCCTGGAGGGTACTCTCCGACACATCCTTTAAGCACTATGAAACTGTTATTTTTCAAATCTGTGTTGGAGTCGGGAGCACCTCGGAGTAGTTTCCTTGAAGAGGTGCTATATAAATACTTGAACGAATGACTGAATGATGACGATTTGCGAGAGATGAGGGACGTGATAACAATATATGGAGGAGACGTACGTCGTAGCAGTACACCCGGTTCCTGCACCAATTCAGCATCTGTTCCCGGATGGAGTTGGGACTGGGGCTGCGTCTTCTCTCGCCCGACTCCAGGTACCTAACCATAAAACCATAGCCACCAAACTTATTTAACTCAAGTAACGATATATTGACCAGTGTGAGAATTGTGAAAAAATAACTGCGGGTTGCTCTACGATCCATGTGGATTTGAGATGTGAAGAAGACACTTATCTTTGTGGCTCAAGAAAGACTGGAGGGGTTGAAAACCCAACCTCCCCGGCCATTCTCACCCTGATATTGACAACGGAAAAACAGGTACAATAGAAAAAACAGACTAACAACAAGAGATCTATAGGACTATTATACGACCATATAAAACGCTGATTCAAATTATATGCTGTATTGGACATTATAATAATTATATCCATGCACTACTGTGATAGGCCTACGGCGCATGATCTATTATAATATAATGGAGATTATAATAAAAAAAATATTTAAAGTTGCACTTAGGCCAGATTTCGACAATGTGCTTTGCTACAATCAACGTGAACTATCATACGCAGTCATCGCATTCAATCCAGTTAATGACTTCTGTTACTCTGTAGCGCCATCGTCATGATGTTCAATGAACAATAGTCAATGCTGGCAAAGATTGAAGGTAGAAAATGTTACCTTTGTCCGGCTTCGGAGCTGAGGTCCATTTCTTTGAAGCGTTGCATGGCCGACTTACCCGATAGCTTAGCAGCTGCAACAAATAGACATAGAATTAACGGTGGTCATTATTTTGTCCACTGCAGGGTTTGGTTAAAGTCACTTTTGATCATTTTTCGTCAGTTTTTGCTGAACGAAAGCATTCTTAATTTAAGAGGCGCCAAAATTGCAGGTTGTCTGTTCAGTTGGTACAGTTAAGATTTATGTAGGCCTATTCTGTAATCGGAGTTCCTGTAAATTGCTTCAACTGCATAATTGTACACTGTAGCCGGTTGCGGTCTGTCAACCGGATTGTTGATTAAACGAAGACTATTATTATTATTTGGTCGAAACCTTGGGAAAAATTGCCCTTTTTCATATCCGCCCAAACTGTCTGACAAAACTCGTGCGTACCTTTACGGTTGGGGGGGCTAAAGGGGGTTAATCGTCCAAATATTTTATTTTTACATGGGAAAAAATGGATGGCCTTTTGAGGTGCTTAGCCCCCCCTAACCCCCCTAACGCCGCTACTGATTGTGGGCTAGAATTTAAGCACGCGTGAGTAAAACTGTATATGCGTTTTAGAGTGAGAGTAATCGTAGTCATAATCTCCAAATTTCCAGAGCGCCACTTGAAAGCTAGGGCACCAGCTTATTCACGAGCGACAGTAAGTGTGTATTTGTCCGTGCGTGTGCGTGTACACCTGTGCACAATAAAATTATAGCCTGCCCTAAACAGGGTTGTCCAGACTAGTCAGCAACCTCTACTTAGAAACGAATAGGATACTGTCATCAACGATCTAATTGCTAAGGATTGTCAGGTCAGCTTCTAACGAAAAGCTGTCGTTTGTCAGTATTCGGTAGATGGCGTTAGTTGCCTGCTACAATGTCAGCTCCCTCTATCGACTGAATCAAAAACGAACCAATTGAGTAATGATGACAATTATTACGTTCGTCAAATGTTACTCATCAATTTCCTGAACTGATCATTCGTTTGTTGAAATGTGTGTCACAAGGTCTTCCATTAATTATTACAAACTTCCATTGAGCGAAGGAAATGTCACAAAGGTCGTCTGGATAATTATGTCGTCCTACAACTGAATTGATGCGTCACCAATTCGACAGATGGCCACCATCTGTGGTTAACCAAGTCGTAGTCATAATGGATTTCTGCAGCGCTCATACTTATTCCTCTACTTTCCCCATCATCCCACGCCGTTTCAACTCTAAACATCATCCACCCTAGCCGTCTGACAAACTGCTTGCCCGACTCTCTGCCGTCTCCGGATCTTGACCCGCTGCCTATCGATTTTGCTTTGAATGAGCGCCTGTGAATAAGCTGGTTCCCGCGACTTCGCTTTGAGGGCGCTGTAGAAGTTCCTAGTTTACGTTTACGACTACGAGCGAACTTTAGACACGAAGACACGCCTTCGAATTCCTACCATTCGATCGTGACTTCGCTGGGTCATCTTTGGTCGCCTTCTGGTCCGAGGTGACCTTTCGAAGGACAACTGGTTCCAGTTTTCCACCGGATGACGATCCCGTTCCCGTCTTCCTCGGTTCGACGATCCTTGGTGAGCTGCGTAGGGCGACCGTCTCCTGCAGTCCAGCTTTCGCTACCAGAACATCACCAGCAATATAGTATGAGAATTGTATTTAAAAAAATAACTGAAGGGGTCAGGCGTTGATTTAGACCTACGTGGACTAGCTTTGGCTGAGCAATGAGGGTTTTAATATATGGTCCTAAGACTGGGGTTGAACTCTACAAACCCCTAGGCAATTCTCACCCTGCTTACCAATAGATTAAAGTCATACAAGGCCGTAGCCAGGGGTGTTTTGGGTGTTTGAACACCCCCCCCCCCCCCCCAAATGGAAAATGGAAAAAATAATCTGATGTATTCACGGGCACATCATGTAAAAACCAAGAAATAAAACCACGAAATCACCCCCCGAAATGAAAAGCCGGATGACTAAAAAAGGTCATCAGTTTTTTAGGAAGGAAAATTGGTGAAACATCCCCCGAAATCAAATCCTGGCTACGGCCTTGAAGTCATAAATTGCAACCTTAAAAGTCGAGGCCTTGACACGCTGCTGCAGGTTCGTCTAATATGCTACAGTAAAATTACTGTTTTACAGTCTATATCTCATGACGTTTCAAGAGAAGCCCTTCATTCACAGGTCCACCCATCGAACCATATTTCAGCAGATTGTCTGCCCTTGTTTGGGTTAGCCGATATATGGACCCCACAGCTTTAATTATACACATCATCTCAGGGTTGCGATAACACTGTCACAGGACTTCCCCCACCGGACCCACCCCACTGGAACATTTTAAATAAGCTGACGGCGAATTCCATCCTCGACCTGACAGTGCAGATATTATGTCAACAACACTTAGAAAAACAAACGTGGCTTAAAGTAAACCGTCGGAATCAACTGTTTAGATTAGTAATACGCTATGATATAAATTACGATGAGTTTGCGGCTGTTAGTGCCTTCCGTGTGAGTCTCAGTGCAAGGAATTTGCAGGTTATAAGTTGACATATATTATTTTGTAGGCCTACCGTATTGTAATATACACCCTCCCCACGATTCACACCATCCTCATCTCCATGCATCTCCACCGCAATACCATCATCATCTCCTCCTCCTCCTCCTCTTCTTCTATACTTTCTGCTGCTCCTCCACCACCTTCACCGCCCCCACATCAGTGCTTAAAGTGTGGAAAAATAAGTGCCTGGACGCCCCTTATCTTTTCAAAAGAAGTGCCTGGACGCCCCTTACCGTTCCAGTCAGTGCTGGCCAATAAGTGGCTGGACGGTGTTCAGATTTCAAAATAAGTGCATGGACGCCGCCCATGACCGTCCAGCCACACTTTAAGCCCTGCCCCACATCCACCTTCACCTCCATCTCCACCACTGTATACCATCATCACCTCTCCTCTTTTTCTTTCTGCTTCTCCTCTACCACCTTCGCCTCCACCTCCTCTTACTTTTTCTGCTTAAACAGTCATCCAATTGACTGGTCGACGCAGCCTTTGTGTGGCGGTGGTGCACAGAATTCAAAATCTGCTTAGCAATACATCACGTTACAGTCGCTACTATACATTACGCTATAATATCCTTTCTTACAAGATGGCGTCGATCTTGGGGCGTCGTCTGCAACTCTCGGTGTGCTTCGTAGATTCGTAGACTTCTGGAGAAATTCGTTGTGACCGTTTTCCGGTTGTTTCGTTATTTTCGGTTTCTCAACGTGAGTCGTGGGCGTCTTCTGCACCCGGACGAACTGCTGCGACTCTCTGCTTCTCGCATTCTCATTCTCGACGGCGGCTGAAAAGAAAATTAAGCCGTAAATCGAACGAAGAGTAAACAGGAAATAGTTTATTGGCGAGAGGTGGCGACCCCGTGCGGTTGGAGTTGGTCATTTTTTTTAGATAAATGACCGTATTCGTTGATTTTGCCAGACCGGTCGACCTCAGTTCATGCTCAGGTCGATTACGAAAGGCAGAAAGCGCGCTAGATAAATGCGCGGACATTAATAATTATGAGCAATATTGAATTTTATTGAATATTTATCAAAAACTGACCAGTTTTCACAGAAAATCGTGAATTGAATTATTGCGTTTTCTGCCACATCTCATAGGCTATCTTCCACATAAATTAGGTTTTATTTTTCATATAACTATAGTATTATATCAATGTTAAGATTTAAAACAGTGTAGGCCTAGGCTTAAAAAACTTAGTTGCTTTTGGAGGGTTGAACACCCGTTAGCTTGGCACTCCCTAAACTTTACCAGTTCAGTTATATGCACGTATGCCGTATACTATAGTCTACCTTTACCGGATGATTCTCTGTGCAAGCGTTATCTTCGCTTCGATGTATTAGTTAGATTTAAGATACGGGCCTCAAGAGTAAATTGTCATTGATCATGAGTGCAAAATAGGTTCCTACTTATAGCGAAAGCAAAGACTGGGTTTCGTTCTTTCTCTTTAGGTGGTTGCCAGATTAATAATAATACCGTTTCCTTAAATTGTATAAAAAGCAGACATTGTTTTCTTGAATTTGGGCTTATAAATACACTTGTTACAGAGCATATTAAGCAGGTTGCTCCATTTATCTTAGCCTACTATTCACAGTCCTAGGATATTGGTCGATCTTGACAGCGGTTGTCTATCTGTCTGTCTCTGTGTCTGTCTCTATGTCTCTGTCTGTCTGTGTCTGTCTCTGTGTCTGTGCCTGTATCTGCCTCTGTGTCTGTTCCTGTGCCTGTCTCTGTGTCTGTCTCTGTGTCTGTTTCTGGGCCTGTCTCTGTCTTTGTGTCTCTATGTCTCTTTCTGCCTGTCTGCGTATCTATAGCTACGAGAACCTACGAGTGTTTGTGTGTCGGCATCTTGGCATCAGTGTGTAGGACGGTCTTGTTTGCCCAGTCCACGCGGCAGATGTTCAGATATATCTATAGGGCTGAAGAGGATACTGGGAAAGCGGCTGAAGAAGTCAATCCCTCAGCAGCAGAAGCAGATGTCGAATTCCAGCCAGTCATTCACTGGTTCTTGCTATCATGGGAGACCCACCATGCACCTCCCTGTGTGCACAGTCTGATTAATGTAGGCCCTATGCTCGTTCAAATTTATACAGGAATACGACATCACGTTTCTCGTGTATATATAATGTTATACACATGAGCACACCCACACTCCCACGGACATCCGTGTATATATATATATGTGCATACATATCTAGTCTATATATAATATATACATGTATTGTATACTATAGGCTATTATCTAAACTGTTTAACGGACTCCACGATAACCTCATACCAAGCTCTGTATTGCAACCACGTAGCATGGTCGCCCTTTGCTATTGCATTATTTTTGTTACATAATTGGCATCACAAGAATGTACGGCATGCAGAATTCGAAGAAAGAAGAAGAAGAAGCATACTAAGTAAGTATACTGAGTACTGAGGAGACAATCCGATCCCAACGGGGAACGGAAGTCCTGTTAAATTAGTCCCATCTGACACGTTCCGTCTGTCCTCTTTAGCCGACGTTGGGTCGCGACCGCTTCTAAGTAGCAGCGTTGTAGGGCGCTATATAAGGATCATCGTAATGAATAAATGAATGAAATTAGCGATACTTTATTATGCTTATCTATATAAATAAAGAGAAGATTATCTGTGTGTGTGTGTGTGTGTGTGTGTGTGTGTGTGTGTGTGTGTTTAACCGGAATGCATTTCTACAGTTTTAGGATGGGGTGGAGGGGTGGAGGAGTGGGGGTGGGGCGGTGGGATGGGGTGGGGTGGATGGGTGGAGGAGGGGTGGAGGGGTGGAGTGGTGTGGGGTCGTTGGTTGGGGTGGAGGGGTAGAGGGGTGTGGGTGAGGGAGGTGGGGTGTGGTGGGTGGAGTGGGTGGGGTGGGTGGAGTGGAGTGGTAGGGTGGGAGGTGGAGAGGTGGGGTGGGAGGGTTGGGGTGGAAGTGGGGGGTGGGCTGGGACGAGGAAAGTTCCCGAAAACCCAAAAATTTATCGGGTGGCGTACCGGTGGAGGTCGGTGTGTGGTGTGGTGTTGTGGGCGTGGTGTGGTTGGGTTGTGGCCGGAGCGGGTCGAATCCTAAATTTCCCAGTAATCCGAGGAATCTTTTATATAGCTCAACGATTTATGCTTCTTCATTATTCATTTAAGAGATTTATATAGCGCTCCTTCAAGTCCAGACCTACTCAGAAGCACACCCGACCCGATTAAAGAGAACAGTGTATACATGATGCCACCGTGTGTCGAGATATGTAAATGACACCGACCTGGCGATGCATCCTTCTTCAGCTGCCGCAGCCTGGCTCGTATCCGCCGTCGGAAGTCAAAGTCATCGGATTGATCCAACTAAAATAACAAATAGAAAGGAAGAGGACAGTGAAAGATGAGTCCGAATATTTATAAGGTTAATGCAATAAAGACCGATGACCATATTCATTATTCATGGGCTACATAGTACTTCGATGGCAAACGGAGCAGGGAGGCGATACGGATCCGATTTCCAGGGAGCGTCAGGTTCGCTTCCAATGACATCCACCGTTCAAGAATGAAGAATGAAGACGTGGAATGAAGAATGAAGACGTGGAATGAAGAATGAAGATGTAGAATGAAGAATGAAGATGTAGAATGAAGAATGAAGATGTAGAATGAAGAATGAAGATGAAGATTGGATATGAAAAATTAAGCTGATGTACATGTATATGGTGGAGTACTGGAGTCGGAGATTGACGTTGCTTGCGTGTCATAACAAAGAATAGCACCCACCACCCCACCCACTCCATCCCACCCCATCCCACCCCACCCCAACCCCCAAGCGGCGGCGCTACCATATGTCATGGCAGGCCATTTTAGCAGTCCAATTTCTCTTCGCCTGCTCTATGACCTTCCAAAAATTCTTTGGAATTCTTAATTCCTTCTTTGCTGCACTTAATATCTTCTTACCTGCCGAATAACTTTCATGACACCGACGCAACCTGCCGAAATTGCTACTGGTCGCCCCTCCCCTAGATCTAATTTCTGGGCTGGCACTACCAGACAACAAACAGTGGCGGGGTTTGAAAAAATGGTAAAACATTATATATGCTCAATTTATAGTGACTGATTAATCTCTATGTAGACGTTTGTGAAACTATTGAGAGGCCAAAAATAATCTTAGCATGACTGCTTCGAAGTAAAAATTGATAAGTCATGCCACCGGATGGTTATGCAGGCTCTGGTGGAAAATGAATAGAATCTGGGCTGGAATAATTCACGAGCTCTTGAAAGATGGATGGATGAACGGTAGGAGGATGGTAGTATATGCATGGAAACGAATGAAATGGAGAGGAACATGGCAGAGGGACAGTAATGGAAGAGGAGTAGTAGGTCCGTTGCATATTTCACTTCAAGTGCACCACTTGATATACTGGTCGTATGTTTTCGTCTCTCTTCTTTAGAGTGCGTATCTGGATGTGTGCTCGTGAGAGCGCCTTCGTGTGCAGTATATGTTTTAGCGTATCTGTGGGTGTGTATGTGTGCGATAATAATATTATATTGTATACTATGTAAATGACTATTTATAAAGCGCTTCTCTCAGTAAAAGACTTTCGGAAGCGCTCATTGTGCATTCGAACCCGAGAGAAAAGGCAGGATTATAGTGAGAGAAAGATTAGAAAGGCGCAGCGAATCGTTGGGGTGGGGGAAGTCCATTCCATAGGGAGGGACCTATGCAGATATGCATACAAAAACATCTGGATTGAGCCATGGTAGTCCTGAATCGGAGAACAAAGAGATCAAAGGATAAGAGGACGCAGCGAACTGGAAGACAGAGGATCACAGAGGCATTAGATCACAAAGATATTTCGGAGCAAGACCAAATCGAGACTTCAATATCTGTCTTATAAGGACAGACATGAAACTTGTCGCAATCATGAATTGTGTTTTCCGATAAACCGTTAAAGATTTTCATAGATTCCGTCGAACTCGCTGAAATGCTAGCCATAATATGCAGTCGAATCGCCGTCACACACCCAATAAAGATCACAACACTCTTCGTGTGCTTCTGTCTCTAAAGCCGAAGAGATTTATACATCGTCTCTCGGAAATCGGACATTGGGAATTACCAGCGCAACGCGGGATGCCACGTGATTGCATAGCCAGCTTTTCTTCAACCTCGGTGTCCAGCTATAAGGCCTTATTACGACCATGGTTTCTGGCAAACATAAGTTTAAAAAAACGAAGGCGAAAGAATAAGCATTGCGTGAAGAAAGCTGTCGACCGGTGAGGTTGAGTCATTTTCTGCTATTAGATTAATTTGACATTTCTATTGTCCCAACGATTTTAAAAATAGAATAGGCTACGCCAAAATTTCGTTTAAATGCAGATGTTTCTTTTAATTTAATATTGATTAGATTATTGTTTTCACGGATATTCATGGCATATGCCTCAATTTTTATTTTATCTGTTGCATTTTGATGTCCAAAATGTCCGCTCCGTTACTGTCCCTTTAACACTTTCACTGCAATATAACTAAAAATTTATGACAACAAATGATAGTTTTATAAAAACTTAATGTTATTCGTAATCAAAATTGAAAGGGTTTTCATTTAATAAGATTGTCATTGAATGAATCAATACTTATCATGGACAAATAAATTATTTTCAGCTGTCTCCAGAAATATTGTCCACTCCGTTACCGCGCATAAATCCGTGTGCTACCACATAATTTACAAGCACGTGCTAGACACGCTGCAACTCAGTAAAATCATTTAGTCATGTCTCTGTTTATGCATACCATGCAGTCTTTATATGATGACTTTTCGAAGATAAACCGCAATAATATATTTTAAAAGGTGTTACCTGCGAATGATACGTTTAATAGGTGTCTACTCCGTTACCCGAGAATTAGTCGAGATTAAAGATGCTTATGTATGCATCAATTACCAGGTTTCATCTCCCTAATGAACTAAATTGATATGTAGAAAAAAGGTGTCCTAAACGTGGTCAATAGCAAAATGTGTGCTTCATTATTTAGAAATTGTCCACTCCGTTACCTGTCCACTCCGTTGAATTTGATGCTATTTATACCCTCGGAAATGGTAACGGAGTGGACTTTTAGAGGTAACGGAGTGGACATTTGTTCAAATTACGGTAGAAAATAGAAATATATTCACATTATATGTTATTATTCTTTTGTTGGTTAAGATGGAATTACTTTCCTTCATGTATTCGTGAATTTTCAAAACTGTGCAAGTGCAAATCATAACCATTGAGCTTTATGAACATGTATTGTTGAGCAAAATTGGCAGTAACGGAGTGGACGATTCTTGTGGGATATAAGAAATTTATAAGAATGCCGTATTGCATGTTACTGAGTAGTTTACTAGAACAATATTAGCTAAATGGAACATTGAAGCTCAGATTAACATGCAGTTATTTGATATTGATTTAGTTTTTCAATAAAATTTATAATAAAGTTTATGGAGAAGCAAATTCGGTAACGGAGTGGACATTCTTGGGTGTCTTGAAATTCTTGAATGTTTCGCCAATATCTTAACAGATATTTTCCTACTTTTTTGTGTATTGTGATGGAATTAGATTTTCATTCAAGTATATTCAAAGCTATACGTGTTTGAAACATTTCCACTAAGTTTTGTGAACTTGTATTGTTGAGTAAAATTGATCGTAACGGAGTGGACAAATTTTTTGGCATTAAAAAAATTCCGCAAAGTGTGTTACCGAGTTGATAATACAAGTTTACCGAAATTGTAGACAAGTGATGCAATGGAGTTAAGATTAACACACAGTTATTTGATGTTGCTTTAGTTTTTCAATAAAGTTTATGGATAAGAAAGTTGGTTAACGGAGTGGACGTTGCTGCTTTGGTGGTGTCAAAAATTTTGCGGAAAAAATATTAAACTAGAATATTAGTGCGCAACAGCACCCATATTTCTTAAGGGCATACATTGCTGATTAAAATAAGATGAAAAAATAATGGGTTTGAAAGAAAAAAAATTCATCCAACTCCAAAAGTCAATTTAATCTAATAGCAGAAAATGACTCGTTTACGAACTCGTATTAAAATCAATCGATCGTTGAAGTTATTGCATTTACATGGCAGTACAACCGTCGTTTGTTGAAGCTATATTGCACTCAACAGTCTATAGCGCTGTCTGACATTGTAGAGCAGCCTCATAAGTGTCTTGCTATTTCGCACATTTCCAGCACTCCACCAGCATTACTAATCACACACCATCGCCACCTTCCTCATCCTCGTCTCATCCATCACACCTCGGGCTTTCCGTTTGAAATTGAAGTCACACCTCTTCTAGAACTCTTACCCTGCAGTCTCGTCGGATCCCCCACTTTCCAATATTATTCTCGACCCAGACGACACCCGCCTTAGTAACTGTTCCGCCCCCCGTGGCGTAGAGGGGGTTTCGGGGGTTAAACCTCCCCCCCATTGGCCTGTGAAAAAGTTTTTTAAAGGTTATTTATCCACTTAAATAAGAAAAACAATTGCTTGTAGTAACAATTGTTTTTTCTTACTTTCTTCCCTTTGTTACTTTATTCCATTTTTATATATTGTGATACTGTTGGGTTGGTGTTAGAAAGGGCATCCGGCCAGGCCAAAAACCCCTCCAAACCCCCTCCATCATGAATTCCTGGCCCTATGGCAACCAGACCCGGACCGCAGATATAGACACCAATATTTTGCAACTCATAAATACCACATCATGTCTAATTAAGCTATTAATTATATGATAGCATGCTTATACTTGAAAACAACCTGTAGGCTATACGCCGTGTAGCGCCGTACCGAGAGTAGGCCCATACAGTAACTAATTGCAGCGGTGGCAAAAATTCCTATCATCTGCACAGATTGAATCCTGGTTCGCAGCTCTCCACCCGATGAAGTTGATAAATTACATCAATTTATGTTTTTGTATCTCAAAAAACAGTTTTACTTTGATTGTCCAAAATGCCTACACAGTTCATTACACGAAACGTTGAGTAGGCCTACTGTATTTCTCCCGATCTAAGATTCCTGTACGGTGCACAAGAAAGCAATCCGAGAGACGAATTCCACAGCAAAAATTAGATGGTCACAGACTCACAGAGAATTTTCAGTCATTTCAATCCTATAATAATATTAGAAATGATCGAATCTAAATTCAAATAATTTATTCGGTGACCAATCGAAAACAATAGGACTCAATAAAATAGAATGTACAGTTACACAGAAGAACCTGAATGGGTCTTACGGCCCCTTACGGCCCCGCTAGGTAGGACCTCCTAATGTAACAGTACAGTCACAGCAGCCAGTTATACTTAGGTAGTCTAAACTAAACATAGACCCTATTCAAGATCAAAGCAATAAATCTTAAAAGATTTATTTATAAGATTTATTTAAGTAAAGATTTACTTAAATCTTAACTAATGAACTCAACAAAACGCTTTACATGTTAACAGTCAATTTCAGTAGGCATATATTGCAAAGACACAATTTAGGTAAACATTGAACCACATATTCGATTATGCATGTGGATGGAATAAACGTATATAGACAGCAGTGATGGGTGAAATATCATATGAAATGTAGGCTTTGCAGAATGTTCTGTAACCATCTAATTTCTACGTTGAGAATTCTTCTTCTCTCAATTATTCCCACGCTGTTCATCGATCTCGTTCACAACAAACGTATTACTTATTTATAAATATGTGATAAACTATGTGAGGCTAAAATAATATCATCATAGATGTGTTAATCCCGCTGAATGGTTGTCAAACAGTGTTCCTAGCAGTAGGGCTTTTTAAAGGAATTTCTAGTACTGCACATTGCACAAATTCCTTATTTCCTTTCCATCCTCCATGTCGGATGAAAAATCGACATTTTGTGTGCGAAATTTCTTATGACTATTTTTAGTCATCAGCCCAAAAATGTCTCCATTTTCCGTCCCAAAAAATCTGATGACTTTTTCCAGTCTTTCGCTCTTCGATTTTAAAAAATGCACCTAAACAGCCGCGTGCACCGTGATAGCAAAAATGGAGACGTTGCAAAGAGGAGAATGGTCCACAGTATCAAAACAGCAGATATGTCATGAAAAAAAGTGCTTATCTTTATCACCTTATGATCCTCATCCTTACTACCCTATGATATTCATCCTTATCACCTTACGATCCTCATCCTTATCATCCTATGATCCATATCCTAATTACCTTTGATCCTCTCCTCATCCTTATCACCTTATGATCCTCATCCTTATCACCTTATGACCCACATCCTTATCACATTATGATCCTCATCCTTATACACAAAAGCTCATGGTGTCTTTATGAGTTTACTGCGATTTGTGCTGAACAAAACTGCTGAATAAAAGAGACAAGACTTGTCTCTTTTATTCAGCAGTTTTGTTCAGCACAGTGAGTTGGAGGACAGATGAGTTCATATTACTCAAACTTCCCGCTCTATTGAATGCGAGATCGCCGACCATTCAAATTTGAATCACAATTTTAATTGCTCAAAGGCTTCACCAGAACGAAATGCTTAGACGCCTTGACACCTCAGAGCTATTTAGGTCGAGGATAATTAGCTCTGTGTCTAGACCTATATATATACACAAGTTGTACATTATCAATGAGTCTCAGCCTATACAATATCAATGAAGATTCGTCATCGGCCAAGTACCCAGCTGTGTGTAGATAGAGTGATTCGGCTTGAACGTAAGAACAATGTGCGACATTATTTTCTGTGTCCGTTCTCTGGTTTGGGGCGGGTTGGAATGAAGATTAAGGACATACCGATTTTATGAATAATAAATTTTTCTTCTTTATATGAACTGGCTCACTGGTCAAGCCTACATCTGATAAACATTTGCAATTCATTCATTAAGAGATTTTTATATATTGTCCCTTCAAGACAATCTATAGGCTTACTCAAGAACTAGTATATCACAAGGTATCAAATCACGTTAGGCCTAAATCGCATTACAACACATCAATCAATCATTCAATCAATCAGAATTTATATAGCGCCCCTTCAACTTCAAGGTCCCTACTCAGGGGCTCTGTAACACATACTGTTACATTACATTGAATTGCAATACGTCACACGATATTACATTACAAGCCATTTTACAGTGCAAATAGGTCTACTGTTAGCTTCGTCACTTGCCATCAGCAACAGTCAGATGGGTGGGTGCTGTTTACAATTTACAGTGCTACCCGGATTGTAAATAATTGGCAGTGACATTGCTTGCGAGGTATAAACGTAGCTCTTGGCTCCATTTATAAGTTGCACATAACGGAGGCGAAACCCTAAGCTACGTTGGAAACACAGAACTACTAAACAACTCTTCACCTATTGTTACTTGAACTCCACCACTTTGGTTGCACTCTGCCAGTGCCAGTCCCAAGCCTGGATAAAGGAGGAGGGCGTCGCTAATGGTCTTTGTTAGCCTACCACACAGTGATGTTAAACTGCAACTACTACTACTGTTACTTGATAGTGATTAGTTGATACTCACGAGTTGACGCAGGGTTTCCTCATCCTCCATCTGTTCCAGGTTGTGCGTGGACATGATGCTGTATCTATGAAAATTCTGGATACCGAAAAACCTGATGACAACAGTTCAGAAGATTTGATGATGATGCCCCAAATAACAGGTCGACTATAGGATCCGGTTCTTGGCCGAGTTGCACTAACAAGAAACGACGCCGAGTATTAGAACCTATACAGAAACTATCGCCCCTTCTTCTTTGTTCAGTCTGCAACCCTCCTCCGACCCACCTCAGCTGTCTACATGAACATAACAACACGCGTCTGTCAATTGCCCTCCGCCATAAAATGAACGAAATCAACAAGACCCAAGGGAGAAGGAGGCCTGCAGGGTCTCAACCTCGGGACTAGAGATAAAACCTACGACGAGTTTAATGTGTACGTGTGTAATTGGCAAATGCGGATCTGCCACTGAGACATTTTTTAATCAGCATCTATCTCATGCGGGGCTGGTAGCCTATACATAATAGTCCAGAGCAAGGCGTTATCGCCGCATGTGCTCTTGAATTAATTGGCACAAAAGCTCATCAGCTCAAAACGGGTTCGGCGTAGGTGTAGCGAGTGTAAGCCTACTAATGCATTTTCCGAAGCGGCCTGTTAATATCCACATATAAATATATGCCTATTAAAAGATTGCGTATCTATTGCACAAGTATTATATATTGTGTATTATATATGATATATATATTATAAGTGACTAATAGGCTCACGTGAAGCTATTTCTAACGGCCAGCGGTAAACATGGGTATCATTATAAAGTTTCAGCCTACCGTCGCAGACATGCCTTCTTGACTACATAAGGATATTGATATTATCAATTCCTTTCTCAGTACGGAAAGCAACGCATATTTATAAATACACACATCATGCTAATGTTTCATATATATATATATACATATGTATGTATGCTTATATATACATTTATATGTATAACGTATATACGTATAAGGCGGTGAGATAAACATATATGGGTCATTTTGAGTGGGCCTGATGGTTCGGCAACGGCTGGTGTTGCTTGCGACGTCTTTTCAGTTGGCCTCGTGCACAAACATCCTGTACAACACAGCGTGCCTGTACAGTGTACAACACAGCGTGTTACACATAAAGACACACACGTGAACGCACGCGCACGAACGCACGTGTGTGTCTGTACAGCAAATGAGTGCACACCAGTGGACGCGGAGGGAGATGTAAATTGCTCGTCGCTCTGACCGTTATTAACACGGTCGGTTGGTGGTGGGTCGGTGGGTGGGTCGTATCACCGGTGGTATGTAGGTGAGAGTGACGAAGACTGCTAGGCTGTTAGCCGACAGTGTAACGAGAAGACTGCAGCTGCCCGAGGCTGGCGCATTGACTGCGCGTGGTGCCCTGGTTCTTGTGTTCTTCGGTAATGTATGTGGACGCAATGATTGTGACAGCGGGACATTTTACATGGTGGTAGACATTTGACAGTGGGACATGTGGCAGTGGAACATGTGACAGTTGGAGGAAAGGGAGTGAGACATGTGTTTGTGTAATGAATGGACATGTTAGACATGTGTCTATGGGACATGTTACAATGGGACATGTGGCTGTGGGACATGTGACAGTGAGACATATGGCAGTGGTACATGCGGCTGTGGTATTTGTGGCAATTGAACATTCGCTTCTTGTTGGCCTTAATGCATTCAACTGTTTCGGATTGCTACAGTTATTTTTATTGGTAGGCTATTATTTATAATTTTATATACTTAGCAGCCTGCTATTCTGTTAGCCTGCTATTCTGTATGAGTGTATGGTTACTCTGCTATTCGGCCATTCTCTATTGTTATTTTCTGCCTAATCTATTTTCATTATTAATTTTGTCTTCGATACTCTACTATTCAGTGTTGACATTTTCTTATAATGCAATTGAATGGAAAGACATATGGGAAGCCGGGAAGTCGTGAAAGAGCATTCTTTCACTTCGGTCCTTTAACACAGCATGCATGTAGTTCTATTCAAAACAGCAGTCCGTGTCGTCGTGCATTGGGAGTGTGTCCATTTATCTGGATTACACTAGGTCGCCTTATAAATGGCCTTGGAACAGCAGCGGCAGACACCGCATCCGGGAATGTAATGAATCCCAGGGTCTTACAAGTGACAGACCGACGCCATTTTCTTATCTTTCGCCATTTTGTGCCAGCCACGCCCAGTCTATAGGCCGCGAAGGCCCAGCGGGGAATAAAGCGGAGAAGTCATGGGGACATTGATATAGGGTTAAACCAAGGGCTCCTATATTCATTCATTCATTCATTCATTCCGAACACTTATATAGCGCCCCTTCAGGAAGGCTACTCAGAGGCGCTCCCAGTCCAGCCACAGCTAAAAAGATAGGTCTTGAGCAACTTGTAGAAAGCAGGCAAATTATTCCGAGGTAGTAAGCGTAGTGCAAGCGGGAGCCCATTCCATGTGGACGGGCCAACAACCAAGAAGGCTCGACGCTGTCTGGTAGGAGAGCGGGTTCGAGGGACCAGCAGCTCCCCATTGTATCTACATGTATATGTATCTAGATGTGTATGGTTAAACGTAATACTTCATGCTAAGGAGAAACACCGAACTCTACTATTTTTTTTAAAGAAGTTCAATCTGTAAAATATCGTCACTTTAAGTCTGATAGTTTTGCGCCTTCTGTTAATATACTATGGCGCTATATGACTCCAGGCCTAGCTTGCAGTGTGTTGATAATAGCTACACGAATTGTGTCTGCAGGTGCATTGTTCTTAGATGGATTGTATACATTTCTTCAGCCGTGTGCGACGAAACAGTTCATTTGTTATGCTTAACCCTTTACCGCCGCCCAACGCGCAATAAAAGGTTTGGGAAATCCTATACCCTCGTTTGGTGCAAAGTTGATGTTAGAATTTCCGAATATAAATCCGTGGCGATAAATATGACCTGAATTTTAAATTTTGATAATCAGTTCAGTAATTATAGTTGGTCTGTGATGAACATGCATGGTCGTCGAAGAAAGTTCTGTTGTATTTATAAGCTTTTCCTATGGTAACTTCCTGATCCTATGGTAACTCGACCCGGACCACCACGGACTACTCTCACGGACAACCCTTCTAACTCAACGCAGCGCTCGTGAATAAGCCGGTGCCCCGCGCTTGGCTTGTGAGTGGCGCTTTAGAAATTAGGATATTACGATTACGATTTTCAAAGTCTTCATCAGCTCGTACTGACCGTAGTATATGACCAATCTGCCAAAATGTGCACATGTTTCGAGTTGCATGGAACAGCCACATCTGAATGGCTCCCATGCAGTCGCTGCATGAGACAAAAATTAGGCTAATATGCAAACGCACATACAAGCAAGCATGCACAAATTCATTTATTTACAGGTTACAATACGCTTTGATCATTTTCCATTTGGACTCCTTCAATCCTACAGTTGCACTCATGCATGCGTGCACCTAAATCCGTTCAGATATATTTACGATTCTAACGGTTTATATGTTATATGCAGAACACGTGTGGACGGTGTTGCCTGTTTTGGCAACCGAGCGACATTTTGACCGGGGCGCCTTATATACCCGCGGCCGTCCGATACTTTAAACGGATGTGACCAGCTTACTAAGTAACCGACTGACTAAGAATGGTCCTGGCTTTGATGTGCAGTCGTATCTTTCGTTTCCGTTCATTAGTTTTAGTCTGTTTTTACATTTTTTTCTCGTTGTTTTGCAAGCAACTGATGTGCTCTCTTTCCCGTTTAGACTGTAAACCGTTTTAGACGCAAGGGAAGTCCGTGAATATTAAACTGGAAAGACGAAATAGTCCAGACATAATAGAGTCTAGGCTATTATGGTCGAGGAATCATTAAGTTGGTATACATGACTGTAGATACAATCCACATCACTCTGTAGTCCAAGTATATTGCAAATGCGAAAAAGACAAAGCAAGCCAGACCGAAACACGTGAAGACAGATTGCCAGGACCAATTAATTATGTAAGGACAAAATGTATACGATATACATAAACCAGATGTATAGGACTAGTCATAGGCTACATGATAATGCAAGGACCTAGTGTGAAAAGACAAAATGTGTCTAAGGGCCACTCCGTCATATAACAACCCGACAGATTATACTGCTATACAATATACATGCTTATAGTTATTTGCTTATACTCGAGTTGGATCTATACAATATAGAGCTGCATGGACGTCAGAA
>OX457047.1:32974279-33019279 GCA_949752735.1 Lumbricus terrestris
AAAAAACGTACCACCGGGGAAAATGCGATATCTTCGCAGCCGATTGGGGTTTTTCTGCGAAAATTTCACAATTTGAAGGGGAATGAATATACAACAATCCCTGAAAGTTTCATTTGAAACTTTTCATGTTTGCAAAAGTTACAGCTGTTCAAACTTAAAATTTCGTTTTTTCAATTATCCGGAGAATCATGCTCCAATACAAGTGATTTCATTAGGATGTTTGGCAAATTACAACACACACACATTGATGATGATGTCATACGACCTCACTATGAGCTGTAAAGAAGCTGTTTATGAAGCAATCTGCTGGTATTTGGTGATATTTTATAGATTAAGGTCTCAATTGGTGAACCCAAACAATGAACGTCATGGGCAAAGTTTCTGCAAAAGATAAAATGGGAACTCGGACTTTGCATGAACAGAGACTGAGACATCGCGTGATCATAGCAAAATACCCAGTGAAAAGTGGAGCCTGAGCACATTGAAGACTATCTGCAAACGGGTTTATGTAACGAAGATCAGATGTCGGAAGAGAGGCAGGAAGTGGTCGCTTGATCTGACGGAAAAAGCGCGATTTTCACGAAATTCGCTTGGTAATCGAAAGGTCAAGTTTGCAAAGCAAATCGTGGTTTCGGCATCAGATATGCCGGCGTGTGTTGCGGCTGCAAGAAAAGACTGCAATTAATCCCATTCAGTAGGTTAGATGTCAAACTCATCATTGAACTCGCTTACCCAGACTCATTGAAGACCAGGTATGCTCTAACATCTGGTTTTATTATGCAGCAGGACAGTGCGCCTGCTTGCTCGCACGGCAAGGTTGATTATGATGGCGCTACCTTATTGACATCAACTGAAGTAAATGCATTGGCAAAGATGATTTACAAACTCGCCAGACCTTAACCCTCTTGTTTATCACGTCTGGGGAGCTATGCTGGAACGCTGCAAGACATTTAATCCCAAGTTGG
Source organism: Lumbricus terrestris (assembly GCA_949752735.1). Lineage (NCBI taxonomy): Eukaryota > Metazoa > Annelida > Clitellata > Crassiclitellata > Lumbricidae > Lumbricus > Lumbricus terrestris. Next base: position 32,975,245 of record OX457047.1, read on the forward strand.
AGAACATTGGCCAGCTGAAGCAAGTCTTGCTGCTAATGTGGGGTCAGTTGCCGCAGGACCCGACCAACAAGGCCATACTAAGCTTCACAAAAAGAATTTGAGCTTGTGTTAAGGCAGAGAGTGGACACTCTCATTATACCTTACAATAAACTGCAAAACCGAATGCTGAGGTCGTAGGGAAAAGTGATATCATATGACATGGAAATCTACAAGTGACGTAAATTTTCCGCGGATATTTGAAAAAACGAAATTTTAAGTTTGAACAGCTGTAACTTTTGCAAACATGAAAAGTTTCAAATGAAACTTTCAGGGATTGTTGGAAATTCATTCTCCTACAAATTGGGATATTTTCGCAGAAAAAGTTCAATCGGCGGCGAAGATATCGCATTTTCCCCGGTGGTACGTTTTTTTTTGAGCCACCCTGTATATATATTATAAAGCGCTGTTGTAACAATGTATGAAGCATCAATAAAAGATGTCGTGCTTCAGGTTAATTTAATTAGACAATCAATTACATGTAATTATAATTGAAATCAATTAGATACAAGATTTAAATAATTCTATAGTTCTAATCTACAAGAAAATGTCAGTACCTAATTCCAGTTCTAATGGATTTCAAGTCAATTCCAGTTCTAATAGATGGATGGATCCGATTTGACCTGCAGGGCCTATGACAACAGAGGTCGTTGCCCGAGACAGAAATTTGTTTGGCATATTACAGCTTATTTAAACCACTTTAACCACTACGCACTCCTCAAACTGAGTGGACTGTCAAACTATAGGACGAGAACCTTTCCAAAGTTAAGAATTAACCATCTATACATGTATATATAGGCTATAGATCCCTTGAGTCCAATGCTCACTTCTTTCCTTATCCGATTTATTGTAATCTCGAGACTGTCCTAATTTCGGGCGCTATAAAAATTTCTACACTGAACAAACCAATGAATACTCTTTTACCGCGAGTCGCAATATGAGTCATGACACGGACACGTGTCGATAAAGTGCAATGCTTGATGACACGGGCGTGAACAATAATTATCATCACCTGCAGATGATCAAGTGTTCCTGAACAAGGAGCGCAGGTATTTGTCGGCGGATTTGAACGCCATGCTTCGCGAACTACACAACTAGGTTTAAACTGAATATTATTGTTTGAACCGAGGTGTAGCGCACCCTACTTATCAAGAGATTAGAAGATTAAATAATTACGAATCTGTTGATTGGAGTAGAGGGACCTGGAGGTTCTGTTAAGACATTATAAAGTATACTTAAGGAAGTCTCAGGCTGCTAACCGAGATTTCATTCGAGTTATACAGACAAATGAACAATCAGCAAAGGGAAAGTGAGGTGAATTTTTCTGTGCAAGTCCTTACTGCATATTTGACAATGTAATTTGTAAATTCGGATAAATGTTTTCAGATACAAACTGCAGCTGAGAGAAATTTATTAACAGTACAGTAGATTCGGATAAGTGTTTTCAGATGCAAATTGCAGCTGAGAGAAATTATTTATTGACTGTACGACAAAGTTTAAAAGAAAGAGCAAACGAGGAAATACACTGTGAGGCCAATTGAGCTCGTTCTAGAAGTGTTCAACTCGATTATTTCCATTTCCCCAATATCTACATTCTACAGTTTACTTTGTTATACATTACACACTACACTTGTTATCATCCATTTTAGACGTCTCTAAATTAGTCTACTTTTCCCGAGTCATTCATCTTCCATAGCAAGAACGACGTTTGTCTGTAATCATGCCACATCTTCCAGGCCAGCGTGTAATAAGCAAAGCGTAGACCTATCTTGAGATCATGTGGTCCGTGAGCCAAGACAGAAGAAGAAGAAGGATATAATATTATGTTGGAAATGACTGTTCAAATAGTTCTATTACTGTCATTAGCGACCTCTTCTGAACACCGCTGCAAACAATGGACGCGGATCTTCAGTGGCAGATAACGAGGCGGACATACATGTGTTATGCACAGACGGACGGCCATTAGTCGACCACTTACACACACACCCATACCCACGTGCACACACGCACACACACGCACACACACACACACACACACCAACGTGCACACACACCAACGTGCACACGCATGCACACGCACACGCACACAAACAAGCACACACACGCACACATACTCACAAACAAACAAACATACACACAAACCTCTGCGTATTTGGGTCAGACCTAATAGGACTCTAAACATTAATTCGGAATAGACATACATGTAGGCCTAGAGTTACAAAATTGACACAAAGACGTTTATCTCATAATTATGTTTACGCTAATTTATCTGTTCTGGTGCAAATTTTAGTCTTTGGACAGACAAACAAACAGACAGACAGACGGGCAGACAAACAAGCATACAGACAGACAGATAGACAGACAGATGGATGTTCTAACTGAACTACCCTTTACAATGCACATTGGTCAATATCATGAGCATGAAAAAAGAGTGCAGATACAAATGTACATGCACTCATACGCATATATATTACAACATGTATTTAGTTATCTAATAGCACAATTAATGCCTGTGTACGAAATATACACAAGTGTTTTCATCGTTTAATAGATCGTTTAATAGTACGGTCATCAATCTTCATATGAAACAGCCATACATGTAATACAGGCTTGATATCAGCTGAAGATAATATCTGACGCCACACACCCATGATTAATATGCATATACATAAATGCACGATATACATTCATACATACATACATATACCAACATGCCTACATACATACACGAGATACATATAAATTTACAAACATACAATGCATACATACATGCATGCATACATACATACAGACATACATACATGCATGCATGCATGCATACATGCATACATGCATGCATGCTTACACACATACATACATACATATATACATACATTTACATACATATTACATACATACTTTTATACCGCATATACGTACGTGCAAACGTATGTACATATGTACGAGCACTTGTTATAACGCCGCTTCAATCTAGCTAGTCAGAGGTGCTCCCGGCTATATCGCAGACACTGAATCTGAATATTACGCCGAAGCGCATGAGCAATTGTGAGTGAAGGACTTGCTCAAGGTCTCTATACGCGGCGTCTTGAGGTGGATTCGAACCAGAAGCTTTCCGGCTCCGAGGCAACAAAGATTTCCCTACACCACCGTGCCCCACATACATGCAAAGACTCATATATATATATATATATATATATATATATATATATATATTTGAAAGAGAACTCCAATAAAATGTCGCAATTGCTTAAATTTATGTTTATAAATTGTAAATACAATAGGAACATTATTAGAGATGTCAGGATCATTTATTTCCATTCATTGTTTATGGCTCGGTATTACATTTACTCAGTTGGATCGGACACGGGCTGAGTGGGTTCCCGACCTGCATCATCGAAATGCCACTTTTTAAAGTAACGAGAACATTGTTCCATTATTTATTAGTTTCTTTTTAATGCTCTTCAGAATTTATGCTTGAGCTCTCTGTTGGAATAGGTATCATACTATTACAAAACTAGAATCAATTCAATAAGATTTCTTGTTAGATTTACCGGAATATAAGTTTTCATTAGACGCCGAACAATTCAAATTTGAAGAGGAAAAATAGTAAAAGAGAGAATAATAAATGTTTAAGGACTGGTGACCTATAAAACCGTATGAGTTTAAGTCAGTTAGGCCTATGCGACATTACGATGAGCCTCTTATCAACTGGCGTTAAATAAATTGCATTTACCATTACCATGTAAGAGGATCCTTTAGAAGTTTAGAAGATACTTGAAGGGCAAAGTGCGACCTATACTACACTACATTACTTTGTCTACACCGTATAGCCTAAGTATGAAGTGTGTCCTTTATTTTGTGTGTGTATATAATTATATATACGTCCCACTTTTTTCTTTAGCGAATGCAGTTCGCACCAAGCCATGCCGTAGCGGCAGGCCCCTCGACAAGGTGTAGTGCCGGTGACACGAAACGGAGTATCCCCCCTGAAAGCTATCCGGGGGGATGAATTAATCTATCCCCCGGATGGAATTAACCGGTCTATACTATCCGGGGAGATAAACCATTCTATCCCCTTTTTTAAAATGCGCATAATAAAAAAAATTATGTTGCAATCAAAATTTCAAGTGACTCTAATTGTTTTAAGTGTTCTAAGCAATGCTGAGATAAAGGCAACTCGAATTTATTTAGTGATTCTGAGTGTTCTTAAGTGTTTTAAATGTTTTAAGTGCTCTAAAAATAGGGCTAAACAAATTATCTAGTACGAATAAACATACATGTTTGACTTGTTTGTGCCATTGTTTAAAACAAAACAGATGAAAATTAATTTGCCCCAAAAAATACACGCGGAAGCGATTTTTTCGACTTTTTTAATTTGGGGGATACAATTAATACGGGGGATACTCTATTTCGTGACACCGGAAGGCCGCCCGGGAAACGAAGAAGGCAGCACTCGTTCACAATGTGCGCCATCGTCTGTCTTTCTCCACAGCACTAAAGCCTCTTAAACGGAACGCTGTAGCGTTATGAAAACTTTTCAACACGTTCTTAAGCGAATCTGTGGATCATCACAACTATTTTCAGTTCACAGTTTGCTTTAAATTCCGAAACCAATGTCGTGAAAACAGCTGCAAATTACGACGCCATTTCTGATTTCTTATAATGCCAGTAACAATGGATGCATTTTTATGTAAGCATGCACACTTTTTTGTATTAGGAATGTATGTATTAGGAATGTATGCATGTATGTATGTATGCATGTATGTATGCATGTATGTGTAGTATGTGTGTATGTAATAATGTGTATGTATGTATGCATGCATGCATGTATGTAAGTGTGTATGTATATATTTGTGTATATCAGTACCCTTGGATCCATGTTCACGCCCATAGTCTCGACACAAAGGGCTATATTTAAATCCGCGCTTCGGAGGTCTTTGATTTCGGCCAACAACAACAGCAACAACAACAACAGCAACAACAACAGTGACAATGTGCAGCACTGCAGAACAAACTGCACAGCAGGAAACAATGAGAATCCGCGCCATTGTCTATACTTCACTAGAATAAAGGGTAAAGAGACAACACCGTCCATTTCCTGTGGCTAGCGATTGCCTTTGTATACGAACATTGCGCTGACGTAACTCGATGACACTTATGACGTCATAAAGGTATGATCGTGCCGTTGCCAAGGGAGATTTAAAAAGCCAGTTTTCATCGAAACGTTGGACGGATGAGAAGTGACGGGCTTTGGCTTTAATGTCTTGTCTCTATGTATTTTCGTTTCAGTCCATATAATTATCTCAAAGTACATATTATTTTCTTCTGCGCTCTTCTCGCTATGACTCTTCGAGAAATTCACTTCTCGTGTTCTGTCTGTATGATCCGCAAGTATACAGGCGTATGCTCATTTCGGCTTCTGTCTGCATGTCTCTGTCCGTCTGTATGTATGTTTGTCTGTCCGTCCGTCTGCATGTCTGTCTTTTTATATGGTCATGGGTAGGAACGTCTGTCTGCTTGTCTTTTGTTGGTTTGCTGATCTTAGTCGGTGAGACGATGTCTCAAAAACGTATCTAAGGACTTCAAGAACGATGCACCATCAGTGGCGTCAGACGAAGTCATGTATATGATATATTCATTCGTTATGAGGATTTGTATAGCGTCTCTTGTGGCGCTACATCAGACAAAATTCTTCCCAAAACGATTGGTGGAAAGAATTAGAAAATTTCTTCGCACGATTCAACTTTCTTTGCCTTGGAGAAAAGGAAAAAATGTGATAAATCAAGAATTCTCGTTTTGCTGGCTTTACAAAATTATTAACCTAAGTATTTGTAGAAACATTTTCAACCTGATTACAAATTTTGAAATCGTTTGGTAATTTGAGCAGAACACAGGATATACAGTAGGCCTATAATTCCGCTGTCGCCATTTTTTGAGGTGTGATGTTTGTTTTGGGTTCTGAATATATACGACACTGTCTGTTATATATGCGTATGATGATGGGTCCTCTGCCTTAATGCAGGTTCGTTGGCTTTAAAATTTATGCCCCAGGAGAATGATGACGGGATGAGTGAGTTGGTTTCCCGTTGCATTCCTCACAGACAATTGTGGGTGAGCAACTTGTTTCAATGTAGCTACGCAATGACTTGAGGTGGATTCGAATCTGCGACCCTTTGGTCACTTACTGTATACTTATCGCTACACCACCGCGTCCCACTCGTGTCCAGTTACTGGTCATTTTTGTAAAGCTCACACACGCAGATCATGCATTTCAAGCAATGAAATTAAATTCTAGGTTCTTTGTTTCTTTTGGAAGCTACCAAATCACGTGATTCATTCGTTATTTGACCTAGTTCAACATTGTTTTGATGGCTCAAAGGTTACGTCATTCTCGTGGCTACTGTCGTTGATTTTTACGCTTAACTATCGCGAAGCCAATAGGTATACCACGTGTTGTTCGCTTCAGCCTACTTATTGTTGCTACGTAACATGAATTGGTGACGTCATCCATCTTGTCGCATTGATCAGTGATCACCGGGACTTTGTTGAGAAAGGTTTCGCTCTTATGCCCAAGAGTATCGCGCGACAAAAGAAGATTAAGTTGTTTCTTCGTTTTCGGTCATTCACAACTGCGACCCATACATTATTTAGACCTTATATGGTGCCTTTTCTCGTGTCGTATAAAGGGTGGGACATACAAAGATCCCCCGCCAGATTTTTTACTAATATTTTGACCAGAAGTTAGAATTTCAAAGTCAAATTTTACAGACTTAGAGGCAATTCATGTCTATTCACGCTCGAAATAACCAAATTCCACAAATAAATTGCACAAAGAACAAAAGTTATATCACTTTTAATGAGTAGGCTACGCCCACTTTTTTGACGATTCAAAAACATGATGTAACAAAGAAACAAACAAGCGATTTTATTAAGTCTCAACTCAAATAATTGCTATCAAATAACCTTGATATTGCCAGATAATCACTTTTATTATTATCTAGAAAAGAAATATGTACCAGTGTAGCTGCATGCAGCAGTCAATGTAAAGTCACTTAGGGAGATGACGATCAAGATGGTAAGTAAATAATCTGTCAGATTAATAGTTTTTGCTATTAAAACAACAAAATTAAAATATCTACCACAAAATTCCAAGGTGTCAATGACAGACAAAATAGGCTACGTATTTAGACACTTCATGAGCAAGGTCCTGGAGCTAAAGCTATAATAATCCCTTACTTTGATAAACAGTGAGATTGCACAAATTAAGAGTCAAACTGAGAATTGTAAGGAAGTAGGGCTCCATTTATACAGCGCCATGTGACATCGATTATAAGTTAACTGCGTGTATTGCCATGAATGAATATGTATGGTTATGAGAGTATATGTATGTATGAGTGTGAGTAATATGTGATAGAACTGCGCCCTGTTTAAGTAGGCCCAGCTGCAAGTGGAGGACTCAGACCTGATTTAATAGACCGATGACGAACAGAGAACTAGGACCTGCATTTGAGGCCTCGGCGTCTTTACACGTCGATGGCGTGGCATATGCACAGAGACACGCGCACGGACATTAGTAGGACGCAGGCAGACAGAGAGAGATACACCATGAAATAGACAGAGCTGAGGGCAAAGTGTATAAAAGGGAGTGAAGACGAACAATCGAGGCCTTTTACGTTGAACTCGGTGGCAGAGAGGATGTGAATTGCGGCCCGCCGCGCCCTGGCGATCGATGGTCAGAACCGAGGGGGTACCCAAACAACTGGGGGTAGCGCCCCAGTTGGCCCTCTCGGGGACGACAACAACGTTCAATAGGGGCCAACCCCTTTTTAGGACGGGCGATGGAATGGCAGACTGGGGAGGGTTGGAGGACGGACGTTTGGGGATCCCTCCCGGTGGTGCCAGACCAGGCGGCCAACGACTAAAAAGGGGGGAACGTTACAATGGCGACGCAGGATGGGATTCGAGTGGAGTACAACGATTAAAAAGGGGGGAACGTTACAATGGCGACGAGGGTGGTGATGTGAGAGTGAGAACAGAGCGTTACAATGATGAAGAGGCTGGTGGGACTCATGTAAGACAGAGAGACGAAGATGTAGATAGATTTGGAAATGAAAATATGGATGAGATGAGAAATTTTGGACATAGAATAGGAGGACAAAATGAAGAAGAGAATAGAGGTGGAATATTAGTTAGAAGAGAAGAAGGAATTAGGAATAAAGACAGACAGAGAACTGGCTATGACGAAGAAGAAGAACGAATGAGGATATTTGACTGTAATGAAAAGAGATGGACAGAAAGTGCGACGAACAGAGGAAACGACAACCGACAATTAAGATTTGATGAACGTGTGCATGATGAGTATGAAGATGGTGTTGTTTTTGATGATGTTGGGCCGAAATCTAGCCACAGGCAACTAAACCAAAATTACGAATCTATTTTGGGGGATCCGAGAAGCGGATACGTGAGTGCTTCAAAAATACTCGCAAGAGGGCGATACGAGAATCTGTTGCCACCGCAAACGCATATGTACTCTGGGCACATGATGACTAATGAAACAGCAGTAGAAGGGTTGCCAAGGAGAATAATAACGATGGGGTCGACGAGCTATGAACAATCGACTACAGCACAACCGAGACTGAACCATACGGCAGCACAGCAATACAAATCAGTGTCTCAAACGTACGCTGCCACGCCAAAAACATCCATCGCAACACAGACTATGGCAAACGAGATCAACGACCAAACGAGTCGACCGACTATCGCGAGAATCGGGAGGAGAAAATTCGAACAGGCACCGGCGACGTCGTCTTCCGAATTTTCTATCGACTACCGGGTAGAACTCTGTGACTCTGTTTCTCTGTTTTATTCTTGACGCCAAGCGAGGAGGAATTCAACGGACGAGAAGCACGACCAAAACGCTTAATAAAGAAACCTAGCCGTTGTCAGTAATGTTGCGCTAGATAAAATGTATTACAAGATGATGCTTAATTAGAATGCGTAGAGACTATTAGTAGAGTACTGCTATGAACTGTTATTAACTGTAGACATGCATACATGCATAATGATCGAGGAAAGATTTTGTTTTTAAATTAGTAATGAGAGTGCTATTGATGATTATTATCGGATAATTAAGGCTTATGGAACTACTGAGCATATTATGAGGCGATTAGCGACTGCATACTTGCAGAAGACATTGAAATGTTATATTGCTATGTGCTAGATTTATATTGTGGTGATTGCATTTTACTGCTTAAGGTATGACTGGTTGATGAATGGTTAAAATAGGCCTAACTATTGTGTACACGCAGTCAATATAATCGTTCCTCATGCTTCGGAATTAGATGGGCGGGGGTATTGTAAGGAAGTAGGGCTCCATTTATACAGCGCCATGTGACATCGATTATAAGTTAACTGCGTGTATTGCCATGAATGAATATGTATGGTTATGAGAGTATATGTATGTATGAGTGTGAGTAATATGTGATAGAACTGCGCCCTGTTTAAGTAGGCCCAGCTGCAAGTGGAGGACTCAGACCTGATTTAATAGACCGATGACGAACAGAGAACTAGGACCTGCATTTGAGGCCTCGGCGTCTTTACACGTCGATGGCGTGGCATATGCACAGAGACACGCGCACGGACATTAGTAGGACGCAGGCAGACAGAGAGAGATACACCATGAAATAGACAGAGCTGAGGGCAAAGTGTATAAAAGGGAGTGAAGACGAACAATCGAGGCCTTTTACGTTGAACTCGGTGGCAGAGAGGATGTGAATTGCGGCCCGCCGCGCCCTGGCGATCGATGGTCCAGGACGGCGTTAAAGATTATTGGAACTGGAGTTCGTGGAGGCGTTAAAGATTACGGAGGCGTTCAAGAAGAAGTGAAGTTACGTGAAGATTATGCGACGAGTAATTCCGCAGAGTGAGGACGATGTTTTAGAGACGTTTCGGAGGAGCAGAGGATTTCGTGGATGAGCGTTCCACGACGAGGAGGATTTCGGGAATTCGTGAGAGGAATATTCCGAGAAGTTAAAGAAAGCGAGTGAGGCCAGTTCATCGTCCTCCAGAGGCCAGTTGTTGTCTTCCAGTCGCCAGTTTGTCGTGCGAGTTGCGAGTTTGAGAGTTACTGTGCTAGTTCGCTGTGTGCGAGGACGATGCAGAGAAGAGAGGATAAAGGCCCGTATCTAAGGACGATTGTCTAGATTCGATAACAAGGGACGAGTTAATAGATAAGTCTGCGACACGATAGGATTCAACTACGAGGAGAACAGCGGTGAACGACGAGAAGTGAAGCGATCGTTATACTAGGAATAGACGGCAGGAATCGAAGGACGTTGCCGAGAAATTGGAGACTATTACTGATGGTGATTCTGCGAGTTCATGGAAGGAAGGAGGAGACGCTAAAGACGGAATTCTGTGAGAACATATTGAATGAAGGAAGGACTGACACGAGCGATCTGACAGGCAGGTCTCATTATTATTGTTGTTGATAGTGGGAAAAACCCAGGTCTGAAATTAACCCGTATTATTGTTGCTGTGCGCTAGGCTAGGCAGAGTGAAAGAGTGAATGCTATAATTAGTTTCTTTGATTATATTGCGCTATCTTGTGTCTTGATTGTATTAATTGACTGTAATAAAGACATAGCTACGGCTATTGGACTAAAATGTCTCGGCTTTCTGTAAGTAATGACGGGGATGAGAATGAGAGTGAAACTGGACGAGAGGAAAGGGACGGACAACGATCTTTAGGCCAAGATTCCGGACTGATGGCCATGTTATCCAATATAAACCGAACGCTTTCTAGTGTCCACGACAGACAGCAACAGATTGACGATCGGGTTAGAAGAATGGATGAAGGACTACATGGATTGTCCGACCGACAAAGACGGTTAGAGGAACGATTCACGGAGATGCCCTACGAGACAGACCTAGTATTTGCAGACCCAGATGAAGAGAGAGGAAGGAGCGCGACATGGACATTAATGAGGGACAATAGACGTACGGGTTGGCAGGACGGAGAAGAGGACAGGAGAGAAATCCGGCAGGAAGAGGAAACAAGGGACCAGGAAGTGAGAATTGCGAGAACGGAGGAAGAGGAGGAGATTAGGACGAACCCAGGTAGTGAAGAGAAAACTATCGAAGAGCAATGCGATTCCGCGCCAAAGGCTCGGCCGACACCTCGAGAGGAAGAAGGGAAGGGAACCAGTACAGAGGCTATGCCAGATAGTCGGAGAAGTGCCAGACTGATGAATAAGACTAGGCCCGACTATGCACAACTGGATAGGCTGGGGTTTCCCACCCAGGCCGGTTACTCCGCTATCGTAAGGGAAGGGAGTAGGGAGAGGAGTGAGGAGAGGGCCTCGATGGTCAGAACCGAGGGGGTACCCAAACAACTGGGGGTAGCGCCCCAGTTGGCCCTCTCGGGGACGACAACAACGTTCAATAGGGGCCAACCCCTTTTTAGGACGGGCGATGGAATGGCAGACTGGGGAGGGTTGGAGGACGGACGTTTGGGGATCCCTCCCGGTGGTGCCAGACCAGGCGGCCCACGATTAAAAAGGGGGGAACGTTACAGAATTAAGAAGTATACCGTTGATGAAAGGAAATCGGCTCAGCGTCAATATTATTGTCCTGCGTGGTTTCATTGAGAAGAACCAATGGCCCCCAAATCTCCGTATTTGAACCAGATGGATTATCAAGTGTGGAGACCCATGCTGGAAAATACCACATTCTGCAAACAAAACCAAAAGCGGTAAGAGAATTGATGGTCGCAATGGAGTTGATTTGGGAAGATTTGCTTCTACAACATATCAACAAGTCCACCAAGATGGGTATAATATATCTTTACAAAGATATATTATTATACCCATAAAAAGTTTGGGCATTGGTGGTTGACAGTTGACACATTGAACTCAAGTTTGAAGCACTATCAAGTTCATTCAAAAATAATTATTTGAGATGTTAAGTTTGACAAAGTTTGTTACTTTTTTGCTGGGTTGTGCTTCTGAATCGTCAAAAAAGCAGTGGGTGAACTCACTAAAAGCGATATAACTTTTGTTCTGTTTGAAATATTTTGGTGAAATTTGGTCATTGTACGCCAACGCGAATTGCCTATGACCCGGCAAAAGTTGGCTTAGAAATTCTTACTTCTGGCCAAGATATTGCATATTGACAAACAAAGAACTAGGGTGTATTTTTTATGGCCCACTCTGCATACGCATAATAATACAGGCTACTTCGCTGAAGTAAAAGTCTTAATTTAGTTTTTCTACTGTCGCAATAAAAGGAAGTACATGTAGTTTGGACAGCTTTAGAATATGACGATAAATAGCTACGAGTAATGTTGTCTATTTTCATTAGCAGAATATAATTATGACGATTAATTCCAACGCGTTATAAGATGCAATTTCCATTAAAAGCATATAACGATAAATTGCAACGCGTAAAATTACTTCTTTCTACTGGATGAGAAATTACGACGCGTAAGACTGTTTATTTCCATTCGGCCCAACATAATGATTCTGCAGGCAATAAATTACAACGCGTGAAACCGTTTCTTTCCATTAACAAAATATGACAATAAATTGCAACGCGTAAAACTGTTTTTTGCCAATAGCATATTCTTATAATGAACCCAGGGAGCACTATAGTCCTTTACGACTGCAGTGACCAGTCTATCGTCAACTACATGTATGTATGGACAGCTGGACACGGCACTAGAATTAATGAGCATATTTGCGTTTGGTATGATCACACGAGATGGCCGCTTAATTCATGGCTCTCTTGCGTGTCAGTTTTTAGCAATTTGGTCCAGTGGCGTGCGTGCCGTGTTCGGTAATTTCGTTCATCTGGACTTCTAGTGCGACGCAATATTCATTACATCACTTATAAAAATTATCTTCTATATAGTGCGTGTGTTATTATGGTGTTTCTGAGTGTTTTGATCGGTGCTGGAGTATAACGGAAAACGTCAGACAGACAGACAGACAGACAGACAGAGACCTGTGTCTCTGTCTGTCTGACGTTTTCCGTCTCTTTCTTTACCGCCTGTGGACTCGACAGTCATTTAAGAAGTTTCTGGATAATACTATGGCAGAGGATTGCCCGATCTTCTGCGTTGGGATCTCGGGTATAACGAGATTCATCACCTGTCGCTTATCCTCTTCTTTAAAAATCTATATGATCAGAGGTTATTTTAAGGAATTTTCTCAACTGCACATAAATGACGTATTTTGAGACTGGACATAAGAAAGTCCTTGACCAGGGACTTGTCCCCCAAAGCTGAAGCGGCTTCTGGGGAACGCTCGTTAATAAGCTGGTGCTTTGCGCTTGGCCTTCGACTGGAGCTTTAGATGTTTGAATATTAAGATTTTCCGACTTCATAAAAATTCATATTAAAGATCAAAATAAATTGTAATGACAATGTTTGACTCAAGTTCATCATGGCAAAATCTCCAAATGAATTGACGAATGAAATCAGCTAGACGTTTTTAGACTTTTAGAATTTGAAATAGCTCAGAAAGATTGTTAAGTATCGTATCGTATCGTATCTGACCATTTGTAAAGCGCTTCTTGCAGCAAGAGCCTTTCAGAAGCGCTCCCAGTGCGTGCAACTCCGAGAGAAAAGGCAGGTCTTTAGACAAGAGAAAGATGACGAAAGACTACCAGAGAGGATGGCAGAGCGAACGGATGGGAGAAGACCATTCCATAGGGAGGGACCTATGCAGGCAAATGATCTGGATTGAGCCATGGCGGTCCTGACGCGAGGAACAAAGAGGTCAAGCCGATCTGAGGACCTAAGAGGACGCAGCGAAGTGGCCGAAATGGGGCGAAGTATGAGATCACAAAGATACGTCGGAGCAAGGCCTCGTTGAGACTTGAGAACCAAACTTATAACTTTGAATTCTATGCGAGCTGAGAGTGGAAGCCAGTGAAGTTGTTCAGCCATGAATGTAGATATGTGTGAGAATCGAGGAAGACGGGCAATGAGCCTCGCAGCAGCATTGAGAACGGACTGTAGGGGAGCTAGCCGGACCTTAGGGAGGCCAGCAAGGACAGAATTACAATAGTCAATCCGAGAACAGACGAAGGCGTGGACAATGGTGGTAAAGATCGAAGATGAAACAGATTTGCGAATAGCTCTCAGGCGCCTTAATTGGAAGTAGGAAGAGCGAGTAAGCTTGGCTATGTGTTCGGTGAAAGTTAGAGAACTATCTAGGGTGACACCTAGGTCTCGAACACTAGACGAAAAGTTGAAGTGAGGAAAAGTTTGAGAGAGTACCGGGTAGTCAAGTTTTTGGAGCTGCTTGGAAGTGCCAAACATTTTAGTGTAATAAAGTTAAATGGTCCTATATGTTCCTGGACACTTCCAAAGTTTGCCTTGTAGGTAAGGGTTAGCTACGTCTAAATGTTGATTTTCTGCTATGAAACCCTGGCCATTAAGATCAACATGATATTGTTTTGAACCTTGTCTTCGATTACATCACCCATTTTCCCGCCCTTACTTCATGCACACTGGTGACCTTCGCCGTATCGGTCTAATGCTTGACTTGAAAACTGCATGTAATCACCATATCTGTTATAGTTCACGCCAAATTTCAACAGGCCTGCTCTTTTCATGAACATAAAATAATATCACCCAAATAAACCGCCTCAAAGATGTTCACTTTGGGCTGTTACTATCATGTTTGTGTCCAGCTTTTTTACCACTAACTTATCGTCGGTTCACGCAACAAGGCAAAAAGTAACTGCACAAGATCTGATTTTCAACTGCACAAATCTCTTTCCCAACTACACACTTTGTGTCCAGCTGCACGTTAAAATAACCCCTGTTTACTTGTTATAGCGCTCCTTCAAGATACTACTCAGAAGCACTCCCGGGTAGAGGGCGCACCCTGAATCGAAGTTTCACGCCGTAGTATATACGAGCAACTGCGAGTGAAGGACTTGCCCAAGGCCCCCACACGGCGGTTTGAGGTGGATTCGAACCTGCAATTCACCGGCTGCAAAGCAACGAACATGTTCACTACACCACCGCGTCTCACACAATCCCACAGACGACGTCAAGACGTCATTTTCTGCTTCGATGCAGTAACACAAACATCTCGTCAGATATAATGCGATCTGATGCTGAGTTTTTTTTTATAGATTTCTGATGTTAATTGATACTGACGCATCAAATAATGTGCTGTTCCATTTTAAGCCGAGTCTGCTAATCCGACATGCGTTCTTTGTTGTTTACTGTTAACCTATTAACCATTAATCCTGTTAACCTATTAACCATTAATCATGTTAACCTATTAACCATTAATCATGTTAACTTATAAACCATTAATCATGTTAACCTATTAACCATTAATCCTGTTAACCTATTAACCATTAATCCTGTTAGCCTATTAACCATTAATCCTGTTAGCCTTTACTTTCATCGGCGTTTCCCAAGTGGCTTGGTCAAAGAGTACTTCCAGATTTTGCAGTCTATCAAATCTCGTTTGCAAATGCACGACATAGGCTAAATGTCACCCAGAAAATGTACATTGTTCACTTATAGGAATCTCTGTCTCTGTCTCTATAATATCTCTGTCTCTGTCTCTCTCTGTTACTGTCACTGTGTCTGCCACTGTCTCCCTGTCTGTCTCTGTCTCTGTGTATCTATCTGTCTCTGAGGCGGAGAGCGTCAGACAGACAGAGACAAAGACAGATACAGACAGAGAGAGACGGAAAACGTCAGACAGACATACAGAGATCTGTGTCTCTGTCTGTCTGACATTTTCCGTCTCTCTCTCTCTCTGTCTGTCTCTGTCTTTGTCTCTGTCTCTGTCTGCCATTCAGTCTCTCTGGCTGGCGCTCTCTCTCTCTCTCTCTCTCTCTCTCTCTCTCTCTCTCTCTCTCTCTCTCTCTCTCTCTCTCTCTCTATCTCTATCTCTATCTCTATCTCTCTCTCTCTTTCTCTCTCTCTCTTTCTCTATCTCTCTCTCTCTCTTTCTAAAAATATATATCTGAATGCCTTGTATGTGTATGCATTAAAGACTAAAAGATTGAAGAATAAAGACTCAGCGGTGGACTTACAGTACACACAGGGATGCGAGTCATGTCTTATCTCACGTCGTCTATAGGTGAGTATAGCTATGCGCATAAGTGCCAGCGTGGATGATCGATGTCGTGTATGCCCAGTCCGCATGCCATGTGTGCAGTGCCTTTAAGTGCACGTCAACTGCAGCCGAAGTGCACACACATAAGTGCACGGTGACAGTCCGATAGATCGCCAGCAGAATCGACCGCTACATAAATTCATCTTTTGCTTGCAAGTCGATAGACTGCGATCGGAGTCCGTGTGCTAAGAGATGCATTCCAACGGTCGTGCTTAGCGCAGCACTCCAGTGCACGCATGCACACCTTTATGAAGTGTATTGCTATAATAAAAACCTGGCAGTATAGACCTATATAATTATTATAGAACCGTTAATTAATAGCGTTGTTGCCGGTTAAATAGGTATGTTGTCGCAGGCTATAATTATTGTGTCGTTTAATTATTAGAGAATAATTATTATGTTATCTCAATAATAACATACCGCTATAGACCACCGCGCCACACAGTGAAGGCTTAAGTTATGTATACATATGAAAGCAAGTGCGTATGAATGAATGAATGAATGCGTGAATGGATGAATGATTGAATAGATGAACAAAGTGTGATAGACCGGATTGATCTTTAAGGACTGTAATATGACCGCCGACTCAGTTAACATCGGCAAGAAAAAAGAAGACATTGTCAAGTCCCTTAAGCTACGCCCGAGGGTCATTATAATGCATGGCATGAAGCGGTGGCAACTCCCACGCCGTTTCAACTCTAAACATCATCCTCCGTAACCGTTTGATGAACTGCCTATACTTATACCTATCTACAGATCTTGACTCCCTGCCTGTGGACTTTTATGATTGAGCGCCTGTGAATTAGCTGGTTCCTGCGACTTCGTTTTTGTGGGCGCTGTATAGCCTATACTACAAAAGTTCCCATGCAAACATGGATTATGAGAGAGATAAGAAGAAACTATATTCAAGTTTTCATTGCGCAGATCTAAGCTTATAGCCTACCGTTTGCTGCATGGGTCTGAAAGGTAAGTCTTGCGAATACGCAGGCATATAATAGGCCTACATCTGGAAATTCTTCGGAGTGATATTTCGGCCTAGAATAATTGTATCCTTCGACTGAGGACGATGATACGAGGACACTGACATCCATCCGGACCACAGACGCAGGGCGCGTTTTTTAACATTCCAGTCTTGCATCGCGGTATACTTGTCTGGAAGCGTAAGAAGGATGGAAGGATGGAGTGGTTACTTATAAGAAGGATGGAGTGGTGACTTGGCTGCGATTAAGAGTTTGCTCTATAGCGAGACGCGGCCACTCGATTCATCCTTAGACAGATGGCCTGGTATTTCGCGAATGTGTGGAGCACATTCTTGCACACAAACAAAAAGAGACGAGGGCAGACAGACGGACAAATAGGAAGACAAACAGACAGATAGACAGCAACTGCACAAAATGGCAGAGATACAGGCAGACACTGAACACAAACTAATGCCACTTGCAGCCCGTCACGCAGAAAGACACACAAGTTGCATACATGCCTGTGTGTGTGTGTGTTTGTTGGTGTGTGCCACTGCGTGGGTGTGTGTGCCCCTTATGTCTTCTCTGGCCACTTCTTCGATACACTTCTTCTACACTCATTCAATCAAACATCCGTTTCAGCTGCCAAAGGCGTCTGCCGAATATTTTATTGATTCCACTCACCCTTACCACCATCATTACTTCCGCTAACTTCACTTCCTCCAACCGTCACCAAACTCATCCACCCTCAAATGCAATTCGGCTTTGTCGGAATTGTCCGTTTACTCTTTCCACTCCACTACTCTGTCCTCCGCATACTTACATACAAACATACATACATACATACATGCATGCATACATACATACATACATACATACATACATACATACATACATACATACATACATACATACATACATACATACATACATACATACATACATACATACATACATACATACATACATACATACATACATATGACGCGAACCGTTTTTGAAGACCGGAACTTCCGGAAGTAACATGTACTTCGCCCTCGAAGGTGAATCGCCTCGCGGTAGAGTCGTAGGGTCCATCCCGAGAGTTGGGCCGTATTCATCCACCGGGTTCAAAGTCCGTTCTGCCTCTTGAGACCGGTTCCCCTATTATCGCTTTCGCGGTAATTTACGCGAGGCTGGGTGGATAGACGTTGACTCCGTCGGAGTCCAATTGTTTCTGCATACCAGAGTATATGCCAGGCTATTCCTCGAGTGAAAATGCACGGCCGACGGTTTGTCGGAAATTGCAGATCTACTGTAACAGAGTCCGTGTTAGACTCTACCACGAGTGGAGACGTAGGGGATGTTTCTAGCCTATCAAGGGGGATTCAAGGCGACTTATGACTTCCCCCACTTGTGATTGCATTTTCCCCTACCTGAAACTTCATTTCTCCGACCTGAAAGTTCACTTCTCCTACTTGTGACCTCATTTCCTCTACTTGGGAACGCATGTCCCATTGAAGGGCGCCTACTCGTGAATTTCTTAATTATACAGGTTTATTTCTTGTGTAAAATAAAAGAACGCTAAAGATATAATAATTAAACAATTAACAATCTAACGTAACTTGGAAAAATACTGCAATGTCTTATAACTCCAATTTACGGCGATTAATCTCAGTTTCTCCCATTAATCTCTACGTTCAACGTATACCTTATTCAAACACACACCCACACTCACACACACACACGCACACAAACACACACACACACTCACAGACATACGTATATATATACGTATAAAATATAACTATATATATGTACCTGTATATGCAGGTGTGATACTTTAGGGGCAAAAACTGTGTTCCCACAAGTAAATGGAAAGCATTGGAGAGACTGCCGCCGTAGCAATGATAATATAGGAAGCACCCTATCCGTTCGATCAATAAACATCAGCGAAAAGCGGTTCTCTGCGTCGGAGGTCGCTACCTCCTCTCCACCCCAGATGATAGAAGAAGACCCCCCTCCCAAAGGCCCCCATTCAGGACGAGCGACACCGTCTCCGTAGCCATGGACACTGCTGCCATTGCGACTGCGATCTATACCAACAGCCACCGGCGGTCAGAAGACATTCCGGTCTCTGTCACATAAAATACGATATCAATCGTGGACTCCCATCTCATCTCCCCTGACCTAATCTGATTCTGGGTCAGGTCAGGTCAGTTCTGCCTCATTCATATCTCGCATGCTTGTATAGGCTACATTCACAAGTTCTCTTCGCAAATAACTGCAGCCTGAGTGCGCGATTCCATTCATGAGCTAGAAGTGTATACGCCTAAACTGTAAGATGGTCGAAGGCATTTCTATTTAGCCTCCTCTATAGACATGTCGTTGAAGCACATGCAGGCTAATAAAATTTAAGCGATGTGCTTCTATAGTTTGTCTAGTCAAATCAGGTCAAAAACTTCCATCCGGTTAAATGATGTCGAGGCCAGTGGACTTCAGTGTTAAGACAGATTGAAATAGACATACATGTATAAAATGATATATAGTATGTATACATAATTACATATGTAATTATGTATATGTATAGAGTTAGAGATGATGGATGGATGAATGGCTGGATGGGTGAATGAATGGATGGATAAATGGACGGATGAAAGGATAAATGAATGGATGGATAAATTGGTGGATGGATGGAAGGATGGATGGGTGATTGGATGGATAAATGGATGTATGGAAGCATGGATGATTGGATGGATGGATGGACGGATGGAAGGATGAATGGGTGATTGGGTGGATGGATCGACGGATAAATGGACGGATGGATGGATAAATGGATGGACGATTGAATGGATGGATGGATGGATGCTTGGATGGATAAATGGACGGATGAATAAATGGACGGATGAATGGATGAGTGGATGGACAAATGGACGGATGGATGAATGGATAGATAGATAGATGGATATATAGACAGACAGACAGGCAGACATACAGACCTTCGGGAAACAATGGCCGCCGCTGCAGACAGATATACAGACACAAGCGCAGATTTATCAACAGAGGAGAACAGGGAACTTTGCTTCCTATAATAGTGCACCGCATCTTTAATTGTTCACTTGATTCTCGTCTAAGCAGACGACAGAAGCAATTAATTCTTTTATATAGCGCCGCTTTAATACTTAGAACTTCCGTGTGGCTTCTACTTTGTATAAATTACCGTCATTATACAATGGGTTTTTTAAACAATAAGTTGGCGTGAGTCATTGCGTGCAGACGGTGCAGTCGAAATTAATACTGTGTTGAATTACTTGAATATCTAGTATAATAGTTGCCATTGATTTCCTAAATCTGGATGGATGGATGGATGGGAGGATGAATAATCAATATATACTGGTAAGTGGGAGGGTTAGTTACATATGATATACACGTATATATATATATAATATCATTTTTATACATGTGCAATTGTGCATATATATATATATATATATATATATATATATAATCATGCGTATAATTATAATATTCACTCAAAGATTGTAAGATTTGAAAACGTGCGGAAATGCACACAATGAAGACTAAATGTCATTTAGCTTGTTTATAGTATACGCGTTGGCCTATACAGAATGCAGAATAGAACTGCATACTATAATATATTCGCAATTGCATGCCCCTCCAGGCCTCCACCCCCTCTCCCCCGTAGGGTGCCGTGGTGTGCTGATGTATGGCGGCTTTTGATGCCTCCCCCTTTTTATACGAACCATCGGCATCTATAGAAGTCTCGTGAAAAAAGGCCATGCATGTAGGCAGGCATCAAGAGGCGTCATTCATCCCACTTATAAAGGAACGATCAACTGCCGATTCCTTTAAACATCGCTGCTGTTTGCACCCTGACAGTGCCAGTCCCAGGTCTGGGTAAAGGAGGAGGGCATTGCAAGTGATCTTTGTTGGCTCAAAGTGTCGTAGAACTGAAGCAACCGAGTCCTTTAACAATCGACAATGTCTTATTATATATATATATATATATATATATTATATATATATTATATTGTCTTATTATATATATATATATTATATATATATATATATATATTATATATATATATACAGTATATATATATATAGTACAGTTGCAATTAAGACAGAATCAGTGGTTTATAGAAAGAGACATCCTGTGGCAGTCACGTCTTTAATTGTATGTGCACTTGTTATAGCGCTCCTTCAAGTAATCGACTCAGAGGTGCTCCCGACTGCAGAGCGGACATGGATGTGTTCGTCGCCTTGCAGCCGAAGGGTTGCAGGTTCGAATCCACCTCAAGTCGTCGCGTATAGGGACCTTGGGCAAGTCCTTCACTCGCGATTGCTCAGCGCTTCGGCGTGAATCTCCGATGCAGTGTCCGCTCTGAAGTCGGGTGCGCCTCTGAGCAGGGAGCTTGAAGAGGTGCTATAACAAGTGCACATACAAACAAGCTGAATATCTTGTAGGTCTAGTGCTGCGATGATTCGCGGTCAATTTCTTCTACTGTCGGGGAAATCTTCACATGACATTGTATAAACCTGTCGAATTTTTCTGAGGTGGGAATGCTGCATAGGACTATATACATTTGGGGGACTGGCTACGTATATACATGTTTATATCACCTCTCGATTTTACCTGCAGGGGGAGAATTTTCATTCCGGGGCAATTTCCCTCTGAGAGGTCTAGATTAAACACTGCGAGTCGGGTTAATTGCCCGAGGTATATACGAGAGCACTTAAATAAGTATCCTCTATTCTAGTCTCTTTCAATTGGGTAATTATTATTACTATTCTATTTTATTTTTTTAACCCGAGGTATCAATGATCCCTCAGGATATTATTACTATTATTATTATTATTTTTTTAAATTCAAAAAAATTTAAACATTTTTTGCCCCGAGGTAAACATGATCCCTCGGTGACTTCAACACTCTCGATAAAAGCAGATTTGTCTGGAATGGGCGATTGTTATTATTATTTATTTTATTTTTCATTTTCTAAATTTTATTTTTTGATTTTTTTAAATTTGTTGTTGTTGTTGTTGTTATTATTATTATTCTGTTGTTTCATGTTTTCTTTCGAACCAAAGCACGCATCGTTGCTGTTATTAAGGCACGTAATAATATTAATTGATTGTTGAGTGTTGTGTAGTCTATATTATATTCCGTGGCTGCTCTGGCCGTACAATGGTCACGCGCACCATGGACAATCCTGATCCGCTTCCGTCTTGGCACGCTCCTCTGTTGAGAACTTGAGAGGATCATATGAAAGCGCTATATAATCTCCACTTCCATCTGCATACGCTCGTGCATGCCATATCAAGGCGCGTCAGAGCCAAACTGTGGCTTAATAACATCAACAAAAGACTCCAGTCAGCCAAAGCAAAAACGATGAACGTCAGGTTTTAGTCACGACGAGCAGGCCTATTATACATGATCCCTAATGCTTTTTTTAAATGCTACCTGGCAGGACTTTTTTAATTGTACCTTTCTACACAAAATGGGCAGTTCTAAATGAATATTTTTTTATGTGCAGCCGTAAATGCACTCTTGTGCATTCAAAAATAGTTCAAAATGTTCATTACCATCCGATTGAAAATGATTTACCGTGTTGAATGGAAGGGAGAAGAGGGGTTGTTCAGCTATAAAATTCTTTAGGTCTAAGAGAAGCCCTGCTGTGATACAATTTGTGGGGCGCGGTGGTGTAGTGGTGGTGTCGTTGCCCATAGGCGCCGAGTTGAGTTGAAGAGTGTGAGTGCCCAAAAGACTGTGAAAATGTGCGCGCGTGAGCGCGCGAAAATTTTTTTGACCCTTTTTTGATAGAAGACTTATTGACATTGCCACTGTTCATAGACGGAGACTTGGTCCCGGTATTAAGGGACGAACTCGCGGCCAAAGGATGATCGCCGAGAAGCACAGGGCGGAGCAGGGAAAGGATTAGCGGAGGGAATTTTCGAATTTTTTTATTGCCACACTGCGATGGTAGCATCTTAGGCTGTCATTTTAACCTCATGACATCCTTGTCATTATTCGAAAAAAATTCCACATTGAAATAGTGGCATTCTAAGTTGCTGTCTCACCAAATTTCCTATTACTTCATTGCTTAAAGACATGATTAAATTTTAAGACTTCAATAAATGTTCAACGAAATTTAATTTTTTTATCATTCTTTGTACTTCATGTGCTTCTCTTGGAATCCACACATAAGAAAAGCACAATCTTCGTTAGCATGGGCGTCTTGGAGCACTCTCCATAATTAGGTCAACAGACTAAAATTTTGCACAAGAAATCAAACAATTAGCCACTATTTAGTGAGCCAATATTAGGCCTAACACTGTGGAATAGTTTTTCAAATAGTCTGTCAAATGGTTTTGAAAGACAATTTAGTCAAGGCCGATTTGTTAACGCAGACAAAACAATAGGCTATCCCGATTTTATGATGCTGGTATAGGGACTCTCGAGCAGTGATGAACATTATTGAGCATGTACGATAATTATAGGCCTAAAGAAACAATGCCACTCAAATCGTCGCCTTCGTCCGTAATAACAAAAACGACGGAAGCGGATCAAATATGCAGGATTTCGGAGTTTCCTCGTGTTCGCTGATCTGCTGAGGACCAATAGAGTTCAGACTACCGGTTGGCGTAAAACTGGAGTAATTGTAGGGTACACTAACTGATATTTAAAAAAGTATATACAAGACGGAATGCTTTTTATAGATAAGCAATGTCAACAGAGAAATAATATCTTAAAAGCATATCTTGCCGCCTGATTTCTGGTGGTGCCCATGCATAGGAGGGCCTCGCATGGCCAATTTCTGGCGGTGCTGAGCACTCACGGGCCTCGCAGAGTCGGCGCCCATGTCGTTGCCTTGAAGCCGGAAAGTTCGAGGTTCGAATCCACCTCAAGTCGCCGCGTAGGGACTTTGGCCAAGTCTTTCACTCGCAATTGCTCAGCGCTTCGGCGTGAAACTCTGATGTGTTTCAGTGTCCGCTCTGCAGTCGGGAGCGCCGCTGAGTAGTGTGATTGAAGGGGCGCTATTACAAGTGCACATACAAACAAATATAAAACAATACAACTGAAATTTGATATCGCCCTCCGTATACAAAGCTCAGAAGTGCACACACGCCTCGATGGCGCAACTGCAACTATATTGCAGAGCAATTGTGAGCGAAGGACTTGCTCACGGTCCCTATAGGCTACAGCTAGCAGTCGCCTAGGACGAGGATCGAACCCGTACTCTCCGCGTTACAGACCAACCGCTCTAACCAATCGGCCACCGTGCCTCACGCTATACCTGGTGAAACTCTTGCGCTTTGATTTAGTCTCTCAAGAAACCAATGCATGTGGTCTTCTTGTCCTGATACGCCTACTTCAAATATAGCTGTAGGTATTTTGATCTTGTGTGGTTGCCCTACTTTGCCTACTTCACAAGTGGTACAAGTTAAGTAAGTAAGTAAGTATGTACTTTATTGAACCGCCTGCAAACGCACTGCACAACTTGATAAACGCTGCAGTCGTCTTAATGACCCAATTCCCCATTGATTCCTTTGGGACATCTGGTTAATTATTAACCAGATGTCCCAAAGGAATCAATGGGGAATTGGATGACTAACTGACTGACTGACTGACTGACTGACTGGCTGGCTGACTGACTGACTGACTGAATGAATGAATGAATGAATGAATGAATGAATGACTGACTGACTGACTGACTGACTGAATGAATGAATGAATGAATGAATGAATGAACACACTTTTTTTATTGTTCACCAAAACAGTTCAAGCATAAAGAACTGCAGTCAATGTATATATTCATTCAGTGAATTTTCGTCTAAGTTTCTTCTAACAGAGTGACCAATTATCACAAATAGTCATTAGACAATAATTATTATTCTTTTCAATTCATCATCCTACACTGCATACATTCATTTAAACCTTAAACACTATTATCATCCTGATTCATCCATCTTCGTCTGAAATCGCGTCTAATTCTCGTCAAGTTCTCGTCGAGTTCTCGCCGAGTTCTCGTAGGTTCCACGCCAAAGTTAATGCCAGAATTCATTATTGGAAAACTTATCAGCCACAATGACCGACGTTAATTGAAAAAACGACCTCACCGTGTCAGCGAACAAGCGTCAACGAGTGCAGTTTTCTATGGGTGAAAATAGGATGACGTGTCATTTTGCCCTCATTAAGTATCTCTCATCTCTGTGTCATTCCTAATTTGCTTTCTCTTTCTCGTTCTCTCTTCTTCCCTCCCTCTGTGTCTCTTTGGTTATCTCTCTGTGCCTCTGTGTATCTGTCTCTGTCCCTATCTGTGTCTGTGTCTCTGTCTCTCTCGCTATATTCCTCTATCGATATGTATCTTTCTCTGTATGCCTACGTCTGTCTCTTTTTCTTTCGCTGTATATGTCTCTCCGTATGTGCGTCTGTGTCTAATTGTGTCTCGGTCTGTTTCTCAAGCGCAATACAAAGCGAGCAATACAATGAGGGTTGAGCACTTGGACAAAGCATACAGACAACAAGCAAAAGAATAATAAGCATTTAAAACATTTAAACAAATAAAATAAATGGCTAAAGGCCGAAGTGAATAAATTAGCACGAAGACAAAGAACAACAAAGAGATAATGATGATGATAATAGCAACGACAACGACAACGACAACAAAACCATTTGTGAGGACCAGACCTGTAGCCATATCAGATCAGCATCTCTTTTAATATTTGCAATCCCGAGGAATCTCAAATAACTCGGAGAAAATAATTAAAATAATAAGTAGATTGATTTACACGTAGAGGGCGCAAGGGAAACAGCGGAAATCCCCAAATAAATTTTAGCGTAGAGTTCGGAGGGCTTTGAACCGACGATCTCTCGTTTGGCAGTCCAGCATGCTAACCAGTAGACCACCGAGAATGTTAGATTACAGTTGGTGAAAGAGGGATACTTGCTCCCTACGCAGTTCCATTCATCAGGCGTAGACCCCGTGATGGAGATTGCTGACCCCCATCGACCCCCATCGACCCCCAAAGACCTCCATGGACCCCCATGGGATTGGTATCGGCGTCGCAGCTTGCACCGCTTCAGACGTTGATAGATATCGTCTGTGCACGACCTGTATACTCAAGCACCAACAGCCTCTTCTTTTCTACCGTCAAATCACGTCGCACTGATAGAAATTTCGCTGAAAAGGAGCCACATAAAAAGATTAGGGTGATTTGCCCATTCGCTATAATACGAGTTGCTTGTGCGACTTTCGAAATCTCTGCTGATCTTGACCGGGTGTTATCTTCAAGGAATGACAAGTTCTCATTAACATACGGTTCACATTGAGATTTCGTGCACTATGACCAAAGAGTTGATTAGATTAGATTAGATTAGATTAGTTTAGATTAGATTAGATTATACAGTGCACCGTTTCTGCCCCAGTCTGTGTACATATGTCTGTCACAGCCTGTGCATGAATGTATGAGTAAGTGTGTGCGTGCGTGCGTGCGTATAGTGTGTGTGTGTGTGTGTTCGTGTGTGCGTGTGTGAATGGGTGAGCGTATGTGTGTGCGTGTGTGCATGTGAGCGCGCGTGCGTGTATGTGTATGTGTGTGGGTGTGTGTGTGGGTGTGTTTGCGTGCATGTGTGTGTGTGTTTGTGTGTGTGTGTCTGTGTGTGTGTGTGTGTGACTGCGTGAGTGTTTGTGTGTGTGTGTGTGCGCGTGTAGGTGTGTGCGTGCGTGCGCGTGGCGTGTGTGTGTAGGTGTGTGTGTGTATGTGCGTGTTTATGTGTGTGTGTGTGCGTGTGTGTGTGTGTGTGTGTGTGTGTGTGTGTGTGCTTATGTATTATTCCATTCATTCCTGGGACATAGGCTACGTTCACACTGGTCGAAGGAATGTTGCGACTTCCCTTCGTTCTGTCCTGCGCACTCCGTCGCTCATTATTCTCTCTGTTTCGTTTTCGTGGTGCATTCTATGCGCGCGCATACCGGATCATGTGCCAGATGACGACGCTAGATGGCCAGGTTGTCATCAGCAGAGGTCGCTTTGCTAGGTGGACATTGCGTCCGTCCGTCTTTCAGCCGAGAGACCTCCATCGGTAATAAATAATCCACTCGACTATGGATGAGCAGCGCTGGCATTATCAATGACGACTGCTGCGGCTGCTGATGCTGGTTGGGTGATGCTGGGTGGGTGATGCTGGGTGGGTGATGCTGGGTGGGTGATGCTGGGTGGGTGATGCTGGGTGGGTGATGCTGGGTGGGTGATGCTGGGTGGGTGATGATGCTGCAGCTGTTACGGCGGTTTTCAATTATTAGCACGAAGAGATCATGACGACGACCACTACGATGATAACGATGACTGTGATCAAGGGCGGATACAGAAATTTTCGAAGGGGGGGGCCAAAGTCCTATGGAACTACTTTTGGGGGGGCCACGTCTACTTTCCGAGCAAAATAGCTGGTCAAAAAAAAGAAATTTTTGAAATGGGGGCCATGTCCGGATTGGCCCCCCCTGGATGCGCCCCTGACTGTGATGATGATGATGCTGATGACGACGACGACGACGATGATGATGATGATGTTCATGACAACGACGATGATGATTATGATGATGATAATAATGATGATGATTATGATGATGATGGCGACGACGACGACAACGATGATGATAATGAAGATGACGATGACGATGATGATGATGATGATGATAAAGACAACGATGATGATGACGAAAATGAAGACAACAACGACCTCTATTTTGATGGTTACGACGATGATGATGATGACGATGACGACGATTACGATGATGATTATGACGACCACGATAACGACGAAGGTAACGATGGTGACAATCATCATGATAATGAGTAGAAGGAGGGAGAGGAGGATTGTGGTGGTGATGGTGGTGGTGGTGGTGGTGGTGGTGGTGGTGGTGGTGGTGGTGGTGGTGGTGGTGGTGGTGGTTACGACAACAACGACTATGATAGTTGTGATCAGACTAATTGGAATTGTGAGTGCGTGAATGATGATTGCAATAATGATAATAATTAGTGCAGCGATATTTATTGCAATTTTATTGTTATAACCGATATCGTCTTAATAAGGACTCATGATTATCATGGAAGGATCATGTATGTATGACATTGCATGTGCACTTGCCATAGCGCCACTTCACACTGTCTACTCAGAGGCGCTCCAAACTACAGCGCGGACACTGAATCGGAGTTTTACGCCGAAGCTCATGAGTAATTGCGAGTGAAGGACTTACTTAAGGCCAGTACGAGGCGGCTTGAGTTGGATTCGAACCTGTAACCCTCCGGACCACAAACATGATTATGATCATGTGATCGAATTTCACAGATCACACGATTAGTGTTGAAATATGTTAAAAGATTTTCATTTAATGTATTGCATGGTGTTTAGTTGTGTTTTAGCTTCTGTTCTAAAAGTTTAAGGCATTGTGAGAAGAATACTGTATTTGAGCGAAATGCTCATTTACACCAATGACGGCAATGTATACACACACTCACACTCACACACGCACAAACACACATAGTCACACAAGCGTACACACATAAGCACACGCACACTCACACACTCGCAAACACACACACACAAACACAAACACATACAAACGCACACACAAACGCACAAACACACAAACACGACGATTGGCGAGCAGCCATGACTGTTTGTTTACTGTTGACAGACGGTTGCTACGGCAACTTAGCGGAAGTTACGTCACGGGTCCTTCCTGTGTCGTCAGACAGATTTCGGCCATATTTATTTAACTAGTGTGTAATTCGGGGAGATGGTTATGGAGATCGATTGTTGTGTGGAACGAAAACAGGAAAGATGGTTGCGTGAACTTTCATTGTTGTGATGCGTGCATGTGCTGAGGCGGGGGTGGGGTGGGGTCAACGTCCACGGCGCTGGGCAACAAGACACACACATAGAGCGTAAAGACACACAGTGCGATCGAGGAATAGACGGATCAAGAGATACATACAAACATAAACACACACTCAGGGACATATAAAAATTATACATGTACAGGCAGGGACATTGAGACCCGTGCAGGAACGACGCATATACAGGGACACACAAGGGGCCAACTACATACATGTAGCTGCATACTTACAGACACAGCCGCGCACTAAAGAGCAAAACACGCACACACTGTTACGTCAGGCTCGATGTTTTCAGGCATAAGAAAGCAACGAGGAAACGCACAGACTTTGCAACAAAACGACGGTCTAGGTATACGTGACAGCAATGGCAAGCAGATTTAATGATGATGGGGATTTCAGGGCTTAGCCTGTAAAATATAATACACAACAGTAGTGCCGGCGCTAGCACCCCCCGTACCTCCCGGCCGGGGGGGGCCCGAGTTTAAAGGGGGCTCCAAAATTTAGCTGGTCATTATGCCTATTTGTGATTGTATACAGATCCGGTCTGGTGCATGCCTCAACTAACCATAATTATGGTCAGAGGCGTAGCGACCGCCCTCCGTATCCTCCGACCGAAGGGGGCCCCGGCAAGAAAGGGGCCCCCGAAAGTGGCAAAAAATGCAAGGTGTAGCTATAGGTAACCTAAGTGACATTAATTGACGCTTTTGCACAATCCATGTTGGAAAGCACGGTTGGAAAGACTTCAGCAGCAGTTAAGTACGGAATACATGTACACTGTTAGCCCTTTAAATATAGGCTATGCAGAATATGAACACTGATTATGGCTTTATTGTACAAAATATAAAAACCGCATTCCATTATTTGCATTGTAAGGGCCCTAAGAGCCAAATTTTGAACGCTGAAAAGGCAACGGATTTTCAGATGTGCATTACTGGATCAAGGCACTTTGATGCCAATTCTAGAAAAGTTAATAGAGTATAATAATATCAGATTTAGAGCTTTCGAATAATTATGAAACGAAATAACTTAAAATAAGCACGTTACAGAATTACGTAGGCTATACCGCGTATACCAGTTTCTGCAATGTAAGGGGCTCCACTGCCCCGGACATATTATGTTCGGAGGGGACCACGTTCATTGTTGCTACGGCCCTGATTATGGCAGTGCCATAGCAGACCTAATGCAAATATCATACTGATTTTGTGCGTAAGTATAAAGCCATTTAAACTAACTCAGGCAATTTCGTCCATTTTCTCAAACACAACGTTTATAAATTGTAACTTATTCTAATTGCTAATTGGATGAGGCCTCAAAATAAAACCTGCGTGAGGCTCAAACATTAAATCCTGTGTAGGGTCCCAGATGTCCTTGGTATGTGTCTGATCTCCAGTTTGCAAGGGGCCTCAAATGTAGCTGGTAATTATACCTTTCATGACGGTTCATTCCAAACCACGCATCGAATTATGTTTTAACGCAAAGCATACAAAATAATATTACGCAAACCAATAGAGCATTGTCCTTCAACCAAAGAGGAGACTTTGGGGGGTATGGACAGTGGCGCGGCCCCACAATTTATGGTTGGGACGGAATCCTTGTATCCCCAATATTTCAGAAATATTTCATACGTAGGCTATCATCCACTGCCCATCAATAATGATCAATTTTGTTAAGAAGACAGCCTATAAAGGTACCATTACAGTTGGCAAATCGGACAAATTTAAACAATGGAGAGGGGACACTCTGAAGTCCTAAACCACGACTAGGTCTATATAACAGCATTGAAAAATGAGCAATTGTTGTAAAGATGATAGCTTAAAATTCTACCATTACAGCATGGAAATTTCAAAAAATGTAACAATTGGGAGGGGACATTAATTGAAGTCTTACACCATGCCTTTCAGCACTTATATTATGAGAAATTTTGCTGAGATGACAGCTCAAGGTATGGGGGGGCCTCAAGTTGTTTTGGGGCGGGGGCTCAGGTGCCCTAGCGCCGGCACTGCACAACAGACACTTAATGTGATCACTGTCTCGGTCCACCTGTGTGTCTGTGCGTGTGTGCCTGTGTGTGTCCGCGCCGAAAAGATTTGCACTAAGGCTATAACAGTACGGTATAATAATGAACTGCATTTGCTTATTCTGAATGAACGACCTCGTCTTTTAGGGCAGTCTTCCTAGTCAATACATTATTAGATAAATGGAGAGTACGATAGGCCGATCACAAAAATGGAGACGGATTATCTACCTATCAGGTAATTGGATCGGAGAAAGAATAGACACCGGATTGAATGAATGAATGAATTAATGATAGAATAAATTAAAGAATGAATGAATGAACAATAGAATAAATTAAAGAATGAATGAATGAACAATAGAATAAATTAAAGAATGAATGAATGAATGAATGATAGAATAAATTAAAGAATGAATGAACGAATGAACGAATGAATGAATGAAACAATGAACGACAGAATGAAAGAATGAAACAATGAAACAATGAACGACAGAATGAATGAATGAAAGATTGAAAGAATGAACGAATGAACGAACGAACGAATGAACGAATGAACGATAGAATAAATTAAAGAATGAATGAATGAATGAACGATAGAATAAATTAAGGAATGAAGGATAGAAAGAATGAATGAATGAAACAATGAACGACAGAATGAACGAATGAACGAATGAACGAATGAACGAATGAACGAATGAACGAATGAACGAATGAACGAGTGAACGAATGAACGAATGAACGAATGAACGAATGAACGAACGAATGAACGAATAGGTCACAGCCGAGTGTGCTCTATGGTTTGATCGTCGATAAATTTCTTGTCTGCTATTATCGACTAAACGCTATAGATCATTACCTCACTCAGTTTATTGTTTATATCACAGCGAACACGATTTCAGAACCGATTGATACACGTCTATCAAAGAGAGCGATTCTAAGTCGAGTAGATAACATACATACGAATCACCTACAGCGGCATCTGTAGATCAAAAGAAAGCGATTATTGAATGGACGATGTTTATGTGTTATAGTCGTTTAATATCGAACATGTTGACAAGCCGTAACATGATTGATTACAGAACCTTATTATAGATTACGGTAATGATATTCTTCGTTTTCGGGGCAACACTGATTCAAACAATTATTGCACGAACCTTTGGCACTGTGTTAAGTGCTACGCTATTGATCGGCTAGCACTCGCTTGCACCTGCACTAAGAGAATACCATGGATCATTGCACATCAACAGATCCTAAACATTGACCTAAACCGACTATAGACTGTATAATGCTGTCTGCTTATTGCAGGATGAATAGAATGCGAGATTCATTTTGCGCCTTTAAATTACCAACATAATTAAAACAGTAGCAATGAAAGCAGTGGAAAGAATCAGTTGCCATGATTTAGTAATATGATGACGGTGGTGGTGGTGGTGGTGGTGGTGATGATGATGATGATGATGATGATGATGATGATGATGATGATGATGATGATGATGATGATGATGATGATGATGATGATGATGATGATGATGGTGATGGTGATGGTGATGGTGATGGTGATGGTGATGGTGATGGTGATGGTGATGATGATGATGATGATGATGATGATGATGATGATGATGATGATGATGATGATGACGATGACGATGACGATGACGATGACGATGACGACGACGACGACGACGACGATGACGATGATGATGATGATGATTTCGTTTCAATCAACGATATCAAAAGGATGAACGCATATGGCGTTATGATCCTATTCTAAATGTGCGTGCCACATGTTCTGAGCCATTGAAACCCACAATGAATACAGTTTGGATAATTACTTTCTGAAGGACAACAGATTTCGGACGGAGGCAACAAAAACGACATAAACGAATGAACGGCGACAACGGAAAGTCTGAGTGATGTGTTGAGACAGACAGACAGATAAACAGACAGATAGATAAGCAGACAGATAGACAGACAGACAAATAAACAGACAGACATAATTATAAACAGACAGATAGACAGACATACATACAAAAAACAGACTAATAAAGAGACAGACAAACAAACAAACAGACAAACAGATAGAGAGACAGGCAGACAGACAGAGAGACAGACAGACAAACAAACAGACAGACAGACAGATAGACGTAGGACAATAGAAGGAACACAGAGATGGCAAATTGGCGGAAGAAGGCTAAAGTAATGACTGGAGCTGCAGAGGAAGAGAAGGAGGAGAGAAGAAAACAAAGAGAAGACGTGGGTGCAAGAGAAAAGTACGCGCAGATGAAGAAGTAAGAATGTGAAAATCGAGAAAGAATGGTATAAAGGGAAAGAAGAGATGCAGGAGGGAAAGGACGAGGAGAAGAAACAAGAGGAGTAGGAAGAAGAGGAGGAGGAGGAGGAGTAAGAGAAGCAGCTAAATGACACAGATAAGACACCCAAGTATGTACTGAGTGGAAATTCATTACACCATGAAAACCGAAAACGAAAGTCGTATGTACCGATGGGAAACTGGGAAGCATATGTCACGTAACATGATATCATCCTTGGCAGCAGGATATATATATATATATTCCCGTTGATGGTCGCCATGGTAACTCGCTGACCTTTCGAGATTCTAATCTATAGGCTTAGATCCTCGTCCTTTGATGACAATTGAAGACGACGGGGATATCTTAGATTCTGGGGAAGAAGGTTTATCGAGTTCTTGCCATGGGTTGCTGCTGTTGCTGGTGTTTATATCGCGCTCAGTCGTCGGTTAAGTCTATATATATAGCCTATGAATAAATTTCGTTTGACTGCGTCAACGACTTTGGTCTTAAACGGATTCAAGTGATGGTGAGTTAGACGTCTGTATAGCCTAAGTCTTCGCCTTATCATGAGACACACGTTGCAATAATTCACTTAAATTATTATTAATCGTTCATAATGAACTTCAGCTGTGCATGATTTTGATTGTGCCGTCACACGACGGATTCCATCCGCTTGTCCTAAAACTCATCCATATATCAATTCATCTATTCATCCATCAATCCGTTCGCCCATCTGCCTATCCATCCATCCATCCATCCATCCATCCATCCATCTATCCATCCATTCAGCCAGCCATTTACTCATCTTGTGCGCACGTTCATCCAGCCGTCTGTCGACCCGCCCACCCGTTCATCCGTCAGCCGTCAATAAATAGTCATCAATCCATCTCCATCCACCTATTCGCCCACCCATCTTTCTATCCATCCCATCTATCCATCCATCCATCCACCATTCATCCATCTATCCGCCCATCCATCCATTCCACTGTCCACTACACTATAGCTGTATTATAGCTCTCGCATGGCGCACGATCCAGGCACTCCATGGCAAAGAATGTAAATACTCTTTCAAACATTATCACAGTTAACATTAGTCTAACCACATAATATCTCCTCAGCTCCACGCATTCCCAAGACGCGTCCCACTCAAGCAAGATCGAACTCTCTTAGCCAAGCCGCAGCAGCTCAAAACAACCAATCCCCCATTTATATAGCGCCCCATGCAGTCGTTGAGCCGTCAAGACTCGTCATGCTTGTCGATGAGACCGAGCTTCTGTCCTAGTTTCTTGAAGCTGTTCCTCGCCTGCTCCTGCATCAGATCGAAGCACATCGCGATCAGCGCCAGACCCACCAGCAGATACAGAGCGCACAGGACAAGCTTCTCCTGCGAATTCCACGCACCGAGACTCGTCCCCGGCACGTAGTCGCCGAACCCGATCGTCGACAGCGTTATGAAGCAGAAGTAGCATCCGATCAGATAGGTCCACTCCTTCTCCCACAGCGTGAAGAGCAGCGCGCCGATGGCGATGTACCCCGTTATGAGAAGGAGACTCACGTATATCGGCACCGTTACCGTCTTAATATCGTCCGTGACGAACACCCGTCGCAGTCTCTCCATCAGGGAGGGCTCCACCGCCGCCGGGGCCGCCGCCGCCCTCGACTCCTCCGTCACCGCCTCTGGATAGACGGACTCGGACCGGTTGCGCCTGAGCGCGCGCTGCGTCGATCGCCTCCTTCGGCGCTTGTCCTTCTGAGCGCCCGCCGAGACGCCGCCGCCGTCGGACACCGCCCCCTTCTCGTCGTCGTCGGCCGGCGACGGTGGGCGTCTCCGGCGACGGGATCGCTTCGAGGAGGAGGAGGACGTGGTGGAGGGGCAGCAGAGGCAGCAGAGGCCACAGCAGATGTTCTTGTAGAGGAAGCGGAAGGCGGTCGCCATGAATCCACCGAGGTTCGTGATCGTCAGGAGGGTCAGCGGGATTCCGACGATGGCGTAGAGCATCGTTACGACGCGACCCCAGTCCGTCTTCGGAGCGATGTGACCATAACCTATAGCATGGTATACAACACAGCAGCAAGTTATGCAATGCCAAAAGAAGTAGAACTAGAATACAATGAACAGAGTATCAAGTTATCAATGCAATACAATGCCAGTGAGGACGACATCAGAATCCAACAGAGTGCACAAAATGTATGCCAAGAATAGCACCAGACTACATCGACATAGCCAAAAAGCACAATACGAGAAAAATTGGTAACAGACTATACAGTAGCAAGGCCGTAGCTAGGGGGGTGTTTTGGGTGTTTGAACACCCCCCGAAATGGAAAATGTGAAAAATAATATATTGCATTTACGAGCACATGATGTAAAAACCATGCAATAAAACCATGAAAACACCCCCCGAAATATGCCGGATGACTAAAAAAAGGTCATCAGTTTTTTAGGAAGGGAAATTGGTTGAGTGAAACACCCCCCGAAATCAAATCCTGGCTACGGCCTTGTACAGTAGAGTGTCAAAGATAGCACGAGAAAGAATTGTACCAAGAAATAATGGAATACCAAGAGCACTTAATACCAGAATGAATGGTGCCGGAATACAATAGAGTATATAGGCCTACCAGGAATACGAAATACCAAAGAGAATAGTACAAAAGTACATCAACAAGTGTAAGACATGTATACAAGAAAGAATTGCTTGACACAATGTTGTGCTGATTCAAATACCGCTTTGTATTGCGCATAATTAATTTTATGTTTAGGATTCGCAATGCATTGTGTTGCTATTGTTTTGCATTGTGTTGCTATTGTTTTGCATTGTGTTCCTATTGTTTTACATTGTGTTGCTATGGTCTTGTACTATATTATCGTGTGCTGTATGGCATTGTACGTTTGACTTCAATAAAATGGAAATAATATAGAATTACGCGGTAACATGCCACAATTGGACTGAAGAATGTGGATTGTGGTCTATAATTTATTCTGTGCACTGTAAATAAATAGTAAAGTGTAAACTCAGTTTCATAACTTTTATCGGAGTCGTGATGTAACGTACATGCATATATACAGATTAGCAAAGATGTTTCTACTTATAAAGAAACAACAATAATTCAGAGTGAACCTAAGAGTCGCTGAGCACTTTGCATAATGCTCAGCAATGCGCGCAACATCTCCCGTGTCAAATAATATTGTTTATAGGGTTTCGACACCATGCAGTGTGACGTCGCACTCATGGCTTGACCGCTGCCCATCTAAGGAGTTTTGCCACTCCACAGAAGATTATATATTTGTCTGTATGTGCACTTGTTATAGCGCCCCTTCAAGCTCTCTACTCAGAGGCGCTCCCGACTACAGAGCGGACACTGCATCTGAGTTTCACGCCGAAGCGCAGAGCAATTGCGAGTGAAGGACTTGCTCAAGGTCCCTACGCGGCGACTTGAGGTGGATTCGAACCTGCAACCCTTCAGTTGCAAGGCGACGAACATACCCACTACACCATCGCGACCCACAGACTCGTCGTTTCCTTCGCTATATACTCTGCACATGGTGAAATTTTCTTCCCCTATATATGCGAGTACCTCGACCAGGCAGCGACGCGAATTCTCTGTTGCTGGCCCTCTGTTCAGCAAGGCATGGATACATGTACATCCATGGATAACTACGTCATTAGTCGAGGGTAATTGGATCAGCAGCACTCATGAATAATAACCTTGAAGAGGCGCTCCATAAGTCCTCGATATGAATAAATGAATGAATTTGCTCTTCAACAGCGCCAACGCTTAATTACGATTGGAGGTGCGTGTGGGCAAGAGGTGACAAAACCAGCGTATAGGCATATACTGCAGTCATAATTGTATAGGAAAAAGCATCACTATAGTGTTCTTCTCGCGATCCAACAACAGCCACGTGAGCATAATCTATGTGTACAGAAAAGGTCTGCTTCCTGTTGAGTCAATTTACCTACGACGTCGATCGTCAGTGAAAACAAAAAGAGTTAGACAGGCACGGCGTGTGAAGTGGATGTGTTCTCTGCATTGAAAAGACGATTATTGAAGATCGTTTCTTCCCTGCATGTTGTCTTTCACCTCTCGCTGCTGAACATTTAAGATTTATTATTATTATATAGGTTGATGGCGTCGACAGTGGCGTAGCCAGGAATTTATTATAGGGGGGGGGGGGTGGGGTGGTGTGGATTTTTTTGGGGTCTCCCCGGGTGCCCTTTCTGACACCAGCCCAACAGTATTACAGGATATATAAATAGGGAATAAAGTAACAAATGGAATAAAGTAAGAAAACAATTGTTACTACAAACCATTGTTTTGTTTTTCTTATTAGTCGGGTCAATCTGCGACATGACCCTGAACAAATTGCAAGAAAGCGTTTTATGATGATTTTATGGTATATTGGGTCTGGTGATGAACATACTAAAAGTTGCCAAAAATCGCACCACGGCAAGTGGGCTAATTTTGGCGGGGAAAAAGATGGCCGCCAATTGGACTAGGCATGGAATCTGGAAATGATACAGTTAGGAGCAAATCATGTAATAATTTGCTAACATGCTTTTCTAGACTAATTCGACCCTCCTGAAAACGAAAATCGTGGTTAGCAAGCTTGATTTTTAGCGGTTGCATGGGAAAACAAGATGGCGGCCAAAATGGCGGTCTATAATTGATTCAAAAGGTTGTATAGTCGGGTCAATCTACGTAATGATCCACAAAATTGTAAGAAGGCGTTTTATGATGATTTTATGGTATATTGGGTCTGGTGATGAACATACTAAAAGTTGCCAAAAATGGCACCACGGAAAGTGGTCTAATTTTGGCGGGAAAAGAAGATGGCCGCCAATTGGACTAGGCATGGAATCTGGAAATGATACAGTTAGGAGCAAATCATGTAATATATTGCTAACATGCTTTTCTAAACTAATTCGACCCTCCTGAGAACGCAAATCGTGGTTAGCAAGCTTGATTTTTAGCGGTTGCATGGGAAAACAAGATGGCGGTCAAAATGGCGGCCTATTGCTTAAAAGGCTGTAAGTCGGGTATTGTATGTGATATGAACACGATTTTGCAATTAAAATTAAGATGTGTGGGTTCTAGGCATGCAATGGAATCAAAGACACGTATGTAGCACTGGAAGAAAACCAAAATGGCGGGAAAATGGCGGCCAGAATGTTGAAATTGCTAAAAGTGAAGTGATGTATGCAATGGAAACATGTCTCGGAAATGGATGGATCTTTCGAAGGCCGAGGCGGACGAGAAGTGGAATGGGTAGAAGGCGAATGGAATCTATCCTGCGCAATACCATCCTCCACCAACCCATCCACATCATCATCAGCATCATCTCCATCACAGCCTGACATCAAACGGCGCTGGCGGGGGCTCATTCCAGCAACGTCTCAGAAGCCAGGCCTACGGGCACCTGCCGGGAAAACTCAAACGGGACAAGAGTTTGCTATCCATGGCGCATCAATCAGCGCAGCCCTACGAACCGTACACCCGAAGGAGGCTGCCCTTACCATCCGCTGTTCCATCGTAGTCGTCGCGTGTCCTCCAGCCGTCGTCCAGTCCCAACCCGCACACTACGAACCTCTTCTCTTTGCGCTATTCTCCCTCTCGCGTTGCCAGCCTTCGTCTGTCAAAAGAAACGCTAAGAGAACGATCATCTCCCAGGGGGCCTCGAACGACTCTCTGGCAAGGGCGGTCACCACCACCAGCACCACCAGCACCACCATCAACACCACCACCTAGAGATGGAAGAGATCAACACGAAGGACCTAGCGCAGAAGATTAGCAATGAGCTGAAGAGGTACAGCAACCCTCCAACTATCGATTCATACTGAACCTCTGAAACATCGCTGTGCAAACAGTGGTTTCTACTATAACGTGATCTGCGTTTGGAGTGCAGAAAATAGTTCAACAACTTCCACCTCAAGGTGGGGGTGGTTCTGGTGGTGGTGACCGCCCTTGCCAGACAGTCGTTCGAGGCCACACGTGGGAGATAATCGTTCTCTTAGCGTTTCTTTTGCCAGACGTAGGCTGGCAACGCGAGAGGGAGAATAGCGCAAAGAGAAGAGGTTCGTAGTGTGCGGGTTGGGACTGGACGACGGCTGGAGGACACGCGACGACGACGATGGAACAGCGGATGGTAAGGGCAGCCTCCTTCGGGTGTACGGTTCGTAGGGGTGCGCTGATTGATGCGCCATGAATAGCAAACTCTTGTCCCGTTTGAGTGTTCCCGGCAGGTGCCCGTAGGCCTGGCTTCTGAGACGTTGCTGGAATGAGCCCCCGTCAGCGCCGTTTGATGTCAGGCTGTGATGGAGATGATGCTGATGATGATGTGGATGGGTTGGTGGAGGATGGTATTGCGCAGGATAGATTCCATTCGCCTTCTACCCCATTCCACTTCTCGTCCGCCTCCGCCTTCGAAAGATCCATCCATTTCCGAGACATGTTTCCATTGCATACATCACTTCACTTTTAGCAATGTCAACATTCTAGCCGCTTTTTCCCCGCCATTTTGGTTTTCTTCCAGTGCTACATACGTGTCTTTGAGTCCATTGCATGCCTAGAACCCATACATCTTAATTTTAATTGCAAATCGTGTTCATATCACATACAATACCTGACTTACAGCCTTTTAAGCAATAGGCCGCCATTTTGGCCGCCATCTTGTTTTCCCATGCAACCGCTAAAAATCAAGCTTGCTAACCACGATTTTCGTTTTCAGGAGGGTCGAATTAGTCTAGAAAAGCATGTTAGCAAATTATTACATGATTTTCTCCTAACTGTATCATTTCCAGATTCCATGCCTAGTCCAATTGGCAGCCATCTTTTTTCCCGCCAAAATTAGCCCACTTGCCGTGGTGCGATTTTTGGCAACTTTTAGTATGTTCATCACCAGACCCAATATACCATAAAATCATCATAAAACGCTTTCTTGCAATTTGTTCCGGGTTCACCGAAGTTTTTTCGTAGATTGACCCGACTATATTTAAGTGGATAAATAACCTTTAAAAAAACTTTTTCCCTAGGCCAATGGGGGTTTTAACCCCCGAAACGCCTCCTTGTCTACGCCACTGGATGGCGACGAAACGAATGAAAACGGAGGAAAGACTGTCATGGTGAACAGTGACTATGTATATAATGATAATCGTTCGTGACCGCGTATACGTTGAATCGTCGTGCGAGGGACTTATGCGTGGCATCCATTGGCAGGCGTCTGGAATTAATCAAAGGAGAGGAAGTCGTTGTTGTCGGTCGCAGACAATTCTCCTCCATTCATTGTCATCAATTTATTACGAGCTTATGCTTTATGAGAAGATGGAGGGAGTAGGGAAGGGAGGGGTGGAAGAATGCTGCTGTTCATCCTTCGACTCATGCATGCAGCGTCTGCTTCGTCTTCCTATATCTTTATCTCAAGCTTGTGATCTGTCGCTGCATCAATCTATATATCTCTATACCGTCACTGTGAATCTTCGCCTGTGTCCGCGCGTGTGTCACGATAGCTGCAGATCGGTTGGAGTGCCCGGCTGCAAACGCGAAGACATCAGTTCGAAGCTCTTCACCTGGGACAAATAGTCAAATACTCTATGGGGGACACTGAACAAATACTTCACCCATATTTATTCATGTCTCAGATACACATTAACTAGCATTTATCGCATGTAAATTGCAATAGAAATAGTTGTAGTATAGCAATTGTTGCCGATGCTGTAGAAGTGATGGTGGTGATGGGGGTGGTCTAGGTGGTGGCGGGAGGTAGGGTGCTACATTAATAATATTAGTAAAAGTAGTAGGCCTAGTAATAGTAGTAGCGATAGTAGTAATAGTAGTAGCAGCAGCAGCAGTAGTAGTAATAGAAGTAGTAGTAGTAGTAGTAGTACTATTAGTAGTATTAGTAGTAGTAGTAGTAGTAGTAGTAGTAGTAGTAGTAGTAGTAGTAGTAGTAGTAGTAGTAGTAGTAGTAGTAGTAGTAGTAGTAGTGGTAGTGGTAGTGGTAGTGGTAGTGGTAGTGGTAGTGGTAGTGGTAGTGGTAGTGGTAGTGGTAGTGGTAGTGGTAGTGGTAGTGGTAGTGGTAGTGGTAGTGGTAGTGGTAGTGGTAGTGGTAGTGGTAGTGGTAGTGGTAGTGGTAGTAGTAGTAGTAGTAGTAGTAGTAGTAGTAGTAGTAGTAGTAGTAGTAGTAGTAGTAGAAGTAGTAGTAGTAGTAGCAGCAGCAGCAGCAGCAGCAGCAGCAGCAGCTTCGGTAGCAGCAGCAGTACCAGTACCAGTACCAGTAGCAGTAGCAGTAGTAGCAGTAGTAGCAGTCGCAGTCGCCGTCGCCGTCGCCGTGGCCGTGGCCGTGGCCGTGGCAGTAGTAGTAATAATATAGTAGGCCCATGATAGTAGTACCGTTAGTACGTATACATTATAATGATAATTATGTTCCGTCTCTACGATTCTTCACACAACATTTTGCAGCCCTTCATATTTCATACATGCCTATACTGCACCCATAGGCCTACTATCTTATAGGTCTATATCTCTCTTTTACCACTGTATACCGCGACCACTCTCACGAGTACTCAACTTGTAACGCATAAATTTATTCTTCGACCCATCCTTGACATGATTTGGCCTTGCGCATGCGCGTGCGCATTGAGACCTTGAGCAAGTCCTTCACTCGCAGTTGCCATAGCAACATCGATTGACTCTACGTCATTTAACGCTGGCGCATAATAAATACATCAATAACTGTTCCGTGTATACATATAGGCCTACTTTCTTATTTGCCTTATATAAAATATATACATATATAATTATATATATACTCGATACATTCCTATAGATATCGCTTAGTCCATGCATGCTTCCATCTCTCCCGCCCTTATAATAGTCCATGGCTCACAGCAGCCTTTGTATACGTATACAATACATGTATATTCCCCCGCCTCCCTTACTATGCGCATCCCTCTTCATTACTTGTATATCCACAGTTCCATCTTTCCATTATTCCACTGTCTATCTTAACTCAGAGCATACGTGCTTCCCTGATTCCATATCCCGATATTGTCTCTTTCCTTACGTCTACACCTCCCTCCCTCATTCTATTCCACACTATACCATCAGTCCATCCTTTCCCATGCATGCCTCTCTTCCTGTCAATATATAGTGTCCTCCTCGTTCCAGCTGCACTCCCCCCGTTCCTCTCCGTCACAAGCCTTATCCCCCGCCAGTGCTCGCCGCCCCCCACGTCCCATCCATTACCAGAGCAGCTTAAATCTCTTCTCGCCTTATACCCAAAAGACGATCTTATGCTCATATTTTATTTAGCGCCGCATGCAGTCATGACGGTCTTAATGTAAATCATTCCTCATGACTGGAATACAGAATCAGAGGAAAGGCAAATGCTGCTGTTGATGCTTTGGCCGAGTTTATAGAGGTCGCAAATCTGTCTTCAGAGCATGGAGTCGAAAAACATCTTAAATTTCTTCAGACTATCGTCTCGTTTTTACTTTATACCCAAAATTCGTCGACAAGAAAGTTAGATTGCTGCTAAGCCTTACTACAGCTTTGAAATGTTGCGGTATAATTATTTTAAATCTTGCGATATAAATGTATTTTTAAATCTTGTCGCCCAATGTTCTGGAAAGAACGGAAGGAACTCATGAGAGAGAGTGAAAGAGACAGACAGACAGACAGACAGACAGAGACACAGAGAGAAATGTATTCTGCACTAACCGTATATAGAACAGCAATCTATTTTTCTTTTCAATTTAAGACTACAGATTCACTATTATTGACGTTCCATACTTGAAATAATCGATCTCCGAAATAAACTAACGTATATCAACCAACAAAACGCACTTGGTATATTACTTATAACCTAGTCAGCGCTTGTGAATAAGCTGGTGCCCTGCACTTGCATGGCTTTCGAATGACGTTTATAATAATAAGAAGTACAGAGATTACGATAACGATAGCGGCCTGAAGGGTGTAGTATCTGTGTCTGTCTGTCTGTCTGTCTATATGTCTGTGTGTGTTTGTGTGTGTGTGCGTGTGTTTGTGTGTGTTCGTGGGTGTGTGCGTGCGTGCGTGTGTGTGCATGTGTGTGTGTCTGTCTGTCTGTGTGTGTGTGTGTGTGTGTGTGTGTGTGTGTGTGCGTGCGTGTGTGCGTGTGTATGTGCGTGCCACCTATGGAAGTGAAGTGGAGTAGGATGTAAAAAACCGATGTTGGACTGGATAATGATTGATTGATTTTAGCAAACCGATGGAAGAAGCCAATCAATGGAAAATGGTGTCTTCTCA
This sequence comes from Lumbricus terrestris, assembly GCA_949752735.1. Classification (NCBI taxonomy): domain Eukaryota; kingdom Metazoa; phylum Annelida; class Clitellata; order Crassiclitellata; family Lumbricidae; genus Lumbricus; species Lumbricus terrestris. The sequence continues at coordinate 33,018,893 of OX457047.1, forward strand.
ACTGTATGCCTGTATGTATGCCTCTGTCCGACTATCTGTACTTCTGTCTTCTTCCGGTTTGTCTGCCTCCATGTATCGCTGTCTGTCTATCTGTCTATCTACCTGTCTGCAAGTCTGTTAGGGGATTTCCACAGTGTCGATTAGAGGCTCAGTCATTTGCAACATATATCACCTTGACACCTGTATTAGAAGGCCCTTTACCTGTATTAAAAGTCCCCTTACCTGTATTAAAAGCTTCCTTACCTGTATTGAAAGCCCCCTTACCTTATTAAAAGCCCCTTACCTTATTAAAAGCCCCTTACCTGTATTAAAAACCCCTTACCTGTATTAAAAGCTCCCTTATATAATATACCTTATTAAAAGCCCCTTACCTGTATTAAAGGCCCT
>OX457047.1:33024279-33035662 GCA_949752735.1 Lumbricus terrestris
CAGACAGAGACGCAGGCAGACACCCAGACAGACACGCAGCAGACACGCAGACAGACACGCAGCAGACACGCAGACAGACACGCAGACAAACACGCAGACAGACATGAAGACAGACACAAAGACAGACACAAAGACAGACAGACAGGACAAGCAGACAGGCAGGCACATACATGCACACATGCGTACATATGCATGTATTACGAGACGCTGGTTCCTTGCATATGTTGAGACTGAGGTAAACGAAAGCAGCAATAATCTTGTGCTTATCGTAGAGTGGACCATCTTTTAGATTGACACGGTTGAACGCATTTAAGTGGTTCTTTAAAGACACTATATGTACATGTACAGGATAATGTATTTACACACAGACACACACACACACGAACACACACACACACACACACACACACACACACGAACACACACACACACACACACATTTTCAGACGCACCCATACGGATAATCGGAAAATGCACATATAGACATGCAAATGCACGCATTATATAGATGTAAGCATATTATGGGCATTGGCGTAGTTATAGATATCCAGATACGTACATGTAGATATCCAGATGTATAGTTGTATAATAAAAATAAAAATAATCTTTTCTTTAATTAGCCCAACGGGGGCTCGAACCTGCTACCTTTCGCACTCTTGGCCAGCGTGTTAACCATTACTCTACCGGGCCTTCTCCCCCCCATATACGCATTCAGATATCCAAATATACACCATATAGATATCCAGATGTATGCGCATAGATATCCTGTGCATTTAGATATTCCGATACATTAGAATGGATGATATATAATTATGTCTGGTATATCACCGTGGATGTATGCAGCGTAATATAAAGTTCAACTTACATACTTACAATGTGAAAGGCAAGCGTTTCGTAGGTCAGCTGCACTCGCTGAACTATTTCAATGACGTTCTTGATTAAGCGCAAGGATTCGCTCATGCATATGCATATCCGTTGATCTCATGCATATGCATATCCGTTGATCGCGTATGAATATTCATATCCATTAATTGGATCGACTTAACCGGTGTCAACACACTCAAGTAATTAACGCGGTTCATCGACGCCTTATTTAGCGCCTCGTGAGGGCAGTCAGGAAAATTACGTGTTCCGTATCGATTTGAATCTGTGTCCAACTTGCGTTGTTCACCGTTGTTTGGCACAAGCTGACGACAGAGAACGCACGCAAACACGTAGGCCTATGCATATAGCGACTTCATCGCTATGCATTCGACTGAATTTTATAAATCACGAGTAATATATATTTATTAGCAACTTCCATCCATAGTCTATATTAGGGCGCCCGTTAAACCAGTGAAAATTTTTCAAGTTCATAATTTTCAACGTGGTACCCTCTGAAGTTGTTACCCCTGTTGAGGTAATAAACAGTGTAAAATTTCAGAATTTTATGCTGACATTTACCGGTTGCTCCACGTATCCAAAGTTTCTATGATTTTGCAATTTTGCGCCTGCTTCAGTTTTATTCTGTACTGCATTTTGCTTCACCTGTTTACTTGCCATTTGCTGATTTAGTTATTTATTTTGGTCTGATTGATCTGTTTACTATAGAACTTCAATAAGAAAGCCTGGACCCGACATTTATAGATCCCCCTCTCAATCCGAGTCAAGTAGACAAGTTAGACTACTGTTTGACGAACATTCGGCACAAGCAGCAAAAGTCACTTTTAATACATCCGTACCTTGAGTTGTGCACTGGGACTGTAGGATGCTGCTGGATATAGGCTAATAGGGAGTGAGTGGGTTGACCCCTACCAGACATAAATCAGATTTGCAGCTTGTCATTGTGCCAAAACTTCCATATGGTATGGGTTCAAGCAAACGATGGTGGTGACGAACACTGTTATAATGAAGCAAGTGTTGGAGGTAGAAAGTCAGGCCAGGGCCATGCGATCGACCCCCACGTCTTCTAATACTACAGACGAAGTTTGGCTTGTGGTGATAGAGATCACGCTTGGCAAGAATCTACTGAGCCTGGAAAGTCAGCACCATATGCCCAAAATTGTGACCAGAGATGCGTCCAAACACTGCTTTGGTTCATCATCTGGTTTCCGACACTGCATGTAGTTTATTCAAGTCTTTTCAATTGTCATGACTACTACGTCAATGAACTGATAGAACCCAGTAGCAGTTTGTAAATGATAACCCAGTCAAGAATTGATAGAAAAGTCCTCATGAAATTTGCCGGCTTGACGGACAATGCTGTTTTCACTTTTCACAAAGCAAGTTTCTTATGTCCAGTTAGCAGACGAGTGATGATTACCGTGTAGCCTACTGTTAGAATTGACAATACTACTTTTTGGGTTGATGTGCTACCAAGTGGTGTGCCATTTATGGCCCCTAGAGCGAAGCACATATCCAGGTGGATGGTCATTGGTCATGTTGCAGTGTCTTAACATCTGGATCAAATTGGATGTTCAAACTAACCGCTTTCATGGAAAGAACATTGATAGAGAGATGAGCCTTTCTTCTGCCTGTTTTACACAAAGCTTGGATATAATCCTCAAGCCCAGCAACTGCGCCAGTGGCAGACTATCAACAAAGGTTTTTTGATGCTGTAGTTCAATTGCACGTCAGGTCTTTTGGCACCCTAGTGAGGAGCCAATGGCCCTTGAGTTTTTGTTGACGCTGTAAGCATTGACACCAACAGATATTGTGATCAGCAATTTGAGGACACAAGGTTCTGATGAGCTACTCACTCAGAAGAATCCATATGGAACCAAGTTGTTTGAAAGTAGCTTGACAACTTGGAAGTGCAATGTATCTTGTCATCCTTTCACACCCGTAGGTTGATGCTGATTTTCTTGAATAAGACGTACCAGACTAGCAATGTACCCTTGGAAATGTCCAGTTAAACTAGATATGGGCCTATGCCAACGGTTTGGGTCCACTATTCCGAGGGTCCACTAGTCCGAAGGTCTACTATTCCGAACCCTAAACCTAACCCTAAACCTAACCATAACCCTTACCCTAACTCACCCCAACCCTAAACCTAACCCAACCCTAACTCTAGGCTAACCATAACCATAAACCTAATCCTAACCCACCCAACCCTAACCTACCCTAACCCCAACCCTAACCCCAACCCTAACCCTAACCAACTGTAACACTAAACACAAGGATAACGAGCAAATTATAGCGGATATTCGGAATAGTGAACCTTCGGAATAGTGGACCCTCGGAATAGCGGGCCGTTACCATGCCAACAGCCTGGAAGTGATAAACAACCGAGTAGAGCAAGCTGCGGAATTGACCTAGGACCTCAACAGCTCCACTACAGCAGGTGAAGAGCAGAAACAGAGTCTGCTGCTGCGTGATTCTGCAAGCCAGAAAGTCAAATTCCCAGAAGCGAGAAAGACGCTGTTTGTCAGTGATGATATTCTGCGGTATCAGAGTCAGACAACTAAGAATGACAATTGATTGATTATTTTAAATGTCTGTTAAAACTATGCTTTGATCAAAAATGATAAAGAAATTGCTTTAACAGAGTTGATCAGCAGACATTTTATAGTGCTGTTGGGATAAAATATCAGAAATATTTTAGTGATAAAATAAGTAAGACATAAGCACGAATAACATACAGTCGGATCAAAGTTTGCAAACTTCTCAGGTGTGGAGCAACCTTCAAACATGCATCCAAAATTCACAAAAAATTACCATGAGCTGCTCTCATGACACATAACAAAATTGGAGGGTACCACAAAAGAAATTCAGAAATTTATTTTTAACGGGCGCCCTAGTCTATATATATATATATATATATATATATATATATATAACGGATATGTACATATATATATATATATATATAACGGATATGTACATGGGAAAAGATCAAGAGGGAGACCAAAGAAAAGATGGATCGACACGATAAGAGATGACTGCAAAGCAATAGGAATGGCGATACAGGAGGCGACGCATGTGGCGCAGGATAGACAAAAGTGGAGAGCTACCATGGGAAAGCGGCTGACGCGTGCTGACGGCATCGCCTGACGGCCATAAGTAAGTCATATATATATATATCACAAAGTGCCTAATGAGAAGTTATCACCCGATGTCAGGCCAAAACTTAGCAGGTCAAAATTTGCAAGAAAAGATGCTATAAATATATATAGCGAATAAGCAATAATTGGAAGAGGTAAATTTTTCAGTGGAAAAGCCGTCTATTCTGATCTTTGGATGCGCTAGAGTTAGACGACTGCTATAGACAATATATGTAAGGGTCTACAACTCTATAAGATTGTAATATTATAAGGGACACAATCGAGGGGAGAATGGAGGGGGAATGATACGATGAAGACCAAGAACGATGCTACTGGACTGAATGATGATAAAGGAATGCTATACACCAGGGGTCTCAAACTCAAGTCAGCTTGTGGGCCGCATTTGGAAATGTTTAATGACTCGCGGGCCGCAACATAAAAATATTCTCGTGCACGTGAAACTATATAATTAGCTATGTGTCATTGCAGCATACAATACTGTAATGATGATATGACCCTGTAAAATTCACATATTATATTTTAAGTGTAACTATAATGGTACAACAAACAAAATTGAAAAAAACATTCTATCCCAATTATCGAAAAATGCATGGACGCTATAATTGAAGAAATTATGCTGTAATCAAAATTAAAAATGACTATTTTTTAAAGTATCCTAAGCAATGTTCAAAGTTATTCAACTCGAATTTAGTTAGGCTAATAGAGACTCTGAGTGTTCTTAAGTGTTCTAAATGTTCTAAGTCCTCTAAACCAAAGTCACCAAAATATAGGAATGTGCCTAAACATAGGGCCTACCTATTAGTGTCATTGTTCAAAACCAAGCAAATGGAAGTCAATTTGCAAAAATAAACACACGCGGAAGTGACATTTTTCAACTTCTCATCATCTGGGGAGATACTATTATTACGGAGATACTCTATTTTGCGACACCGACATAAAACTTCACTGTAGCATACTTCTGCTTCGGCGTTGCATCGCACTGAAGATTCACTAAATCCATCTACATATGCCTATATGATATGTCTGCTGTTGGGGACTCAATGTCCACAGCAAAAGGAGTAGAAAGCAGTTTAAACATTGGCTCAAATCGTAAAGAGACTGCACAATTCTTTTAAACCGATTTCTAATTTTTGTAAATAAAAAACCAGGAGGCTGTTTGCGGGCCGCATTAATCGGGTTCGCGGGCCGCATGCGGCCCGCGGGCCGCGTGTTTGAGACCCCTGCTATACACAAAGGACTGAAGAGAGAGAGAGAGAGAGAGAGAGAGAGAGAGAGAGAGAGAGAGAGAGAGAGAGAGAGAGAGAGAGAGAGAGAGAGAGAGAGAGACAGACAGACAGACAGACAGACAGACAGACAGATATAATATGTATTACATGCGCAAAATGGACATGAGTGGCTTCGTTGGACATCATACAAAGATGCCTGAGGGTAGAGAAGAAAAGAAGAAAATTCGATGTACGCATATGTATGTATGTATGTATATGGACATTTATATAGCGCCTTACAATAACCTCATGGAAGCACTTAACGTAGCTATACCCGATATAGTGTCCTCCTCCTTCTTCAGCATATCAGAAGTGTCCCAACCGAACATCCACGGCGCTCAGCAATAATCGTGTATTCATGAAGGACTTGCTCAACGTCCTTATAACACAGAGTGCAGACTCGAACTCGTCCCCTCCTCGGTGCAGGTCGAGCACTCTTTCCATCGCACCAAATTCCAGTTAATCGAAACAGCCCGTGTCATCCCACTTGATTTCCTCTTTGTTTTGTACCTTCAGCGAACCCTAAGCTGAAATCATGGCTGCACCACCATCGCACCAAGGAGTGGCCGTTTTAATCGACGGCATGCGAGGTCAAATGTGGTCATATTATTATTGGAGGAACAGTAAATGTTGTCTCCACTCGATTGACATCAAGAAACCTCTCCATAGCCTGACTAAAAGATTCTAGTGACATCCTCACGGAACCCTCTCCCTCCTCTCCCTCTCCTCCTCCTCCATCTTCCTTCTCTCTCGTTTCCTCCTCTTCCTTCTTCCTCCACCACTCCCTTCTCCTCCTTCTCCATCTTCTGATTCTTCTCCTCTTTTCCTATATTTCTCATCTTTCTCATTCACCTCCTCCTCCTTCAACCTTCCTTCTCCTCCTTTTCTTCCTTTGTCATCCTCCTACATTCCTCCCTTCTCTGCTCTTTCTTCTTTCATCTCTTCATTTTCATTATCCTCCTCCTTTCCCTACTCCGTCCTCTTATCCTCCTGCAGCTTCCCTTCCCATGTCCTCCTCTTCTATCCTTCCCCGTACCTCTCCTTTCCGTTTCACCCTCCTACATCACAATCTTCTCCACCAACCCTTCTTCTCCACTTCTCGTCTTTCAACTCCTCCTCCTCCTCCTCCTTCCTCTCTTCTTTTCTCATCATCTGGTCCTCCTCCTTTTTCATCAACTCCTACTACATCCCTCGTACTATACGTCAATAATTCCTGTAGTACAGACATCACAGCACAGCAGCATTTAGCTACAGCATACACAGCATGTCAATAGCATAGCACATAATATTATATCTGATGGTAATCCACAAATCAATGGCAGCACTATCTATCGATCGATCGGGTCATCCCATGACATCGGTCGCGTTCCTTTCTTCGTTTCATCCACCGAACCATATCCAAGGGACAGATTCACGACCACACGACAACGACGACAATGACATAATTTATGACGATGACAACAATGACAACGACGATTATGATGACAAGTCATTGACAACAATGATGACAAGTTGATGACAACGACAACGACGATGATGATGACAACTATGATGACAACGACAACGACGATGATGATAACAACGATGATGACAACGACAACGACGATGATGACAATGATGATGACAACGATGATGACAACGACGACAACGATGACGACAACGTCAACGACGATGATGATGACGACAACGATGACAGCGACAACGACGATGGTAGTGACAACTATGATGACAACGACAACGACGACGATGATGATAGAAACGATGATGACAACGACAACGACGATGATGACAATGATGATGACAACGACACCGACGATGATGATGATGCAGACGTTGACGCGTGACGATGATAACAGGGACAACTATATAAGAAGGCAGCAACGCTATACATGTATTGTATATACATAATTATGTACAACGTTAGACTGCATGAACGAGGAATATATACACAACGTGACAACGACACACAATCCAGTCAGTGGTGCAGCTGCTTTCACTGAATCTGTCACATAATATGGACGGACGGACGAGACTGTATACAGTACAGCAAACAGGATTGCTATACAGAAGACGTCTATGTATACATTCCACTGCAGTTACGAATAGACAGACTGTAGACAGCAATGGATGACTGGTATGCACTGACTGGCACGATGACTGCATGGAAGGTCGTTGGCCCCATGCATAAGACGTTTTTCATAGACGTCGTGTACCATTAACCTCGTGTATACGGTTGACTCAATGGTCAGTTAGTTAGATGACGTTGGTGAAAATTCAGAAATAGGACATGCAGATAGAAGCGCTCTATATATATAATATTTTATTAATATATATATATTCTATATATATAATAATTATATTCGAACCTGCCTAAGGGCAGAGAACGAAAAGAATAAGAAGATATTATATATATAAATATATATATATATTATGTATCTTCCATTATAAGTCCGAAAATTTGTCCTTCCATATGTTTGTTTGTTTGTTTATTTGTTTGTTTGCATTCTGACTCTTCGCAACAGAAAAGGCTCGGAAAGGAGAGAGCGTAGGTTTAACAAAAATTTTGCAATTGATTCTAACCCAAATTATAAGGTCAACGCAACTATTTTCAGCTTTTAATTCAATTTAAAACTAGAGTTATTAGCGTTTTAATCCTTACAGCAGCCATCTTGCCGCATTTGGTAAAGAGGCAACAGCCCGCATGACGTCATTCACGCCCAATAATAATTTCCGTTTATCAACAATCCGAAACCGGTTACAGTTTACAATTAGGCTTATGCAGCTGAAACAATAATATTCACAAGAACGCAGATCACAGAAATATTAACTATACTAACAGAACAGACAACCTGCAATATTTGTATTAGGCCACAGTCAGCACACACACCCGCCCCTCAGGGACGGGTCATGTTTGGCTTTTTGGGGAAGCGGGGTGGGGTGGAGGGTTACCGAAAACCCGAAATTTAACGGTCAACGGTGGGTACCCCATGCAGAGGAGTAGTGTTGAAAACCCTAAATTTCCCGGGTAACACATCTAGTATAATATATATTAGAAGATATGCGGCTGCTAATTTTTCGACTACGGTACTCCAACTATGACAACTACTATATACTATGCTATACTGTTATTATAAAAATTATTATGACACAGATAGAAAGACAGACATGCAGACAATTAGGTGGATATATATATATATATATATATATATATATATATATATATATATATATATGATGATTGATGATGATGGTGCTCTGCCCGAAGGCAGGTTCATTGGCTTACGCCCCTGGGGATGAGATGAGTGAGGTGGTTTCCCGTTGCCTTCCCCACAGACAATGATGGGTAAGCAACTTGCCCAAGGTCGCTCCGCAGGAGCTTGCGCCCCTGCGTCCCACACGTGCTAGCCCGAGATATCTAAATCTCTGAATGTCAACTCCCAGCCCGGGGCTTGAACCGCAGTCCGTTGCAACCAACAGACGAATGCAGCTGTCGCTTACCGGCAAGGGCGGATCCAGGGGGGGGCCAATCCGGCCATGGCCCCCCCCATTTCAAATCACCATGGGACGTGGCCCCCCCATCCATAGTGGCCAAAAAAAATTTCAGGGTGTCAGTCATGCACAGGAGAATTAATGTATAAATGTACTAAAAATCTATAATAAAAATAATGTATAAATGTAATTAAAATCTAATCTAAGTCTCTCACGCAATTGCATTGTCTTTATATAAAGCATCGAAATGAAACAATCTTTCAACAGTATCCAACTATGATTTATGGCATGCAATGTATGTTATTCGTGTATATATTCGTAGTACATTGTAAAAACATTAACACCAATAAACACAATTATAACTAAGTACAACTAACCATTAATTACAAATCAAGTTAACGCTAACAACAGTGTTTGGGATGTAATTTATTTTTTGCAGATGCCAAAAAAAATTCAGGGCGAAACATGTTAAGTTTTGAATTTAGTCTATATGTGCAAGAAAATGCGGTGAATGGTAACACATGTTTACTCCTTGTTTTTATTTGTATCTTACTATATTTCATTCAGTAGTGGGAAGTATTTTATTTATTCTAGTCTTAAAAAGTCATCAGTTTTTTAGAAGGAAAATTGAACACATTTTTGAAGATTTCTGACGGTTCACTAAAAATTCATAAGTTTTTGGTAAGCGAAATTGAACACCGTTTTTTAAATTTCGCACGGAAGAATAAAAAGTCATCGCTCTTTTCAGACGAAAAATTTAACACCTTTTTAAAGGATTTCACACGGATGACTACAAAAGTCATCAGTTTTTTGGGATGCTAAATTGAACACTTTTTTTGAAAATTTCGCACGGAAGACTAAAAAGTCATCACTCCTTTTAGACGAAAAATTATACACCTTTTTTAAGATTTCGCACGGATGACTACAAAAAGTCATCAGTTTTTTGGGATGCGAAATTAAACACCTTTTTTGAAAATTTCGCACGGAAGACAAAAAAGTCAACACTCTTTTTAGACGAAAAATTAAACACCTTTTTTAAGATTTCGCACGGATGACTACAAAAGGTCATCAGTTTTTTGGGATGCTAAATTGAACACTTTTTTTTGAAGATTTCGCACGGAAGACTAAAAAGTCATCACTCTTTTTAGACGAAAAATTAAACACCTTTTTTAAGATTTCGCACGGCTGACTACAAAAGTCATCAGTTTTTTGGGATGCTAAATTGAACACCTTTTTTTGAAAATTTCGCACGGAAGACTAAAAAGTCATCACTCTTTTTAGACGAAAAATTAAACACCTTTTTTAAGATTTCGCACGGCTGACTACAAAAGTCATCAGTTTTTTGGGATGCTAAATTGAACACCTTTTTTGAAGATTTCGCACGGAAGACTAAAAAGTCATCACTCTTTTTAGACGAAAAATTAAACACCTTTTTTAAGATTTCGCACGGATGACTACAAAAGTCATCAGTTTTTTGGGTTGCTAAATTGAACACCTTTTTTGAAAATTTCGCACGGAAGACTAAAAAGTCATCACACTTTTTAGACGAAAAATTAAACACCTTTTTGAAAATTTCGCAGCGATGACTACAACATGTCATCAGTTTTTTCGGATGCGAAATTAAACACCCTTTTTGAAGATTTTCGGCGGATTACTTAAAAAAGAACATCTAGTTGTCAGGAAAGAAGTTTTTAAGTAAAGTCTATATTTATTGAGACCTTATGGCACTCTTATAAGCACTGAAAAGTACAGCTATTTTGTTAAGATAACAGCTTAAAATGCTACCATTGCAATGTGAAAATTCAAAAAGTTTCTGGTGGGGAGGGGCATATCCCCTCCCCACACCCCTCCCCTACCACTCTCGGCGCTGCGCGCCTCATTATTGTCTTCAGACACGGTCAATTATCTACCCCTCCGGAAACCTCAATCCCACCCAGAGGTGGGGGCTAAATTAAACTCTGGTTTCGCCCAAAAACGACTAAAAAAGTTCATCAGATTTTTCGGCGAAAGATCAACGAAAAAATTTCCGACCCCAGCCCAAAAATTTTTTGGCCCCCCCCCTTCAAAAATTCCTGGATCCGCCCTTGCTTACCGGTGTAGCTAACTAGGCCAGTTCTTCTTCTTCATACTCCTCCTACTGCTCCTCCTCCTTTGCTTCAGCAATATATATATATATATATATATATATATATATATATATATATATATATACGTAGGCTATACGTTGTACGGATAATTATAGAGAAGGACAAGAAGTTATTCGATGGGTTTTTGGATCAATAGATCGATTATCGATTATCGATCTGTGTGCGCGCGATTATTTATGGAAGAGTCATTCCAACAAACGGACGGTAAACCCCTATGTGTGCTGCAGTGGTGGAAACTAAGCGATTCAAAGTCAGCATTTCTCTCTTTTGCTTTGATGTCTGTCGATCAAGTGCTTTCGTTATGTCAGCGTTTTGCTTTGATCGCCTTGCTGACTTAAGTTAAGCGGTTTGTTCAAGCAATGAAATTCGACGAATTACGACCAATCAACGCAGCGTTAACTGTGACCTCGGTTCTTCTCCCTCTAGGACGTCTAGGTGT
>OX457047.1:33035862-33060862 GCA_949752735.1 Lumbricus terrestris
CACTCTAAACGCAAACCATATCTTAAAGTAAGGTTAAGCTTACTTCGGCTTGTCCGTCAGGTGGATAGGTTAAGCTATATTATATGGTATCCTCCTTAACTAACCTCGGAAGCAACCTCTCTATCTTGCCACAAGTAAGGTCAAGGTTACTTCGTGTTTGTCCGTCAGGTGGATAGTTAAAGTGACTATATAGTAACCTCCAGAGCTTACTTGACCAGGTCACTTCTTGACGTTACTAGCAGGAATGACAAGCTTACTTGGCCAGGGTCACTTCTTGACGTTACTAGCAGGAATGTCAAGCTTACTTGGCCAGGTCACTTCTTGACGTTACTAGCAGGAATGACAAGCTTACTTGGCCAGGTCACTTCTTGACGTTACTAGCGGAATGTCAAGCTTACTTGGCCAGGTCACTTCTTGACGTTACTAGCAGGAATGACAAGCTTACTTGGCCAGGTCACTTCTTGACGTTACTAGCAGGAATGTCAAGCTTACTTGGCCAGGTCACTTCTTGACGTTACTAGCAGGAATGACAAGCTTACTTGGCCAGGTCACTTCTTGACGTTACTAGCAGGAATGTCAAGCTTACTTGGCCAGGTCACTTCTTGACGTTACTAGCAGGAATGACAAGCTTACTTGGCCAGGTTACTTCTTGACGTTACTAGCAGGAATGTCAAGCTTACTTGGCCAGGTCACTTCTTGACGTTACTAGCAGGAATGGCAAGCTTACTTGGCCAGGTCACTTCTTGACGTTACTAGCAGGAATGACAAGCTTACTTGGCCAGGTCACTTCTTGACGTTACTAACAGGAATGTCAAGCTTACTTGGCCAGGTCACTTCTTGACGTTACTAGCAGGAATGTCAAGCTTACTTGGCCAGGTCACTTCTTGACGTTACTAGCAGGAATGACAAGCTTACTTGGCCAGGTCACTTCTTGACGTTACTAGCAGGAATGTCAAGCTTACTTGGCCAGGTCACTTCTTGACGTTACTAGCAGAACAGGTAATGTGCTTTGAAAAATGCTGCTTAGGTTACTATATACATGTAGAACCTTCAGTGCTACTTCCATGGATTCTTTTGGAGATCCTATACAATGAACCATAACATTGCCCTCAGAAGTAGTAATTAAAGTGAACCATTCAATACAATATTACACTAGATGAGGAAACCTCAATGTTAATTTTATTAATGCAATCATCAGCATAATAATTTGCTAAAGTCAATGACTTAATTGCATTTGAACATTACCAATCAAACAAACAATCATCAACTATAAACGAAGTCCTAAACGAGCAATAGCTTAAGCAGGGATAGGCCCTGATTTCCAGTATGCAACGGCTTACATTGGATGGTCTCAGTTGCCGAGATATATAAGCAAACAAATATTTAGTTTAAACGCAGAATGAGAGCATATTAGTACAACAAACCCTAAGTTCGGCATTAGTCTTACAATCTAGCTAAAACAGTAAGAGGTTTATATTAAAGAATCGAAAGAGTAAACAATGTTATTACTGAAGATGATGAGTAACTACTAATAAAACCATTAAATTGAAATTCGGCAATGTTTTTACACAATAGGTATGCATTTTATACTAACATCATAAGAAACCAGTACTGATGCTAATAGTAGTAACAGAGCAGCATAATCAATAGTAACTAAAGTAAATAACAGTAATGCTAGTATTAGAAACAATAATACTTATATAGTCATAATTAGTAATCATCAATCAATCACATGAATTTATATAGCGCCCCTTCAAGATCTCTACTCAGAGACGCTCCCAACCCAGGCCTGGTCAAAGAGAAAGGCCTTGAGAAGACGGTAGAAAGAGCCAGCAGAGTCACGGGGAAGCGAATGGAGAGCCGCAGGGAGGCCATTCCAGATAGCTGGACCTACCACGAGAAATGCTCTTCGCTGCATAGTAGCGGTACGACAAAAAGGGACAAGAAAGTCACAGCGGGCAGCTGACCGCAGCGAGCGACGGCCCAGAGAAACCGAGACTGGAGTAAAAAGCTCACATAGGTAGGATGGAGCTTGAGACAGAATGCAGCGCCAAGCTATAGACGAAACTCTATAAGCAATGCCTTGCTGCAGTGGGAGCCAGTGAAGGTCGTCCCTCATGAAGGCTGAAACGGGGGCAAACCGGGAAATGCCACCAACCAAGCGTGCTGCAGATCGAAGGACAGTGACCAAGGAGTTCAGGCGGACCTGCGGGAGGCCAATCATAATGCTAATAACAATGATAATAGTATAATCTTCAGCATTATTTCAAGTCATACCATTAGCAATAGCAGTAGTAATAACACAATAACAGCAACAATAGCCTTTAACCGAACATAATGGTCAGTACCAATCAGGCTAAATCGCCTGTTAGAACAAAAAATCCTAAAAGTGAAGGAGTACTGATATTATTCCAAATAGGACATAACAATTAATCATAATTTATATTCGTATTGATATTCAGATTTTCCATTCTTAATTTGGGAAATTATAATCTCTTATCAAGTTCCAAAGTTCCTGCTAGACTACAATGTCCAGTTATGGAAGATTTTTGGGAAAAGCCGCGGACTTGCTTTTCATGAGATCTGTTACGGATCGATGAACGCAGGAACATCTGAAAACATAAATCCAAAATTTCATTAATCGTATCACAGCAAAAATTAATACAATTTTTTAATTAAAATGTGACACTAGACCTCACACATAGTGTATTTGGCAATCCATTTTGAGGGTGGGTGCTTAACAAAAGTGCAGCTGATTCATGCTAAAATTAGATCTACCCTCGAAAATTGCAATCCTTAGAATTCTTCATAGTATATATTGACTGTTAAAGTCATTTATTAAATCGCACCACAAGGAACAAAATATGTCAACACGTTTACAAAACAATTTATCGGCTGTAGATGTCAAGGGGACAACAAAAATGGCTAATAAATCTACTAGGTCAAGGGTTATCTTCCTTCAATTGGAATTATTTCGGATGGTCTAACGATATTTAGATATGTGCCAGACAAGTAAGAAAGATGAGAAAAAATTTAACACGCTCTTAACTGATGAGATTCAATTTACAAAATTAAAAAGCACGCCCACCGTTTCCTACCAATTAAACACACACATCATGGATATTTGTACATGAGCCAATAATGATTTAAATGCCGTCCTAAATTGTTTCAAACATGTTTGGTGTTTTTATATATGTGAACAATGGCTACAGGAAAAGAATTCCAAAATCATGGACCCATGCACTTGACTGAAAGTAGGTGCTTGAAATGCACCTATAATTAATTTATTCCGGATATTTATAGTGTCCCTCAAAGAAGTCTACTTATAGATACACCCAGCGCATCCACGGCCAAATAAAAGGTCTTGAGCAACTGGTATAGAGCAGGCAAATTATTCCAACGTAGTAAAGGTAGTGCGAACCCATTTCAAGTGGAGGAGCTAACAACTAAGAAGGCCCAACATAGTCAACACTATCTGACCAACGAGCGAGCAAAAGGAACCAGAAGCTTCGCATAGCCGAAGAGCGCAAAGCTATTATCTTATCTTATCTTATCTGACCATTTATAAAGCGCTTCTCGCAGCAAGAGCCTTTCAGATGCGCTCCCAGTGCGTTTAACCCCGAGAAAAAAGGCAAGTTTTTAGACGAGAGAAAGACGAGGATACACTACCAGAGAGGATGGCAGAGCGAACTGATGGGGGAAGCCCATTCCATAGGGAGGGACCAATGCAGGCAAATGATCTGATTGAGCCATGGCAGTCCTCACCCGGGGGAAAGAGGTCAAGCCGATCAGAGGACCTAAGAGGACGCAGTGAAGTGGCAGAAAAAGGGCGATGTATCTGATCGCACAGATACTTCGGAGCAAGACCGATTTGAGACTTAACGACCAAAATCAGGACTTTCAATTGAATACGGGCCGAGAGTGGAAGCCAGTTAAGTTGTTCAGTCATGAATGTAGAAATGTGGGAGAATCGAGGAAGACGGGCAATGAGCCTAGCAGCGGCATTGAGTGCAGATTGCAGAGGAGCTAGGCGAACCTTAGGCAAGCGAATAAGGACAGAATTGCAATAGTCAATCCAAGAACATACAAAAGCATGCACAATTGAGGTAAAGATCGATGATGAGACAGATTTGCGAATAGCCCTGAGACGCCTTAGCTGGAAATAGGAAGAGCGAGAAAGATTGGCAATGTGCTCAGTGAAGGTAAGAGAACTATCAAGGGTGACACCTAGGTCTCGAACAGTGGATGAGAAGTTAAAAGTGAGGAAATGTTTGAGAGAGCAGTGTGTAGTCGAGTTTTTGAAGCTGCTTAGGAGTGCCAAACCAAATCAACTGGGTTTTGGAAGAGTTCAAAGAAAGACGGTTGGACGACATCCATAGATGAAGATCTTGAGATAGAGCGTCAATTCGACTTGCAAGAAGGAGTTGAGCAGAAGGGGGTCCATGGACATAGGCTTTGACATCATCAGCGAAAAGATGGCCAGTTGCAGAGTGACTAGGGAAAAGAGAGGTAATACCAGCCGTGTAAAGGATGAAAAAGAGTGGCCCTAGGACAGGACCCTGAGGAACACCCAAGACAACAGGGGCCCACTGAGTCCTAGAGTCGCCAGAGATGATCATTTGGGTCCGATCAGACAGGTAGGACCGAAACCAAAGAAGAGGAGAACCCTGGAGTCCGCACGAGGTTTCAAGTCGTTGCAATAGAATCTCATGATCAACCATGTCAAAGGTTGCAGAGACGTCGAAGAGAGCCAAAAGAGTGACTTGAGACTTGTCAACAGCAGAGTATATATCAGAAAGCATGGAGAGGAGAGCTGTTTCCGTGGAGTGAAGCTCGACGGAAGGTTAAGTCCGAGAGACAGAAATCAGATAAACACTAAAAGATAAGTGCTGCTATTACGTAGGAGATGCGTTTCGACGCTGGAAACCAGTGCAAAACATTACGTATGTAAAAAGAAATCCGGACATAGTTTGAAATATGACCAACAAGCAAAGAAGCAGAGTGAAGGACCCGGTCAAGACACCCTATTTAGCCAAATGCGTGAACAGCAAGAACCGAGCAGCAATGTCCACTGTCATGCAACTCTGCTGGTAACAAAGGCGTGGACAAGACCACAGCAGCATCATGGGATACTGGGATAGGGGCTACAAGTCAACATGCAGTTGGTAGTAACAGCTTTGTGTGACCAAATTGACCAAGTTGCTGTGAAAGACATAGGTTCTAAGACAAGGTCACCCCAAGGTCGGAGAAAGAAATATGGATAAGGTCTGAGCCAAAAGGTGTGGGTCTAGACAAACCAGCTGTTTCCGACTGTCAAATCAAATGAAGGGTTTTAGATGGGTTCAAAAGCAACCGATTTTATGTCAACCAGCCAGAGGCAACAATTGCAGAGCACAGTAGCTCAACAGAATCAACTGCATCAGCTGCATGGCAGTGGACTGGACGTATGCCTGTATACACCAGCATATAGCTGACCACTGCAAGAGTCCATATTCGGACAGATGGACTTACGTCAGCATGGTTCAGAGTTAAGAAAGGAGTGCGACAAGGGTGTAACCTTTCACCGTGTCTTTTTAACATGTTAGCAGAGCAGGTAATGAGGAAAGCCTTGCAGGGATTCAACAGTGGATTCAGAATCGGGGGTAAAATCATTAACAATCTAAGATACGCAGATGACATTGTATTACTGACTACATCACCAGAGGAGCTACAAGAATTGGTGGACAGGGTTGAAAGGTCTGCAAACGAGTATAGCATGAAGATTAATGCCGCAAAGACGAAGGTCATGACAAATACGGACACAGAATTGAAGATTAAAGTGACCAGTGGTAGTTTAGATAAGGTAGACTCATTTGTCTATCTGGGAAGCAGAGTAACGAAAGATGCAGAATGTAACGTAGAAGTGAAAACAAGGTTAGCCATGGGTACATCAGTCATGATTAAGTTGACAAAGGTATGGAAGAACAAGGCTATCAGCCTGAAGACAAAAATACGACTAATGAGGGCCTTAGTGTGGCCAGTGGCAACATACGGTTGTGAGACGTGGACTTTAAAGAAGGAGGAGGAAAGAATTATACAGGCTTTCGAAAACAAATGCATTAGGAAACTACTACGTATTTCATGGACAGAAATGTTGAGTAATGAACGAGTTTACAAATTAGCAGGGACAAAATGCGAGTTGTTAGGCCATGTCA
Source organism: Lumbricus terrestris (assembly GCA_949752735.1). Lineage (NCBI taxonomy): Eukaryota > Metazoa > Annelida > Clitellata > Crassiclitellata > Lumbricidae > Lumbricus > Lumbricus terrestris. The sequence continues at coordinate 33,042,057 of OX457047.1, forward strand.
AAACTCGCAAATTACGATACTTTGGTCATATGCTGCGACAGCAGGACAATATTGAAAATAGTGTCATGACGGGACGGGTGGAAGGTGTTCGTAGCCGCGGTAGACCTAGAATATGCTGGCTCGATAACATCACTTTGTGGACCGTTCTATCGGGAGCGGCGCTATTGAGGACCGTAAATGACAGATCTTGCTGGTGTACATTGGTCCGCTCATGCAGCCAACCGTCGTGTAGCGTCGCGGCCGTTATGACATGACATAACATGCAAGAGTCCACATAACCACAGCAGGGAAGTAACATCAGGTGTGCATATAATGTAAACAGATCCCAAAAAGGTCAGGGGCCTAGCAGGACTTAGCAAAGCCAGCTGCAACAGAGTTTGTGTAATCTGTAAGGAAAGGTGCAGCCACTCACCAACCAGACCTTGGAAAACAATTTTTAAAAGAAGCTACGACTCATTACTAAGTTGCTGAAATCATTATGAACAGTACAGTTTTGATAATAATTATAATCGTCAAACATTCATTCCAAAAATTATATAGAGGCCATTCAAAAACTGACTAGGAGGCTCATTCAAATTGCCCATTCAAACCAATCACGAGCAGCTGCAATCACATTTACTAGCGTCAAAAGCATGAACAAAAGCTGGAGTATATCTATGATTACGAGATTGCATGTGAAATTGCACTATTCATACCAAGACTGCACTTAGAGCAAAATACAATGAAATAAAAGTGTATTTGGTATTGACCAATTTCCACAGTTCAGAAATGCATGCAGAATCGCACACAGAACACTGATTGTGCTAAGCAATTGTGAGTGAACGACTTGCTCCAGGTCTCTACACAGTGACTGTCGTGGAGTGGAAGCTCGATTGCTCGAACATATTGGCTGAGCAGTGAACACTAGATCAAATCGGCTACCGTGACTCAAAATATTCGTAGCAACCCTAATCTTAATTCATTTAAGCATCAATTATTACGTTCGTGGTTAACTGGACTGCACTCTTTATCTTCACTCTGACTACTCCCCAATATACATGTCCATATCACCCCGGTGTCTCAGTGTCCATATCACCCCAATAGCAATGGTATATCAGATCGTTACTTTCTCACGTTTAGGAAGCACATGACGTGAAATAAAAGACACGTATACATTGTCAAAATTAATAATTACCTTTATTTAAAACTGCTAACTTCCACATTTTACATCCCAAAGGTACCTTTTTATATAATTTTCATAACCAGGGTTAGCTATTATAGTGAAAATGGCTAATTCAAAAACTGACGCGTATAAATCGGAATTTTACCATCGCGATATCAGATTATAGTTGAAAGGTGAAGTACGAATGTGCATTGAGCTATAAACAGATTAGAGTTTATTATATGTGACGCAGGAGCTCGAAACCCGTCATTTTGTCGATTCTTAGATATTGCGCTAGACGCCGAAATAGGCGAGAGGGGTAAAGAATGCAGTTTATTCTTCAATTCAGCATATGACTGTGAATTCGCCATAATTTGCGAAGTAGAGAACCGATTTTGATGCCGTTTGGGTTATCTGATTCTGAATATATGCCTATAATACCCAGAAAAATTTCAGAGTAATAACTTAGTGGATTCAGTAGACTTGGATGACACGAATATTCAGTAACTTTTTATTTTATTTTTTTACTATAAACTAATGAAAGAATCAAACGAGCACAGCTTTTGTTAGAAAAAAGATAACTTCATTGTGTTAAAAGTATTTTATAGCATGGTCATTGTAGCAGATGACTAAATCAAAAGGTCAAAATCCGACATGTGACGGGTTTTGAGCCCCTGTGTCACATATCATATTATTCATTTCATTCATTCATTTAAGGCATTTATATAGCGCTTCTTCAAGAGTATCTACTCAGAAGCGCTTCTATTAAGCCGTAGAAGACCAGTGGCCATAACACCCAGGGTGTCCATAACCCCCCGGTTGACCCTATTTCGTTTTATTTCTTTTCTCAGTTAAGGTTTGATGGCTTAACAACAACACGTTGTCTTGACTGTGAATGTTCATGTTTTTAGTTGAGACTGCATCATGTGTATATCCTGGTTGTAAATACTTACATGATACTTGCCTATCTACCACCTTGAATCTGAAAGCGTGCATATAGGTATCCCTATCAGTGGGACTTCTAATCCCTTCTGGGTTTCCGGTTGTAACCAACTGTTATGTGCATATACTTCGTAAAAATGTTTTTGTTATATTGGTGCAATAAAATTGATGGCTATGGTTATGGTTAATGCATCTATTCACAGTGAAGTCACAACAAATGTTCAATAGATGCAAGAGATGACAAAGTATTCTACATACAATGATTCACTTATCAGTTTCCAAAGTGTTACAGGAATAAAGAGTGTCATTAGTTTAATTCCTATCTTAAAGGACTGCTCGTCTGAAATGAAAATAGTCACAGCAGAAGAAGTGGAGTAAGTCACTGAACTTTGCTATCGGAAGATGCGAAGTGCCACAAAGAAATCAAGAAAAGGACAGCGATGGGGAAAGAAGCGAAAAGGAAAGATCTACTGAAAGGAGGAATGAGTCGAGACATCAGGAAAAGAATGGTCACGGAACTGATCTGGAGCGTCACATGTACGGAGCAGACACCTGGACGATGAGACAGGAGGATGTCAAACGAATAGAAGCGTTCGAGATGTGGATATGGAGAAGGATGGAAATGATCAGCTGGACAGAGCATAAATCAAACGAAGAAGTGCTGAAGAAGGTGGAAGAGAAAAGATCTTGATGAATACAATTAGAACAAGGCAGAAGTCCTGGATAGGACATGTACTGAGAGGCAACTCCTTGCAAAGAAACATGGTGGAGGCAAAATGGAGGGAAAGAGGGGAAGAGGACGACCTAGGGAAAAGTTCTTGGACTGGATGATAGAGAATGGATATGGAAAACTCAAAGCAAAAGCACAACACCGAGAAGAGTGGCGTCGTTGGGCATCTGGACCTGCCGAGAGGCAGCAAACCTAAAGAAGAACAAAATAGTTATTAACCGCCGTGTATACTATAATACTTGTAGTGATTAAAATCAGCAAAAAATCTCCTATTTTCTTCCAGTGTGACGTTCGTGACGCTGCCTTCGCACGAGACGAGGGCACTCCACGACACGTGTCTAAGAGACAAAAGAAATACATAGATTTATTGTAGGCCTATATTTACCTAGAATGCTAGATCGACGCCAGCTGCTGGATAGCGGCAGCTGTGTACTGCTCAGTGTTCTCCACGGTTGCTCCATCATTGCTACGAACTTGTTACTTAAACCAGCCGGTTGCATCAGGCTTCAGTGGCAAAATTCCAGGAGAAGCTGAATAAAATTGAAGATAAAACCTTTCAAAGGTAAATAAGCAGCATTGAAAAAAGATGAAAGTATAAACTCAACATTCATAATTACAGAATATTTAATCTCTAAAAGTTTCAGATTATAAAAGAGAACTACTAAAAAAGATGCATAGCTTCAAAACACAATGTCACATAAGCCTACACCAAAATGTGACAACGAACCAAATTTCCTTCACGGACAAAGAATAATGCACCGTGAAATGATGTTTAGGAAGAGGTTTTTCATTTATTTACATGTAATCCCACCTAGATCTAGGTTTATTCGGTATTTTCTGTATTTTTAGGTTTTTTGCCCGGATATCATTTTTTGTCTCATGGATGTTTTTCTGACATTTTCAGGCAAAAATAGACATTTTCATGTTAAAAATACGCGAAAGACGAAAATCAGCAAGATGGAAAATTTTGGGCTGAAAGACTAAACGAAGTCACCAGAAATTCCTGTGAGAAAAGTAGAAATTTATTACCGAAAGGAAAAAGGCACAAGAAATTTCCCAAGAATTCTCTTAGACAAATTGTCGATCTGCCTTTTCTAGCCTTTTGGGTTACTAGATCTGACAGGGTTTGACCTTACTCCGACCCCCTGCGTTCCCCGCCAATCCCTACCTCCGTCCATCCCTCCATCCCAACATCCCTCCCACTCTCCTTCCATCCATCCCACTCTTCCTTCTTCTCTCCCACCCTCCCTCTCACCCTTCCACCTTACCACACTCCCTCCCACTCTTCCTCCCTCCCATCCTCCCACCATCACTCCCACACTCCCATCCCCCTTCCTCCCTCCACCCTCCCACCTTACCACACTCCCTCCCACCCTCCCTCCATCCCATCCTCCCACCCACCCTTCCTCCCTCCCATCCTTCCACCCTTCCTCCCAGCCTTCCTCCCACCCTTCCACGCTCCCATCCTTCCAGTCTCTTTCACCCTCCCTCTCACCATCCCACTCTCCCTCCGTCCATCCCTTCCTCCCTCCCTTCCTCCCTGACCAATGACCAGTGTCGGGTCGCCCCCGACCCCCTGCGTAGGACTGGATTGCTTCAAAACTGTGGCCGTGCATAGCTAACAATGACAAACCTTACTAAAAATATATAACATTATAAGATATAACCATAGATCCATCTATTCATCTATCAATCCATCCATCCATATGGTCGTGGTGGTGATTATCATGATGACGACGACGACGACAATGATGATGACGACGACGACGACGACGATGATGATGATGATGATGATGATGACGACGATGACGATGATGATGGCGATGATAATAATCACGACAAGTGATGACCTGGCCGCCATCTTCCTGAGTGCGATTCTCTGTTGAAGTGGACCCTTGTCAGATTTCATATCTTCTGTAGGGGGTCACTTCCATATCTTCCCATCTTGTGTCTGAGATTTTGGTAAATCTGTTCCTGATATCATTATATGAGCTGTCACTCTTGGAAGGATGAGGTCTTTTGGTTGAATGAAAGCTTTGTCCCTTTGCTATGTGTGTCTCCTCCATGTCTGTATGTCCGTTAATGGTTTTGGTGCTGTTTCTTAGTAAGTGGCGTAACAACCTGACCGGGGCGCGTGGACGTTCTAAACCTTAGGTTCCTTAGGCTACCCGTTAGCGAGACTAAAGAGTAGGATTAATGAGATAGCTATTTGGGTAAAAAGGACAAGAGAGGTTATATATGTATATTATATAAAGTGCTAATTAATTAATTAATTATGGTGTCCTGGTGCCATAACAATAATAATAATTACGACAATTTATATGGCTCCGTAACACGGCCACGCCGTTAGGCCCGTTACAAGGCAACTGATGCCATCTGCTATTCGATCTTAAGTAATCAGCTCCTCCACGGGTTTCCAAAATTGCATTATAGCAGTTTCTAAAATTACGATGTAATTTTGGTTATATCCAATTTAGGCCTACCACATTCTAAGGCTAATATTATTTATTTAAAAGACTTGAAATGATTCCACTGGTTAACCTTCACTTTTATTTATTCTGCACTTACAGTATAAAGGTCTTTAAGGCATCATGTAAGGCTTCGGTCCGGTCTATTGGATGGATGGTGTCCTTTATTCATTTGCATGAGACTTTTTGTGCAATCAGGGAGGTGTGGTCAGTTTGTCTGGTGCCTTCGTATCTGGACAGCTATGTAGCCTATAGATGGATTTGGCTGATGTGGTGAAGTCAGGTTTTATGCATCTATGGTATTTCTTTTCTTGTTGTTTTGTTGTTTCTCTCTGTATATATATACGTCTTGGCGTACCAAACATATTTTTATATATTTACAATCATATCTACACTATATGCATACGTGATTGTAAGCACATGTATATATATATATAATATATATAGGCATACTGGTGCATCGACGCGTCTATGCCCATACATACATACACACACCTACGCAGACACACACATAAAAATGGAACCGAATCTGTCATGATTTCCTCCCCACCCCGGTCTGTTGAACTTCAAAGGGTACAACTGTTAACTGTTTGTCGTTTGGGCTTGGTTATCATGGGGTAATTAGTGTTATAAACCGGTGTAATGACCCTCTGGTTTCCGCCTTTGGGGATTAGATCAGTGGGGACTTCCCTTGTCCTATCTACTTCCCTTCTACCCGCCATTCATCTATATGTGCCCAGTGCCTCTATTCGTAACCATCGCATTTGTTTGTACCCATCGCCAAGTCCACTCTATGTAACGCCATGAATATGCAGTCATTTATACCTATATTTAGGTGTGGTTTTGCCTGCATGCAGACAAACTCCGCCATTGTCCAGTAATTTTCCCAATGCTGCCTTATACTCCAGTTCATTATATATTCATTCAATCATTAGATGCATTTATATAGCGCCTTTTCAGGGGCACTACTCAGAGGCGCTCCCAACCTCGCCGCGCTGTCTTAGGTGAGAGAAGAAAGCCTGATAAGGATTTCTGCAAATAGAGCGGAGGGTCAGAGGAGTAGATATCCTATACTCACTTCGTTGCTTGAGTGGGAGCCAGTGGAGAACTTCATGCACATAGCGGGAGATGTGGCTGAATTTGGGTACGCGGTCAATAAGGCGGGCTGCAGAGCGCAGGACGAGATCAAGACAACTCAAACGGGCAATTGGCAGGCCAACATAGAGAGAGCATCAGTAGTCAAGTCTGGTGGTAACGAAAGAATCCATAGACAAGGGTACCCGGTATATAGCAGCAAAAGTAGGAGTAAGCGAGCGAGCAACAGTGCGTAGTTGACGCAGTTGATAATAACAGGAACGGCTGAGTGAGTGAATGTGTCAAGCAAAAGTGAGCTCTTGGTCCAGAGTGACACCAAGGTCACGGACTCTGGTTGAGAAGACAAGATCAGGAAAGGCATCAGCACTGGTTGTCACAGATTTGCCAGCTGCTGGCGGGTGCCAAGCCAAATGAATTGAGTTTTTAAAAGAGTTTAGGCGGAGTCGATTGCTTGACATTCAAGTCCCCAAGGCTTCCTTGGCAAAGCGCATAGTAATAGTAGTTCGCTATAGTAGACCTATAGGCTACGGTTTTTTATAGCAGATATCAACTGTCACGTGTTTCCTTCAGATTTAGAAATAAGGACGTCAGAAGAATAATAAAGGTTATAATTTTGAGAAACATTGGAAGCTTACTCACAAATGCCATGAGTTATGAGCAAAGTAGGCTACGTGTAGTAGATGCTACGAAACCGTTCCTAAAATAGAAATTATTATATAAATTCACTGAGTTCAAGAGCCTGATTACTGGGCGAGCAGCAGTTACTGGCTAATCATCAAATAGCCACAGCCAATAATAATAATTATACTCATGATATCGCAATTATTGATGATATTATTATTGTCATCAAGATCGTCATGATCATCATTTTCTTCATGAGAATGATCAAGATGACCATAATCATGATCATCATCGTAATCATTATCATAATCGTCATAATCATCATCATAGTCATTATCATCATCATCATCATAATCATTGTCATTACCACCACCACCACCACCACCACCACCACCACCACCACCACCACCACCATCTTCTTGAGTAGGTTCGAGGCTATAATACAGTCTTCATATGAAATCGAGTACATGTAGGCCTACATAGTCCTATATACCAGAATATAACTGTTTCGATTAATACATAATTTATAAAACGTAGGCCTACAAACTCTGTTTAAAACATGATAATGCAAGCGTTTACCTTTAGAAGGCGGTCACTGCGCAAATCTGGAACAAACGTCAATGACGACCGAGTGAAGGCGGCGGCAAAAGTGACTTCTGCAATGTCGGTTGAGCTGGCATCTGTTGCAAGGTCATTATAGGTCATTAGATCTTCTGTAGGCGATATCTACTGGACGACTTTAATGGCCTCATCAAGAGCGTGCGAATGCAGCCAAGTGCGCCCCCTTCCGGCAGGATGAGTGATTAATTATCAGTCGACAGTAATACCCGTAACCATTTCAATATAGGCTACTCGGAATTCGTTCCTGCACGGTTTTCACTCAAAATTTCAAGCATGCACAGTTTCCTATTTTAAGCTTTCACCACCTATTTATGTATGAATGAATGTATTATTATGAATATACGAATCCCTGAAGCGCGACGCACTCCTCAACGTAGTGAAGGGTTATAACAGTCAAGTGCAAGAATGCCTACTGAAGCTATGCTATCAGTGGTGAATGTCTCGGCTGAAGTACCACCTAGGGCGCTACGCGAGGGGAACAGGTTCAGAAGAAACCCTGAAACGACTAGCAAACGTGGGCGGTATCTCTCCCCCCGTCTCGTGGAAGACGTTGCAAGTCATCAACCCTCCACTCAACCCTCCACTCCCGTGTCAGTGCCAAGCCCGGATGAAAGGCAGGGACTGTCAGACGAGCGTCGATGCTCTCACAATAAAGAAACAAGACATTGAAATCTGATCGCAGAAGCTTTATATTTGAAATGGCTTCCGCACCTACTTGCGAAGCGCCCATGGTTTATGATGATGATAATGATGATGAGATGTATGTATGTATGTATGTATGTATGTATGTATGTATGTATGTATGTATGTATGTATGTATGTATGTATGTATGTATGTATGTATGTATGTATGTATGTATGTATGTATGTATGCATGTATGCATGTATGCATGTATGCATGTATGCATGTATGCATGTATGTATGTATGTATGTATGTATGTATGTATGTATGTATGTATGTATCTTCATCATCATCATCATCATCGACGTCATCATCATCATCATTTTTGCTAATCGTTCTCGTCGTCGTAATCGTCATCATCTTCGTCGTCATTCTCATCCTTATCATTATTACTGTGGCAATAGTTCTCGACTTCGCCGTCGTCATGATCACTTTGTATCAATCATACTCGTCGTCGTCGTCATCGTCATCATCGACGACACTCTCATCAATATTACCATCACCTTCAGCAGTAGGAGCAGCGGTATCATCATCATCATCATCATCGTCGTCGTCGTCGTCGTCGTCTTCACCATCTTCATCCTCATCATCATTTAAACGGTCCACGTCGTCGTCATTATCGTTGCATTGTATCTGACCATTTATGAAGCGCTTCTTGCAGTAACAGAAGAGCTCGTAATTGCGTGCAACCGCAAAAAAAGAAAAGGCAGCTTTTGAGAAAGAGGACGAAAGACTACAGAACAGAGATAACTGATGGGGGGGAAGTTCATTCCATAGGGACGGACCTATGCATTTGGATTGAACCATCGCAGTCCTGAAGAGGGAAATCAAAGACGTCAAGTACGGCGTCAAGTAAGACGTCAAGAAAGACGACAGAGGATCTAAGAGAACGCAGCGAACTGGAATAGAGAGGACGAAACATGAGATCAAAAATATACTTCGGAGCCAGACCGAGTTGAGAGTTGAAGGCCAAAATAAAACTTTGAATTGTATATGAGCCGAGAGTGGAAACTAGTGTAGTTGTTCAGTCATGAAATGTGGGAGAATAGAAGACTGCTGTCATCCTCATCCGCATCGTCATCTCTATTGCGGTTGAATGCGTTGTAGTCGTCATAATCATCATCATTATCATCGTTGTTCTCATCATCGTCATCATCATCATCATCGTCGTCGTCGTCGTCGTCGTCGCCGTCGTCGTCGTCCTGCTCCTCCTCCTCCTCATCATCACTGCTACTATCATCTTCACCATTATCGTCATCGCCATGATCAGCATCATCGTCATCACTACTAATGCTTCTACTACTACTGATACTTCTACATGTTCGTCGTCCTCATCATGGCCGCCGTCGTCGTCATCATCATCATCATAATCATCAATTTCATCATTGTCGTGGCAGTTATCATCACAATGAGTTTCGCCGTCGTCATCATCATCATCGTCATTACCATCATCATCACTATCCTCATCACCGGCACAATCACCGCCATCTCACCACCACCACTGTCACCACCACTTGCAACACCACCACCTCCAAACACCACCACAGCATAATCACAACCACCACCGACGCCACAGCCCACCACCTCCACGACTGCCATCACCACTACCTCCAACATCTTGATGACCACTGTCAACAACACAGTAGCCCCACCATCAGTACCACACTACTGCCATCATCACCAACACCACCACTGCTACCGTTGTTCCAACTTAACCCCCCCCCCTCCGGTTACCTATACCACCATCACCACCATCACTACCACAACCTCCCCATCTCCACCCACCGCTGTCGTCATCTCAACATCAACAACCGCCACCATCGACGACACTAACACCACCGCCACCATAAACTCATGCGCCACCATCACTACCCCACCACCTCTCCCACCATCACAACTACCATCTTAGAGACAATTTATAACTTTGTTGAAACAACTTAAGACATAGTGAAGAATGAACGTGACTGGATTGGGAAGTTACAAAGACAAAAGCACTATTTTAATAGTCTACGTTATATGGTAGACGCAACAGAAACATCCACGAGTACGAACGAACATGACCACAGTCACATTAGACATACGCATGAATGGAGTAGGGGCAGGACGAGGGCATATAAACAGAGGCACTGGGACAGGCAGGGGCGGCCGAGTAGGAAGGGAGAAGGGAAAGCGACGGGAAGGGGAGTCGTATTCTATACAACCAACGGTGAATCCGACACGCTGACAGATCCAACACAGATAGGCCATAAAACTAATTAGCCTTCTACGACCAGAACTTCAAACGTCAGGCAATTAACGGGTATACCCTCATAGGTGGGCGTTGATTAACATCAGCATCCTCTTCCTCCTTCCCCTCCTCCACATTATCGTCGTCTTCATGATACTCGTTCTCATCTAAATCATTTTATTGTTGCCGTTCTCGTCGCCGTCATCAACATCATCGTCATAACCATCATCATCACCATCATCATCATCACCATCGTCATCACAGCCACATTCAGAGCCACCTCCAACACCACCCTCACCTCCACTAGCAATACCACCACCTCCAATCCACCACCACCACCACCACCACACCACACAATCAGGGAAAGGAGATCGCATTCAACCCACACAGGTTTCGTCAAGCCAGCGCAGATACACTAATTACAATCCCCCCCGCCACGTTGACCACAGGCCAGGTCAAGAGGCAATTCAGGAGTCCAGTAGACGATGATGACCGCAGAGAAGGTGTATAGCGGGGGCGTGAAGGCAAAGACATAATTATACGATTAGACTCGCAAACAGAAACGCCAATGCATCAGAAAGGAACACACAGCAATGGCGGCGCTAGGGGGGGGGCTAGGGGGCTAAACCCCCCTAAAAAGGCCATTCTTTTTTCTCCCATGTAAAAATTAGAATTTTGGACGATTTACCCCCTTTAGCCCCTCCAAAACTGAAATTCTGGCGCCGCCACTGACATACAGGTATAGAAAAGTAGACCTATGCAACGAAAGGTAGCGATAAAACAATATGGATTGAAGGCAAGGAGAGGGGAGTGAAGGCGGGGTAAGAAAACGGACACAGCGATCATGACACCACTACCACCATATTATACCGTCACCACAACCGCCACCACAACCACACCACCACTATCACTGACATCGCCACATCATCATCACCATCATCCCCGCCACCCACACAGCCGCAAAAACCGCCGACATCACCACCAACACCTTGGCTACCATCACCACAACCGTCCCATCACTATTAACCCATTCGATACCTAGGACGCCGGATATATCCTGCGGAGGAAATAAATCGTATTCCCTCAGTGCCGGATATATCCGGCGGTACTACGCTGTCTGGTTAAGCTGTTTGGTTGTAATAATAATCTTTTCTTTTAATGATTCATTCTGACACCCCGCAGAACGATTACAATCACAGGTTATACGAAATACGGCCCACTGTAGCACGACACGCAGTTCGGCTTTACAGCAGTGGGTTCGGTAACTTAACTAAAGGCCTAAGTACTGGATCACTTCTGGTCGGCCAAGCCAGAAATGGGAGGGGCTATCTTTATTTTTAGCAGAACCCGAGTCAAGCAACACATCAGCAAAGAGCCAGCGGCAGCTAACAGAAAATTCAAATAAATTTTTGCCCTGAAGTGCTTGAACCCGGGTCCGCGCGGGTGACTCTCAGTTTAACGACCAGCGCTCTCACCACCGAGCTACGGGACCCCCCTGTGAGTGGCATGCCTCGGAAAGCCCCTATAGAAGCAGGGCCAGACCTAGCCCATATGGCAAAGCTTACATTTGGCGCCCCTGGCAAAGCATACATTTGGCGCCCCTGGCAAAGCATACATTTGGTGCCCCAGGCAAAGCATACATTTGGCTCCCCAGGCTAAACATACATTTGGCGCCCCTGGCAAAGCATACATTTGGCGCCCCTGGCAAAGCATACATTTGGTGCCCCAGGCAAAGCATACATTTGGCTCCCCAGGCAAAGCATGATTTGGCGCCCCAGGCAAAGCATACAATTGGTGCCCCAGGCAAAACATACACTTGGTGCCCCAGGCAAAGCATGATTTGGCGCCCCAGGCAAAGCATGATTTGGCGCCCCAGGCAAAGCATGCATTTGGCGCCCCTGGCAAAGCATGATTTGGCGCCCCAGGCAAAGCATGCATTTGGCGCCTCTGGCAAACCTTACATTTGGCGCCCGTGGCAGAGCATACTTTTAGCGCCCCAGGCAAAGCATGATTTGGCGCCCCAGGCAAATCATGCATTTGGCGCCCCAGGAAAAGCATACATTTTGCGCCCCAGGCAAAGCATACACTTTGCGCCCCTGGCAAAGCATACATTTGGCGCCCCTGGCAAAGCATACATTTGGCGCCCCTGGCAAAGCTTACATTTGACGACCCTCACAAAGCTTACATTTAGCCATCTGCATTGTGGACACGTAATGTAAACTTGAACTATTGCCATAACATCGTATAGTTCTATTATTTTAAGTTGAAATGTCTTTGAAGAGGCGCTATATAAATGAAAAATACGACTAACTTTTGTTTTTAAATAACCTTTATGATCATCACTATCACAGTAACGCCATCGCAACTTCGTCGACATTCTCATCATCGTCACCGACGTCTTCATCATCATCATTCTCATCATGATCATCCCAGTCCTACATGACCATAATGATCACCATCATGATCATCATCACCATCATCCTCATCATGTTCGTCATTATCATCGTGATAATCATCATCGTCATCATCATCATCATCATCATCATCATCATCATCATCATCATCATCATCATCATCATCATCATCATCATCATCATCATCATCATCATCATCATCATCATCATCATCATCATCATCATCATCATCATCAACATCATCATCATCATCATCATCATCATGATCATCATCGTCATCATCATTGTCATAGTCATAACTGTTATCATCATCATCATCATCGTTGTCGTCGTCGTCGTCGCCGCCGCCGCCGCCGCCGCCACCATCATTATGTTCATCATCATCATCATCATCATCATCATCATCATCATCTTCATCACCACCGCCGCCGCCGCCGTCGTCGTCGTCGTCGTCGTCATCATCATCATCATCATTGTTATAATAACTACTACCACCGCTTCTGCTACTGCTACTGCTAGTACTGCCATTTTCACTTCTGCCACTACCTATACTCCACAGGCGGCGTCTCATGGCGTCGCTGTTTAGAAAGTGTTCGCTAGGTGACAAGCCTACCAAGTAGTAAGCTCCCCCTGCCCCACATAGTGGAGCGGCCAGGAACCAAAATGTGAAGGAATTGTTCACTTTGTGATACAAGCATGAAATTTGGTACATACTACGAAAATATCACAAGAAAAAGATTTGTCTATAGGGCCATCGCAGATTGGGCCCTGGCCCTAATGGCGGCCATTTTTCAAAATGGCCGACCTGTTAACAGATTTTAAATTATCTCAGCTTCCAGTGCACTTAGAATCGTCATCTTGGTGTCTAAACATACATAGTTAGGAGCGAGGATTCCAAAAAGCCACTACAAATGTTCCCAAGAGCTACAATGGCGGCCATTTTCCAAAATGGCCGACCAAAATACGGATTTTCAATATCTCAGCTTCCAGTACACTTAGAATCGTCATCTTGGTGTCTAAACATACATAGTTTGGGACGAGGATCCCAAAAGAGCCATTGTAAATGTTCAGCAAGGCTTCAGTGGCGGCCATTTTTCAAAATGGCCGACCAAAAAAGGATATTTCCATATCTCAGCTTCCTGCACACTTAGAATCGTCATCTTGGTGTCTAAACATACATAGTCAAGGGCGAGTTTTAAAGCAATCAAATACAAACGTTTCTGTTCACAAGATTTGCAGCCAAGGACGTGAATGGTGCAGTAAGGTAGAAAGTTCCTGCTTATTTGAAAATCAGCTGTTATGGGCTCATGGTGCATCAAGTATAAATATTGTATAATCCAAGCTATTTATTGCATCATACTTTTTCTGAAACTTCTGATTGAGTTCATGTTCATTTGGCAATAAAACAAGTCTTGGAATATATGAAATATATAAGAAAGGCAAAGTTTTTTAATCAGGTTAAGGCTCTCAGCACTGCTATCGAGGAGATAGGAAACCCATTTATTGACGATAGTAATGACCTACTTGTCCAGGATACCAGAGATCTGGCCGATCAAAAGTGATAAACACCATGTGCATTGTGCATTGTGCAACCTCGGAGTACTAGTACAACAACTAGAGTAGTACGAAACACTTATCAAGGAACGTCTCATTAACCAAACGTGACCTGTCAGTGATCCAATAAAAATAAATAACTTCCCTCTCTTCAGTCGTCAGCCTGCATGGGACAAGTCACGAGCAATAGAACATTTGTCATCTCTGAAGAAGGACGGTTATTCTCCAGGTTGTACATTTCCTGTCAGACACGCGAAGGAGACCTGGTCACCTGGACGATTTTTTTGCTCACGAGAACCAGGCATGCCACCCATCACTCTGGAATATGGGCAAACTACATCTACGAACTAGGCCAGACAGTAACTGTCTATAAGAACTAATTCCTCAACAAATGAGGCCACGGCAGATATCCAACCAGGCCATTCACTGGGTATTCCAACTGTTGACGCTCTTATACTGGATGGAGCCGTCACATATTCATCATGCTTAAGCCTGGCACTGCATGCACCTTTTCAGATTATTCCTCCCATACTTTCTTGCCCTACTTCACAAGACAGCTAGAGCACGTGAATAGAGTAGATGCTGTATGGGATGAATACGTGCGTGGCAGCTTGAAGACACACACACGCAGTGTGAGAGGTAAAATGGAAGTCGAAGACGCGTCGAGGCTTCTAGTGCTCTACCCAAAAACTGGCAGAATTTCCTGAGGAACGACGAAAGCAAGTCAGAGTTGTTTTCTTTCTTCAGTCTGCGAATAGCAAAACTAGAAATAGAAACAGGGAGAAAGATCACTTACCACAAGAATTTGCTCGATCTCTACTCAGCAAAAAGACACAACTTCACTTGCTCCATGCACTCAGGAGGAAGCTGATACAAGAATTTGTTTGCATGTCTCCGATGCACCCAAACATGGTAATCGTAAGGTGATGATGCGCACCGTTGACTCCGACGTGTTGGCGTTGTCCGTAGCAGGAGTTCGGCAGCTGAACATTGATAAACTGTGAATTGGTTTTGCCTCAGGCAAAAAACTTCAGATACCTACCAACCCATGAGATGGCGAGTACCCTCGGTACAGAAAAGTGCGTAGCCTTGTACTTCCTACACGCAATCATTGGATGTGACACAGTATCATCCTTTGCTGGATGCGGAAAAAGGACTGTCTGCGATTTTGGAAGACATTCAGCGACATCAACCCAGCCTTCTGCACCCTATAGCATCAACTCCCAGCTCTGTTTATGACCAGCTCGATGTAACTGAGTGCTTTGTGGTTCTTCTGTACGACCGACCGTGTTAGTGGTGAGGAGAAGGTGAACGAGGCAAGAAAGCAACTGTCGGCACAGAAAGACGGATGGATGGCCTTCCACCAACTCAAGCTGCTCTGGTGAAACACACAAAGAGACCTGCCTACCAATCAGGTCACGTTTGCATGGACAAAGATGTTCATAGCTGTTCCTAAACTACCATGTCCTGGTCAATGGGGTGGCTGAAAAACGATTAAAGGTGGCTGGGGAGTGAAGTGGACAGCACTTCCCGAGAGCCACGTGTCGGTTGTGAACTGCTCAGATGTGACTGTGAGGAGGGATGTAGGGGACAAAAAAACTTGTTTTGCTGCCAAATGAACATGAACTCAATCAGAAGTTTCAGAAAAAGTATGATGCAAAAAATAGCTTGGATTATACTATAGGCCTATTTATACTTGACGCGCCATGAGCCCATAACAGCTTATTTTCAAATAGGCAGGAACGTTTTACATCACCGCACCATTCACGTCCTTGGCTGCGAATCTTGTGAACAGAAACGTTTGTATTTGATTCCTTTACAATGCGACCTTGACTATGTATGTTTAGACACCACGATGACGATTCTAAGTGTCCTGGAAGCTGAGATATGGAAATATTCTTTTTTGGGTCGGCCATTTTGAAAAATGGCCGCCATTGAAGCCTTGCTGAACATTTACAATGGCTCTTTTGGGATCCTTGTCCCAAACTATGTATGTTTAGACACCAAGATGACGATTCTAGGTGTACTGGAGGCTGAGATATTGAAGTATTATTTTTTAGGTCGGCCAGTTTGGAAAATGGCCGCCATTGAAGCCATGTGGAACATTTGTAATGGCTTTTTTGGAATAACTGCCCTAAACTATGTATGTTTAGACACCAAGGTGACGATTCTAAGTGTACTGGAAGCTGAGATATTGAAAATCCGTATTTTGGTCGGCCATTTTGGAAAATGGCCGCCATTGAAGCTCTTGGTAACATTTGTAATGGCTTTTTTGGAATCCTCGCTCCTAACTATGTATGTTTTGACACCAAGATGACGATTCTAAGTGCACTGGAAGCTGAGATAATTTAAAATCTTTAAACAGGTCGGCCATTTTGAAACATGGCCGCCATTGGGGCCAGGGGCCAAATCTGCGATGTACCAAATTTCATGCTTGTATCACAAAGTGAACAATTTTTCACCAGGCCGCTCTACTAACACACCCAGCACACACGCTCCCACCCGCCCACCACAGGCGGCGTCTCATGGCGTCGCTGTTTAGAAAGTGTTCGCTAGGTGACAAGCCTACCAAGTAGTAAGCTCCCTCTACCCCACACACCCAGCACACACGCTCCCACCCGCCCACCACAGGCGGCGTCTCATGGTGTCGCTGTTTAGAAAATGTTCGCTATGTGACAAGCCTACCAAGTAGTAAGCTCCCACCCGCCCACCACTCAACCTACCACCCAACCTACCATCCAGCCCGCCTATATTTTGCACTGCCACACTTCTCACCCACCCGGTCCACCACATCCTCCAAAACATCATTAGTTTGGATTGAGTTGTAGGCGGAGTGGGAATGGTTTGAGTGGGGTGTCGTGGGGTGAGGTACGTGCTTTGTGGAGTTGTGTGTGGTGGTGGTGGGGTTGATGGGTATTGGGGTGTGATGGGGCGGGAGGTGGGTGTGAGAAGGGGCGAAATACCGAAATTTACTGGGCATGGCCGGTGCCACAAATTTGCATAGCCTCATTTGCTACAGTAATTTGATTATTAAGTTAAGAAGATCTTGTTTGAATTGACTTTAATAGGCAATTTATATGCATCCACTATCGCTGAAGGAGCATGGCCGCTGTAGTAAGGCGTTAGTCTTTGACACCAGAGGTGGGGGCACATGTAGGGGCTGGGCGTTTCGCCCTCACCAACCCACCTCACCCACACCACCCATACCATACCTACCAAGTAGTAAGCTCCACCTACCCCGCACACCCTGCACTCGCTCTAACCCGCCCACCACTCAGCCTACCACCCAAACCACCGCATAGCCAGCAAAAATTTCGATTTTGTGCCCCACTACACCGCCCACTTCGCACCAACCCGGACCACAGCATTAGGTGGGATTGAGTTGTGGATGGAGTTGGAACGGCGTGAGTGGGGTGTTGTGGGGTGAAAGCGGGTGAGCTCCCTGTGCTTTTGTGTGGGCGGAGGTGTAAACTCGTGGTGGGTGGGTGGGGCGGGAGGCGGGTGGCGGGTGGAAGAAGTGACGAAACACCGAAATTTATCAGGCAATGCCGGTTGCCACAGATATTAGGTGCTTGGTGTTTCGCCTTTCCACACCCAACTCATCCCACCCCACCTCAATACCAACACACCACCTGAGGGGCTTGGTGTCTCGCCCTTCCACACCCACCTCACCCACCCACACAACACCACCCAATACCAACCCACCACTTGACCTTACTTCAGGCTGTTTGAAATTGCTTGAGATTGACCTAGTAACCTCCGTTTTTCTATAGTAACCTTCCAGCCGAACTAATAACCTCAAACTTGTTTCAACTGTCTACAGCAAACTGCATACTTCATGGTTGCCATGGTTACTATAGAGAAGCCTAAGTTGCCATATAGTATCTTGTAGTAAGCTCTTTGCTAAGAGTGTAGATGCAAAATAACTTCACAACACAGCAGCGCGTCAAGGATTCATTATTTCTCGAATCGAAACATCTTTTTCAAAACGATTCGAATATTACCATATGACTCGTTTTTGAATCGGACATAGAATTGTAATTATTGTATAAGCGTAATCTTCAAACTTCGAAAGCGCCACTCAATGCCAAGTCCAGAGCGCAAGTTCATTCACGAGCGCTGCGTTCAGTCATATATATATATAGGAGTTGTCCGCAAGAGCAGTCCAAAAAAGGTCTGAGTGACCGAGTCTGGTCGCCAGAGCATCAAAAAGGAGCGAAGCCTATAGCAGGTATGCCTAGATATGCAGTTCTAACTTCTAACTATTATAATATGAGATACACCATGGAGATTCTGGTCTGGAATACAAT
>OX457047.1:33065862-33160862 GCA_949752735.1 Lumbricus terrestris
TATATGGAGTCTATATATATATATATATATATATATATATATATATATATATATATATATATATATATATATAGCTTAGTAGTTAGTATTCACTGCAGTATAGGTCTACGAGTACGTTTTATACTGGCGAAGTGCGCACATCATTGACATAAATGTCAGTAAATCAGTTAGCAAGTGAGTCAGTCAGTCAATCAATCAGTCTGAATATACTTACTTACTTACTGTCGGTCAGTATAGCTTCGTACAGAACTGCACTCATGTATACGCCTATATGCCGCCTTTTAATTGAAAAGGCGTTTAAAAAAAGTGTTGTCATGTCTTCACTGCAGCTCTGTTATAGCCTCGACGATGCTTTCGTGTTTTTCACCGGTAATTACATATGGCTTGTTTATATCGCATGTCGCTCTTCGTTTTCAGAAACGCCAGTTGCACAATCGACAACGTTGCCAACAAACCCTATAGAAGCAATCAGAGGGAACGCGGGTGAGCTGACGATGTGACGTGTTTGCACAACAGGATAATTAAATCCTGTCTCAAAATAATTAGTCCAGGGAGGAATCATCGGCGATTGGTTGTCATTGTTTTTTCCAGATTCATTAACATTTTAATTTTGTCATTAGACCTACTGCTGTCATTATTATTGACATTGTCATTTCTGTTGTTTTGATTAATTATTATGTTAGAGGGGCCTTGGCACTAATAAATTATGTCAGCTTATCACCTGATATTAATTAACTCGACTACTGCTTGGCTTTGTAGCGCCATCTGCAGAAACCTTGTGAACTAAGCCGTGGCGCTATATGGGTTAATGGTTTATAATTATTTTTGAACAACTATTACTCGAGAATTCGGATATTTCCGTGAATTAAATGCTGATTTGTGTGATAATCACTTGTTTCCATCTGAGATTTGCATCGTTTTTTAGGTAATGCATCATGCAGTGACGACTTGACTGACGTCATGGGTAAAAAACATCGATTCTGTCTGTCGTCGTCGTCGTGTTTGTCAGCGTTTTGCAGTAAACAGAATCATGTTCATCCAGTTAATCATGTCTCTAAATAAGAGGAGGAGTAGCGAGTCTGGCACGACCCAGGTAATGGAGACAGTGAAATAAAAAAAACTTGATGATGATGATGACGATGATTATGACGATGATTATGATAAAGACGACGTTGACGACGACGATGAAGATGATGACGATGACGATGATTATGATGAAGACGACGTTGACGACGACAACGCTGATGATGATGATGATGATGATGATGATGATGATGATGATGATGATGATGATGATGATGATGATGATGATGATGATAATGACGATGACGATGACGATGACGATGACAACGCTGATGATGATGATGATGATGATGATGATGATGATGATGATGATGATGATGATGATGCTGAAGATAATGATGACGATGAGGATGATAATGACGATGATGAGGACGATGACGACGACGACAATGTGGGTGATGATGGTGATGACGACGACCAGGACGATGACGACGACGATGATGATGGTGACGATTACGATGATGATGCTGAAGATGATGATGATGATGACGACGACGAGGATGATGACGACGACGAGGACGGCGGCGGCGAACGATGGTGGTGATGATAATTGTGATAATTGTGATATTTTTCATTATTAATTATGATACTAATTTCAATGATGCCCGTACATGTATTTTCACTGACTGTTGTCCTTAAGATCTTTACAACATTTATTTCAGCGTAGGCAGCGCTTTTGCACAATATAGGTCTACATGAAATTCGCTGCAGTAAATGCCCGCTCACGTACATGAGTAAACACTTGTACACGTACATATATATGAGTAAATACATGAACATGCACAAATAAAGAAATACATACCATACATTATAAATGCGAGCATTCGCACACACACATTATAGTCTATAGTTTGCCGTAAATATCACTGGTCTAACTTTCATCACGGACTTGGAAGGCAGTCTATCTCGTATTTCCGGGATGCGAGAGAAACGAGCCATCTGTTTCAACGCCTCTCACAAATAATTCAATGCTTTAGCGCCGTTGTTTATCGAAGTGTCTTTCCCCGTGCCAGACTGCAGAGCAGATGAAATGTAGCCGTTCAGATGTCATTAACTGACTTATAAAAACTGTCTCCACGAGGGATTACACTTTTGTAACCAAACCGATAGAAACAATATGAAGTACTAAAAAGTAGTAGTAGTAGTGTAGTCGTAGTAGTGGCAGCAGTAGTGATTGCGGTGATAGTAGTTGTCGTAGTAATAGTAGTTATGGTAGTAGTGGTAGTGGTGGTATTAGTAGCAGTGATAGTAGTATTGTGATATATATATATATATATATTAGGGTGTCCCAAAAAAACTTTTTCTTGAAATTCTTAGGTCTCACCAGTCAAAAAGTTTTCTATGGAGATGATAATATTTGTGTAATTTTTTCGAATTTTTGCAATAATTTTTAGGACACCCCCCAGGAGCTCCAAATTTTATATATAGCGTACAATGATATTCGTGTGCAAATATTTCAATATATGAGGCAACGTCATTCACACCACATATATTTTAAATGCTTTTGCACAAAATATGATATGTCATACTATGTAATTGCTCAAAAAATGTTATGCTGTATTTTTCTCAGACTGGTTTTGCAGTTAATTTGACTGAAATTTGACAAAATTGATATATGCACCGACTTTCATATATTATTAGAAAAATTCGGAATATTACTTAACCATTATGGACTTCTATAATAGTTCGAGCAGTTATTCAAAAAATAGTTTACTTTGAGATGGCATATTGGTACCAAATGGGAGATAGCCACATGTTTGATCCAATCAGTAGTTCACTACATCGGAAGAAGTGACTCAAGTGAGTCATGGTTGCAATTTGGGAAGTACTTTTGATGTTTTTCAACAGCTTGCAATTAGAACTGTTTATGACTTTCATTTGTTATGGCATTAAATGTCTGTATCAGTCACAGCCATTGACACATGCCAAGTTGTTGACGACTACAATGGCTTAATTGAACGATTTTCCAGATGGTCAAACAGCAGGACTCTCTAGAAAGCTGTCGTCAATGCCGGTAGTCTGGAAAAAGCTTTGAGAGATATATATAGCTCTTGTAAAGTTGTGGAAGAAACTTGGCCAAGTGAGATCCAATTTCGGGGTCATGTGTAGTATGAGAGTTGCTTCCTTGTGGGGTGTTAAGAGATCGGAAAACAATTCAAGAGTTGCGTGCTCTGGACTGAAGTATCAAGAATGGCATTGCATTACTTTAAGTGCAGTAATACTGAGACGCACAGGATAGGATGTATAGAATACATCCTATCCTGGCGCACTGTCCGACCTCAGCTGATGCTCCATTTAATTGCATCATGTTAGTTAGAAGATTACAAGCATGTGATTATCCTGCATGGTCTCAGTATTACTGCACTTAAAGTAATGCAGTGCCATTCTTGATACTTCAGTCCAGAGCACGCAACTCTTGAATTGTTTTCCGATCTCTTAACACCACACAAGGAAGCAACTCTCATACTACACATGACCCCGAAATTGGATCTCACTTGGCCAAGTTTCTTCCACAACTTTACAAGAGCTATATATATCTCTCAAAGCTTTTTCCAGACTACCGGCATTGACGACAGCTTTCTAGAGAGTCCTGCTGTTTGACCATCTGGAAAATCGTTCAATTAAGCCATTGTAGTCGTCAACAACTTGGCATGTGTCAATGGCTGTGACTGATACAGAAATTTAATGCCATAACAAATGAAAGTCATAAACAGTTCTAATTGCAAGCTATACTGTGTACTGTGTACCAGTACCAATATGCCATCTCAAAGTAAACTATTTTTTGAATAACTGCTCGAATTATTATAGAAGTCCATAATGGATAAGTAATATTCCGAATTCTAATAATATATGAAAGACTGCATATATCAATTTTGTCAAATTTCAGTCAATTAACTGCAAAACCAGTCTGAGAAAAATACAGCATAACATTTTTTGAGCAATTACATAGTATGACATATCATATTTTGTGCAAAAGCATTTAAAATATATGTGGTGTGAATGACGTTGCCTCATATATTGAAATATTTGCACACGAATATCATTGTACGCTATATATAGAATTTGGAGCTCCTGGGGGGCGTCCTAAAAATTATTGTAAAAATTCGAAAAAATTACACAAATATTATCATCTCCATAGGAAACTTTTTGACTGGTGAGACCTAAGAATTTCAAGAAAAAGGTTTTTTTGGGACACCCTAATATATATATATATATATATATATATATATATATATATATCTACAGTAGTAGTGGTAGAGTAGTAGTGGTATATAGAGTAGTAGTGATGGTGGTAGTGGTAGTTGTAGTAGTTCTGGCAGTAGTGGTATTGGAAGGATAGTTTAAGTGGTTGGTGTAGTGCAGTATTAGATACGTTATTAGTTTCTTCTGTTTTGATTCAATAATTATAATTAGACGGCATTAGCCTATTATGGTAGATGAACTGCATGCCATTAATGCTGCGTTCCACTGTCGCTCAAAAAGCCTATACACTCTGTCCGGTAAAAAGAGACCCATTTTGCAAATATGAAAATAAATAGTAAACATTCATCGATTTTTGAAATTCAAACACTGTTTTAATCCTGACACACTTATCAGCAAATTTATAAAAGGTCCTCAGTGAAACGTTTTGTCCTCATTACGCTGTTCAAAATAACAAATTTAAAACTACACTGCTAGAAGATATCGTTCAGCAAAAACGGACAAAGTTGCTATAATATTTTTGGAGAATGCAATAATGCTAGTGCAAATAAATTTACTCGGTGTAAACATGCATGGCAGGCTGCAGCTCATTGCTGAGCGTTCATAATAAAGACCTGCACTTGCGTTTCTGAGCAGTTTCGGCTGCGTTCTCACAAATTCATCTTTTCCGTTGCCCACCATTCTCTATAATATGACCATGACACGGGTCAGTACGAAGCAGTGCAATTTATATAGCGCCGTGCGAAAAGTCAACGAGGACTCCTCACATTGTCACGAGTAGATTCTGTCTGAAGATCAAGTGGTTCATGCTAAACTGGTGAGCTGCTGAGCAGTTAATTTGTTAGCACGACTCAAGTATAGGGGCATAATCATTAGGGAGACTGAAATAGATGTGAAGTGTTAGCGACTTAATTTCCTTGGTCTCGGCCATCTTCCTCGCTCTCGCGTCTTCCCAATGGTCGGCCATGACCAATGTACTTGTGACTAAGCTGAGTACTGGAGGGAGCAAATGAAGGAGAACTCTTGAGACATCTTACACGTCAGGAATCGAACCCCTTGCAGATCACACGGGGTCAACATTTGAGCGATCAACACAAAGCCAAGGACTCGTTATAAACGGACAGATTTAATGGTTCATGTCGATTTGCGGATTGACTCCTACATGTACATTGTTGATGTCTCTGTCTGTATGCCTGTCTGTCTGTCTCTCGCTGTATCTTCTGTTCCTGTCACTGTCTCTGTCGTTGTGTCTGCTTCTCTGTGTCAGTGTGAGTTAGTGTGAGTCCGCTTCTGTTCACTCTCTTATCTGGCTCGCTACTTTTGTTTATCTCTTTCGATCGCTCTGTCTCTCTCTCTCTGTCTGTCTGTCTGTCTTTGTCTCTGTCTCTGCCTGTGTCTGTCTGTCTGCCTCTCTCTGTCTCTCTGTCTGTCTCTCTGTCGGTCTTTCTGTCTGTCTCTCTCTGTCCGTCTCTCTGTCTCTGTCCCTGTCTCTGTCTGTCTGTCTCTCTGTCTGCCTCTCTGTCTGTCTCTGTCTGTCTGTCTCTCTGTCTGTCTCTGTCTGTCTCTCTGTCTGTTTGTTTGTCTATCCATCCATCCATCCATCCATCTATCCATTCATTCATCCATCTAATTACATATCTATCTCTCTCTCTGCGTGTATGTGTGTGTCGACGTGTCTCTATCCCTCCTTGTCTCACAACCTCCGTCTCTATAATATACGGGAGCGCCTCTGAGTAGTTTTTTCCTGAAGGAGCGCTATATAAATGTCCGAATGAATGAATGAATGAATACCATCGTACGATCGTCGATGCTTAAATGCCATTCCCTTTATCGCCCCCGCCTCCTCCGCTGCCGCCGTTCTTTTGTCCTCCCTTATTACGTCACATACATCAGCTCACTGTTCGCACGTCTCTCTGCCTATCCGTCTGTCTGTCCCTCTGCCCGTCCACGTGCGTACATGTGTGTAGGTGTATGTCTGGTGGGTGGGTGGGTAGGTGTATATCTGGTGGTGGGGAGGAGCATGAGTGTTGTCTATTTACATATTGTTCGATGCTCCGTTGCTTTTCGACGGTCAACAGCAGACGACGAGGAGATTGCCAAACATCGGAGACGACGACATTACAATCATTTGGTGTTGTAGGGCGACGCTGGATGGGTGGGTCTGGGTGGGTCGGTGGGTCGGGGTGGGTCGGTGGCGGCTGGCTGCAGGGGCTGCTGCTGCTTGGGCGATCGGTCGGTCGGGGCCTTGAGGATCGATGCTGCCACCATCGTAAACCCTTCAGATGATCCCACACCCTGTGTACGGGTGCGTGACATATACTTGATACTCGAAACACTCACACACACGCACACACACACACACATACGCATGTACGCATTCACGCACACATGCACACACAAACAAGGTCACAAATGCGGACACACACACGCACGCACACGCACTCACACACACCCACACATACACACACCCACACCCACACATACACACACCCACACCCACACATGCACACACCCACACCCACACATGCACACACCCGCACACACACCCGCGCGCGCGCACCCGCGCGCACACACCCGCGCGCACACAACCGCACACCCACATGGATAATAAGTATAATGCGTAATCATGGGTGCATGCATATATGTATATATGATTATACATAATTATATTGACTTAAACACGCAGGCTTTCGTGATTTTCCAGCCACACAGATAATTATAATCGCTTATCTTCCTAATCCCTTATTATAATTATAATCCAATGCATCTTAATTGTTGTGTGTCTGTAACATTCAGTATGTGTGTTTGGCTGCGTGTACAACTCTTTCTCTCATCCTCCCTGTCTCTCCTCCTCTCTCTCTGTCTCACTCTCTGACTCTGTCTGCCTGTCTCTCCTCCTCTCTCTGCCTCACCCTGTCTCACTCTCTGACTCTGTCTGCCTGTCTCTCTTTCTCTGCCTGTCTGTTTGTGTGTATATATGTCTGTCTGTCTCTTTGTGTATCTGAGATATGGTACCTACAGTTTCAGTCTGTCTTGTTCTCTGTCTATCTCTCCTCTATCTCTGTCTGCACGCGTATGTCAATCAACCAGTCAATCAATCAATCAATCAATCAATCAGTCAATCAATCAATCAGAGCTTTTTTCGAATGCTTTTCAAAATTAATTTGGGCAGTTGAAGAAGCCCTTCGTTGCAGTTAAGATAGTTTAAAGGTTATTTCTCAATTGATTGGAAGCAATTAACCATGTAGGATGGGAAGGGAAGAAGAGGTTGTGCAATTCAAAAAGTTCTTAAAAGAAGCAATCAGTCAATCAATCAATCAAATAATCAATCAATCAATCAGTCAGTCAGTCCATCCATCCATCCACCCATCCACCCATCCATCCATCCATCAATCCATCCATTCATCCATCCATCCACCCATCCACCCATTCATCCATCAATCCATCCATTCATCCATCCTTCCATCCATCCATCCACCTATCCATCCTTCTACCCTTCCATCGTTCCATTCATCCACTCATCCATCCACATATATCTATCTTTCAGTAGTTGTTCTTTCTTTTTCTCTGCGTGCAGCTGCATCTTATTTTCGCTCTCCTTTCTCTTATTTCCCCACAAACTCGATACTGCAACAGCTGTAATACACAACTCATGACACTCTGACGTCAGATCTACTTCCTCCGAGACGATATGTACTCAAATTACGGAACTGTTGTTTGAAGGCAGTTCTTCCCCCGACCCCCACCCCCACCCACACCCCACCCCTTCCCTTCTTCCAATACTCGGCGCCCAGCATCATGACATCTACAGCTTGTAGGTTATCGCCGCATGTTTCCTCATCACACGGATGATCTAAGCGCTCGCGTAACGTGGCAATGACGGAGATATCTTCCTGCACATCGTCTCGAATTTTTTTACTACTTCCTTTCACCACGTCTGCTACCAACTGCACGTGCAGCTACACATCCCCATAAGCTTCCTCTGTGCAATCCGATAAAGATCGGGAAATTGATATAGCGCTTGTGTGGAATAACTCCTCAAAGCGCGGTCGTAGATTATGCATGACTTGCTATAATTGACCCATAAATATGGCCTAAGGCTTGCATTAACAATATACAGTATATAAAATTACATAAATATATATATGCATTATGTATGTATATACGCATGTGAAATTGTGTATACATTGCGTCACTATATACACGTTCTATATATGTACATGTATGTATGTACGCATGTGTATACGTTGCGCCACTATATGTATACACGTTCTATATATATATGTAAGCTTATGGCTGAATGTATATTGTATAACGTTCCTATCTGATGACTCAGCATCAATCAATAGCAACTGGTGTATACAGTCAATGTAATACCCCTACCCAGTGCAAAAAATAAATTTTTTACGCTCTCAACAAAATTCAGAGGTATGCGATAAGATCGATTTATATAGGTTTAAGGTATACAGGCAATATAATTATAAACAGTTCAAATTCGCTGTACATATATATTTGAGTGTTTATTCAAAACATTTCCTCAGCGTAATCTATTAGCCTATAGTTATTCAGTAGCATTAATCTACTTTAATAGTCTTATTGTTTACAATCTCACATCAACAGTGGAGTAGCCAGGAATCTATATATGCTGGGTTTTTTGGGGGTTTTTATGGCCTGGCCGGATGCCCTTTCTGACACCAACTCAACAGTATTACAGTAAATAAAAAAGGGAATAAAGTAGCAAAGGGAATAAAGAAAGAAAACAGTTGTTACTACAAGTAATTGTTTTGCTTTATCTTATTTAAGTGGGTAAATAACCTTTAAAAAACTTTTTCCTCGGCCAATTGGGGGTTTTAATCCCCGAAATTTCCCCTCCTTGTCTATGCCACTGCACATCACCTTTTGGCTTCTATATAGCATACCGCTATCATAATACATAAAGTGTCCTAGTATATAGAAAGCGTGAAGCCGTATACTCTGCGCTTGAATTGCAGGCTGTCTGTTCTGTTAGCAACTAAGATTTATGTCTTCTGTCATTTGCGTTCTTGTAAATTGTTTCAATTGCATGACTGTACATTGTAACCGGCCGCGGTCTGCCATCCGGATTGTTCAATAAAGATTATTATTACTTTTTTATTATTCACGATTTTTATTTTTTCAACAAATAATTCCATACAGGACAAACGCTGTCATTTGCGTTCTTGTAAATTGTTTCAATTGCATAACTGTAGGCTACATTGTAACTGGCTGCGGTCGTGAATTATAATATTATAGTGAGTCCAGCCACCCTCGTTCATGTCAGTTAATGGCTTAATGCTAATAAAAGAGCCTGTAAACGCCACCGCGTTAAAACGTTGTAGAGTCATGGAGATGCGCTGGAAAAAGCTTAATTCTCGGGGTTCCCCGGTAGCTTGTGCAAGACGGCGGCCCAAATCTGAGATGAAGTCTAGGCCTTTCTTGTTGATCGGGCCTAGAGTTCCAAAGCCAACCGGGTGAAAACATGAGCATCAAGAGGGCACTGTATTTCTGGTTCTTTCTGTCCTCCGCCTGCTCCAACTCGGATGGCTGAAGCGGCAAAAAAAAATAACGGTGACAGGGGCGGATCCATGGGGGGAATCCGGCCATGGCCCCCTCATTTAAAAAGCGCATGGAACGTGGCTCATTTGGCTTCAACAAGCCATTAACTCAATGCAGCGGGAGAAAAGCAGGATACTATAGAGAGGCCATTACTCCGATGCAGGGGCGGATCCAGGGGGGGGCCAATCCGGCCATGGCCCCCCCATTTCAAAAATTTCTTTTTTTTGACCAGCTATTTTGCTCGAAAAGTAGACGTGGCCCCCCAAAAGTAGTTCCATAGGACTTTGGCCCCCCTTCGAAAATTTCTGTATCCGCCCTTGCTCCGATGACTGACGACTAAAAAAGGTCATCTACCATTTCAACTATTTTGGCGGCTAAAACGGTATCTTCGTTTTTCTTGGAAATTGAACGAATGTCTAAAAGAAACTCATCAGATTCTTCGGCGACCAAGACGAAATTTTCCCCCGTTCCAAGACCGAAAATCTTGGGCTCCCCTTCGAAAATTTCTGTAGCCTATTCGCCCTTGAATGGTGATATTTATTATTATTATATTATATTATTATTATTATATTATTATTTACGATCCCTCGGGGAATATTCATATTATTATCATTATTGTATTATTATTATTGTATTATTAGTATTTTTATCATTATTAATGTTGCAAGTCGAGCACCATTTAATCCTATATCGGCTACCGTGTCCGACGGTTTGCCGTTGTTTGCGCATCTGCTAACGTATCGTTCAATCTCTGCAGGTCAAAGACCCTCAATCAAAACATTGTATTATTAGCAATCCCAGTTTCATTAGCCTAATGAAACGAGCTATGCACGAACGATTTAGATTTGGCAACAGGAAATAGCCAGATCAGAAGAGTCGGACTTGAGTAATGGTTTTGGTGATAGTGCTGCCTCGGTCATCGTCGTAATCGTATATTAACTGCGGGATTCGTTATTGAATGAATCATGAATGAACAGTTGAACGCACTTTTATTGTTCGCCAACGCAATCATGCTGTTCATGCGTAGCAGAAAGGCGGTCTTTTTTTTATAGCATTCAGTGACAATATACATGGGTATTGGGTAAATCCAAATGAAACGAAGGTTCCGCTAACAGGACCACCTATTACAAATAGTCATTAGACAGACATTCTTTTCAAAATTGGAAATTATTATTTGAAAATTCCATGCTTCTATAGCACACATGAAACTGTGTTTTCCGAACAATATGAAGCAAATAAAAAATTATGATATCGATTAGGTTATATCTGGAAATGTCATACGGAGATGGGTATCTAATAGATTTTATTCTGATCAATAATCGGGTTCTGCGCACTGCTGCCCGGCTCATTGGACGAATCCCTAAATTTTCCTCTGTTTCTACCTACATGCGTGATGTGCTGCATTGGTTGCCAATAGCCCAACGCATTCATTATCGAATTGCAGCCCTGGTTTCTCGCTGTATCCTTGGTTGTGCTCCATCATACCTGCGACTTCTCTGTCGTCCAGTCTCTGACATTGAAGCGCGTCGGGCCCTTCGCTCTGCTGCGAATGGACAACTGCTTGTTCCACGGGCTCTCTTAGCTACCAGACACCGCCGAGCCTTCTCGGTTGTGGGGCCGTCAATCTGGAATGACCTCCCCCTAACCTCCATCTCCTTCACCCGACCAGTCAATCCATATTCCTTAAGTCCCTTAAATCTTTTTTATTTTGCCGTGGCTGGGCTGGGAGCGCCTCTGAGTAGTTTCTTGAAGGGGCGCTATATAAATGCTAATAATGAATGAATGAATCAATCAATTAGCAAGTCGATTAGACAAAGAGCTAATTACAATTATTAGAATCAATTTTAGTTGGCGCCCAATGCCAAATTCTAATTCCATTTGATTGATAATATCCTGTTTAGCTATGATTCCAATCGTAAAACGATAACCTTTTAGAACAGTTACTTTTCTCACAACGGTTGCGCGAGGCAACACAATGATGAAAATTATCCTGAATATGAATATACTTAAACGTACTTAAACGATATTGAGACAAAAGTGTTATTCGAAGGAAGAACAAAGTCAAAATTAAGAAAAGTGTAAAATATGCTCAATGCCATAATTAATTTGCAGCTCAACCTGCCCAAAATCATCAGACTTCGTCAGCCGTGTTAAGATGAATAATTGCAAGTTGAGAGACAACTTCTGCATCGAGGGCAAGGCGCTTCAACAAATTCTAGGTCTATATCCTATTGGTTGCTAGGCTACAAGATTGTATTAACTTTAATTCTAAAATGTCAGTATCTAATTCTGACCGATAAGCAATTTAATTAATCGCGCCCATCTCTCATGTCATATATCGTGCTATAATAATTTTTTCCTGGGCATTAAAAAGTATTTCGCACGATTTTTGTGTCTAATTCATGTATATACAGTATATAGAGTTGCCATGGCAGAAGATAGACGATGATTGAAAAACAGCCTTCTTGCAATTTAGCAACACTGCCTCGTGTCGCCCTCCTCCTTTTTCCAGGATTAGGACTGGCACTGACAACGTACGATCAGTTTCGGAGTTAAAAATAACTTCAGCCATAATATATATATATATATATATATATATATATATATATATATATATATATATATAGTCAACCATGAAGTAGCTTCCCAACCTTAACCTGCCTTGCCTGAGCCAATAACCCTAATAATAATATTCGTTTATTGACATTCAATCTGACAGACCGCAGAACGATAACAGGTAGGTCTACAAGTTATACGAAATACGGCAAGCTTCGCACGACACGCAGGTCGGCTACAACAGGCTCGGTAACTTAACACTAATTAATGGCCTAAGTGCTGGAACGCTCCTGATTCGGCCAAGCCAGGAGTGGGAGGGGCGATCTTATTTTTCAACAGACCCGAGGCAAACAACACAACAGAAAAGCGCCACTGGCAGCTAACAGAAAATTCAAATAAATGACTCTCAGTTTATCGACTGAGCTACGGACCCCCTGCTTCTGGTGGGGGGGGGTTATAGCGTCTACATGACTGCAAATGGATACTTTGCATCACAATGTTACAGAGTATTGTTACAGCGGCAAATTGGCGGAAACCAAGTAGGCATCAACTGCGTTTATACTATAACAATCGACAATTGTTTACATGGCTGTCACTACTGATGACTCCAAAGTACCTTCTGCATGGTACCGTTCGGTCCTACGCAGGCTTTTATGTAAACCAGTTTTCAACACTCTTCCAGGAGTCTTAGATGTCGACGTGTCTTTCGGCAAAACTGAGAGGAAAACGCACGCTCCAAATTTCAGAGCATCGGGATTTGTTTCACATGCACAAAGGACGCCGATATATAAGAAAGGGTGCGGCCGTTATAATCGAAATCGTTAACTTGATTTTCTTAGTCATGAGGTTCATAAAATTCGTGCAAATTGAATATATTTGGGCGTATCCGTTTCAATGTTAAGATGGATTTTATTTGTCTGTAGACGACGTCATGACTTTGTAAGACAGTCGATGATTGACTTTACAACATACTAACAGTCGATGATGCTAGAGACAATAGTCTTGAAATTCTGCTAAACATAAGGCAACCATGCCATTGCATGAATTGTCTGAGAATTTGGTTCAAATGTGATCATTCTATCACCTAATGTCCTAATCTTATCTGACCGACCTTTGTCTACATAAACATAAGTATAAATCGACCAATCCATCCATACAATCAATCAATCCACCATCCATCCATCCATCCATCCATCTATTCATCCATCCATCCAGCCATGCAGCCAGCCATTAATCCACCAATCTCATCCATCCATTCATCCATCCACCTATCCGTCCATCCATCCATCCATCCATATATATATATACATATATATACATATATATCTACATACATACATACATACATACATACATACATACATACATACACACATACATACAGGCATACATACATACATGCATGCATATGTAATTATGTATACATATACCTACATACATACATGATGTAGGGATATGTACATTTTCCTGTATACACACAATTCCGACATCACGCCACAGACTTGTGTACAATAGAACAGCCGACCCGACAGAATATCCAGATGTATGATTCCCATCATAGGTCTCCAATCAGAAAGCCCCCACCCCCACTCCCCCCACCCCATCCGGATCAGACCATGTATTGGTCTTGCATGGTCAGCAGTCGAGTCGTGCTGCTTGTTTAAGTAGGTGGATTGGGTCAAAAGAGCTGAGGCGAATTTATCCGGCTCGGTAGGACGCTTGTCTCTGAACCTTTGATTAGCACGGTAATCGAGCTTGATTTGCTGCCTCAGCCTGTCAACGAAGGAATCCCTGCGAAGAGCAGAACGGCTGAAGGAAATCAGGAAGAGGGACGAATAAAGAAGCCAGGCAAAGGACTGGAGACGGTGGGAGGGACTGAGGGCACTGATGTATTTGGAGACTAAGGAATCGAGCCATATACGGATTAATGCAGCCACAAGCGGAGAAAAAGACAGGCAACAGAAGGTAAACAGGGACGGAAACAGGGGCAGAGACATACTCCTAGTAATACGCAGAGAGAGAAGATAGATAGACGGAGACAGAAAGAGCGTTGGAGAGTTATAGAGGGAGAGACGGAGGTACAGAGAGAGGCAAAAGTTAATATAGCAAGATATGGGAACGGATTGAAGAGACAGAGAGAGACACTGCAGCAGATAAAGAAAGACTAGAAAGAAAACAGATAGCTGCAGAGAAATGCATGAAGGCGTAGAGAGAGACAGCCAGAGGAGAGGCAGTGACAGACAAGAGAGACACTTATACCAAGAGAGAGAGAGAGAGAGAGAGAGAGAGAGAGAGAGAGAGAGAGAGAGAGAGAGAGAGAGAGAGAGAGAGAGAGAGAGAAGGAGTTTGAGAGAATGAGAGAGAGGGAGGGCGAGAGAGAGGCAGAGGCAGAGGCAGGGTCAGGGACAGGGACAGAAACAGGGACAAAGACAGAGACAGAGGCAGGGACAGAGACAGAGACAGGGACAAGAAGTCAAAGGAAGGGACTGACTCATAGTAAGATAGAGAGAACAAGAATTCGAAGACGACGAAGGAAGAGAGTGCATTGAAACAGAAAGGGAGTGAGAGAGAGAGAGAGAGACAGACAGACAGAGAGATAGACAGACAGACAGACAGACAGAGAGTGAGAGAGAAAAGACAGAGACAGAGACAGAGACGGAGTGAGATAGGAATGGTATTGGTGCATTGATGCAGATAAAACCGGAGGACGGCTATACATGTAGACGCCGGAAAGAAATGGATACCATGCAATAGGGAAGAATGCGTTGTCCAGCTGGAGAGGGAGCAGTTTAATGGCATCCAAGGAGGATAGCCGCGTATCATCGTCGTCTTTACGGCCTGGAGACGGTTGTCAGGTGGAAAACAACGTCGTCATAGTAACGGAAAAAACAGACGAAGAAGTCATAAACAAAGAGTCTTTGATCTCACCGATGCAATGCACGCGAGCATGCACTTCAACGACGATCTTATCTTTTCATCTTTTGCCTGTATAAGCTTATATATACACATGAGATATATCTTTCTAATCTGACCTATAGCTCAGACTGGACTGCCGGAGAATTGCATGTTGTATACAGGGTGCGCCAAAAAAGTAATCCCCTACGATTTTCAGCCAATATCTTGGCCAAACATATGAATTTTTAAATGAAACTTTACAGTCTTAAAGGCAATTTCGTATTTACGTACAATGGTCAAATTACAAAAAAATATTTCAAACAGAACAAAAGTTATATCAATTTTAGTGAGCCTACCTACCGTTTTTGACGATTCAAAAACGCGACGCAATAAAAAGTTTTAAAAAATAATTTAATTATTCTGGCCAATATCTTGACCGGAAGTAGGAATTTTGAAATGAAATTTGACAGGCTTAAAGACAATTCATATCTACACATGATGGTCAGATTTCAGCAAAATATTTCTAACAGAATAAAAGTTATGGCACTTTTAAAGAGGCCACCCACCGTTTTTTGACGATTCAAAGACGTAACGCAACAAAAAGTGGCAAAAACACGATTTTATAAAGTCTCATCTCAAATAATTGTTATCAAATGGGCTTTGATAATGCCAGATGATCATTATTATTACTATTTAAAAAGGAACAGGGTACCAGCGTAGCTGCACGTCACTGAGAAGTCACTTAGCAAGATGACTATCAAATTGGTAATTAAGAAATCTGTCAGATTAATCAAGAGCTTTGCAAAGAGACTCAAAAGAAGTTTTGGCACTGAAAAGAAGTTTTGGCACTGGTGGTGGAAACATTGAACACAAGTTGTGAATCACTATCAAGTTCAGTTCCAAACAGTTATTTGAGAAATGACTTGATAAAATCACGTTTTTGTTACTTTTTGTTGCGTTACGTTTTTTAATCGTCAAAAACGGTGGGTGGCCTCACTAAAAGTGGTATAACTATTGTTGTGTTTGAAATAGTTTGATGAAATCTGGCCATCATGTGTAAAATAATATGAATTGTCTTTAAACCTGTAAAGATTCATTTTGAAATTCTTACTTCTGGCTATGATATTAGCAAAAAACCTTTAAAAAATGCGTTTTGTTTTTGAATCGTCAAAAAACGATGGGTGGCCTTACTAAAAGTGATACAACTTTTGTTCTGCTCGAAATATGTTGTTGAAATTTGACCATTGTACGTAAATATGAATTGCCTTTAAGACTGTAAAGTTTCATTCAAATATTCGTATGTTTGGCCAAGATATGGGCTAAAAACCGTAGGGGATTACTTTTTTTGGCGCACCCTGTATATTTTATGCGTATAAAATTCGTGCCACACATATGGAGTCATAGGCTATAAAATTCTAACGTCGTATACATGCATAGTTGGCCTCGATCCATAAAGCAAGATTATCTTTTTATTTAATCTTACGTTATAGAAACGCAGCCTGCGTACTAAATAATTATAATAGCTGCATAAGAACATTAATGTATACGGTTTATATATACATGTACATTGTACACTGATGTTGTTTTTATCATATTTAGCATGCAAACGAGTACATTGTTGTAGCACAAAATATTATAGATAAAGCTTTATCTATTCTGTGGTTGTAGTAGTAGTAGCAGTAGTAGTAGTAGTAGTAGTAGTAGTAGTAGTAGTAGTAGTAGTAGTAGTAGTAGTAGTAGTAGTAGTAGTAGTAGTAGTAGTAGTAGTAGTAGTAGTAGTAGTAGTAGTAGTAGTAGTAGTAGTAGTAGTAGTAGTAGTAGTAGTAGTAGTAGTAGTAGTAGTAGTAGTAGTAGTAGTAGTAGTAGTAGTAGTAGTAGTAGTAGTAGTAGTAGTAGTAGTAGTAGTAGTAGTAGTAGTAGTAGTAGTAGTAGTAGTAGTAGTAGTAGTAGTAGTAGTAGTAGTAGTAGTAGTAGTAGTAGTAGTAGTAGTAGTAGTAGTAGTAGTAGTAGTAGTAGTAGTAGTAGTAGTAGTAGTAGTAGTAGTAGTAGTAGTAGTAGTAGTAGTAGTAGTAGTAGTAGTAGTAGTAGTAGTAGTAGTAGTAGTAGTAGTAGTAGTAGTAGGCCTAGTAGTAGTAGTAGTAGTAGTAGTAGTAGTAGTAGTAGTAGCAGTAGCAGCAGCAGCAGTAGTAGTAGCAGCAGCAGCAGTAGCAGTAGCAGTAGCAGTAGCAGTAACAGTAGCAGTAGCAGTAGCAGTAGCAGTAGCAGCAGCAGCAGCAGTGGCAGTAGTAGCAGTAGTAGTAGTAGTAGGAGCAACAGCAATTGTACTATATATAATGCCGCAGTATGGTTGGAAGAACGCTGATTTTGCAGACTACAAGGCTTGCTTTTCCAGATCCCATTACGACTCCTGCCCTTAACTTCAAATGGATTACACAAACCTCTGATAAAAAACCTATAGATAATTTGTGTTGCTGGTATATCTCAGATCAATTCTGCATCCATCAATCAACGGAATTCATCTGTTTTAAGGTCATTTACATGTATACAGGGTCGCCATCACAGCGTGAACGTTGGGCAAACAATGGCGACGAGCGAGATTCCTGTATGCACGCACTCATTAATTCGTATTCTAAGTGAATAAGCAAATGCGCAAGATAAACAGCTGGCGCTTGGTTTCGGTAACCAGTGTATAATATAGCGTTGTGCATTTGCATGCAAAACCAAACCAGTGGGCGACTAATGGCAATTGAGTGAGGAACACGTTGCCATCTGTCACTGCGTTTGACCCCTGACGTTTTCTGAACGTTGAAGGGAGTTACAACCCCTCGAGGTCCATTCCAGCTGCTACAATATACATGTACAGGGTGCGCCAAAAAAATAATCCCCTACGGTTTTTGGCCCATATCTTGGCCAAACATACGAATTTTTAAACTTTTGTACTGTTTGAATTTTTTTAAATTTGACCATTGTACGTAAATATGAATTTCATACCTTTAGGACTGTAAAGTTTCATTTAAAAATTCTTATGTTTCGCCAAGATATGGGCTGAAACCGTAGGGGATTACTTTTTTGGCGCACCCTGTATATCTATATGCTCAGACGGAAATAAGACTTATGTCTTTCTGTTAGCATGCATACGTAAGTGCACTTCTATTGTATAAGACATTTTAAAGTGGCGCTATACAAATGTTCAGCTTCAGTTACATCGTTTTTCAGACTCGTAGAGAGGCATGCATACAGGAAACTGACATTGAACGTTGCAAGACTAAACTAACATCGTTTTTAAAAAGCATCGCATATTTCGACCGTGCAGAAAGAAAGACAAAAAAGCAACGGAAGCTCAAACACGTGATGAGATTTTCCTAAACTAACATTGATACACACTGATACAATCCGATTCAGACGAAGAAACAATAGTACAGCTACAAATATCATACGTATACATACATCCGTCTGTCCGTCCATCCGTCTATCCGTCCATCCGCACGTACGTACGTACGTGCGTACATACATACATACATACACACATACATGCATACATACATACATGCATGCGTACGTATATATACACACATATATATATATACATGCCTACATACATATACTCTCGCTCAAAATGCATACATACGCACGCACATACATACATAAGTATACGTACATGTATATAATGCATACATACGCACGTGCATACAGTGCATGAATGCGTACATAGGCTACATAACTAACATAAGTAGACCTTCGGACATGTGTATAGAAAATTATATTTATATATGGTAGTATACATAAAATTATACAAGCAAACATACAGGCAGGCAAAACGTCACACAAATAGACAGATACAAATTCCGAACGTCAAACGACCAAACTGAAATAAAGTCTCACAGGTGGAAATTCGATGATCAGAAATACGCACACGCACACACACACACACACGCACACACACACACACACACACACACAGACAATCAGCAGATTATGCATTGAAACAAGGAAGAGGAGGAGATTAAGTCGGACAAAAACGGGTTCACATTTTTCTCTTCCTCCTAGAACTGCAGAATCCGGCGATCGTCTGTCATGAACACGTTTATGACATCAGCCATAGATTCAGGCCACCGTGCAATCGTTGAACCCGCGTGCCGACGCAGCGCAGGACCATAGCCTCAACTGCAGACAAGATGGAGTCAACACCGAATGCAGCATGGAGAAGCGAAGATATACGAAGGGCATTTTCTCCAATCCCAGATGAGCACAGCGATTTGGACTGAACACGCTTGGGATTGGAGAAAAATGTGAACGACGTCGTGAGGAGTAGACGGACAAAGAAGCGAAAGTAGCTTCTTCGTTCGTTTTTTCAGGGCAACCAGCGTAGATTTACAACGCGAGACTCAAAGGTGGTGGCCGCCGTGACAATAAAGAAAAAAAATGCCGTGAATATTTTTAAAGCGTCTCTGGAAGCTGACCATTCTCGCATATATCTTATACAAAGAAAGACGGCGAGTGAATGAAAAGCGATCGGAAGAGAAACAGTGGGCAAAGTATAGGTTAGCGTATACATCCCTTAGCCACTTGAAAACCCTTGCACGTGCACAGACACTAATTTACATTACTTAATTCAGTTTTGTGTTTGTAGTTAAGTTATAGTTAAGAATTTAATCTGCATCTATACGTAACTTCTACTGTATAAATGTTAAGTAGTCATAATAACGTTTATTTTTCTTCCTTAATCCCACCCCCACCATCCTGTTTAACATCTTCCTGATATATAGGCCACTACCTAGCAGGACTTGTCCCTTCTGGAGTGCCTATTGCTTCCTAATCTGTCTCCTAACTCCAGCAAGTTAAATAGCCGGACAAACAGACAGACAGAGAGACATATATGTAGACAAACTATACAGTGTATACACAGACACCATGAACAACGTGGAAGAACGCAGAACATAACAGAGTTAAACCGTTGCAGGAAGTGTACGCAGACGGACAAGCAAGCAGATAGACGAAAGGAGACAGACAGACAGACAGACAGAAAGACAGACAGACAGTCGGACAGCAGGAGAGAAGAGTGCAAGAAGGGGTAGACAGCAGGGGGTCAATAGATGAGCAATAAAACCAGATGAATGGCCTTTGAATAAAAGCAGAAAGAGAATGGCGAAATTATCGAGGAATACTGTACGCCGTCTCTGTCGTCGGCGAAAATCTGCCAAGAAATACGCGATCGAAGTTTCGTCGAAATCGGCGAGGAACGATGAGGAGGAGAAATAGGAGGAAGAGGAGGAGGAGGAGGAGAAATAGGAGGAGGAGGCGGAGGAGGAGGAGAAATCGGAGGAGGATAAATAGGAGGAGGAGGAGGAGGAGGAAGAGGACGAGAAATAGGAGAAGGCGGACGAGGAGGAGGAGGAGAAATAGGAGGAGGAGGAAGAGGAGGAGAAATAGGAGGAGGAGGAAGAGGAAGAGGAAGAGGAGGAGGAGGAAATAGGAGAAGGAGGAGGAAGAGGAAGAGAAATAGGAGGAGGAGGAGGAGAAATAGGAGAAGAAATAGGAGGAGGATGAAGAGGAGGAATATGAGGAGGAGAAATAGGAGGAGGAGGAAGAGGAGGAGGAGGAAATAAGAGGAGGAGAAGGAGGAAGAGGAGCAGAAGGAGAAGGAGGAGGATGAAGAGAAAGAGTGAAAGAAGGAGGAAGGCGAGAAGCAGGTGGAAGAGAGGGTGGAGAAAGAGCAGAAAGAGAAAGAGGAGGAAAGAGACGAGGAAGAGGAGGAGGACGAGCAAGGAGATGAGGGGAGAGGAGCAAGGAGATGAGGGAAGGAGGAAGAGGAGCAGGAGTGAAAGAAGGAAGAGGAGTGAAAGAAGGAAGAGGAGGAGAGAGATGAGGAGGAGGAAGAGAAGGAAGTGGGACTGAAGGAGTTAGACAAAGAGCGGAAACGGAACAAGAAGAGGAGGCGCAAAGATAAGAACAAGAAAAGGGGGAATGAAATGGAGTGGGGTGTTCTGCTCCGTAATATTCCAACCATTCCGAGGAAACACTGCGCCCGTTATACAACTGCGGACTCTGGTGAAATTCGGTATTTGTGATAGACGAAGGCTCAACGTCGCACACGTCTATAAATATATCGATAGTTACCATCCATTACATCTAAGCATGCGCATGTGTGCACACGATATATATATATATATACACATATATATATATATATATGTGTGTGTGTGTGTATGTGTGTGCGTGCTTGCGTGTGTGCGTTTATGCGTGTGTGCGTGAGTGTGTATACTGTAAATACGACGGGGAATAGCCGCCATATTGTGTGTGTGCGCCCTACTTTTTAGCCCGCGTATGACAGAGGCTCATGACGGAATCTGAGCCAGAGGAGTTTTTCCGAATCCGATAGCCGTTCGATTATTCGATTATTTGCCACGGCGCGTTACAACGGCGTTTAATGCTACGCCCGGTGCACTTCTAAAAGGATTCCAGACACGTCACTTTGTCCCTGCTAGGTGCGTCTAATAGCCGCGTGTATGCAGACAGTCTTGCGAGTAATATCCGGATAGAGTAGACACTTTTGTGTCAACGACAACCGCGGGTATTGTATGTCCACATCACATGATTCAGACCTGTCATGTTGTCTATGTATACCATTGGTTGCAACTAGTGACCAGAATGGGGTCCTGCTTGTGAGCTCAATTAAAATGGAGCTGTGAGCATTGTAGCGAAAACGCTCACTGGTTAGTTTGTTAACTCTCTAATAAAAAAGAGCAGTGCTATGACATTTTGCCTGCATAGGTCCGTCCCTTTGGAGTATGGAATGGACTTCAATTCGCTCCGTCATATTTTCTTTATCTTGCTCTGACCTAAAATCCATTTATCTCGGGGTCGATTGCACTGGGAGCGCTTCTGAAAGTCTTTAGCGTAGAAAAGCGTTTAATAAAATAATGGTCATATTATAAACTCGCACATTATAACACAGTGCTATATGCAATTACATAGCAATTATATTTAGCAAAATGTCTGATGGCAGGCGATATTAATGTGCTCTAATGTCAGGCAATTTGTGCTTGCTTACTGGACTGCATGCTCGCCACACTAATGACCGCTTTTGGCGTGCATTAATGGTGCACGCGCACGAGACTGAAC
Source organism: Lumbricus terrestris (assembly GCA_949752735.1). Classification (NCBI taxonomy): domain Eukaryota; kingdom Metazoa; phylum Annelida; class Clitellata; order Crassiclitellata; family Lumbricidae; genus Lumbricus; species Lumbricus terrestris. The sequence goes on from OX457047.1 coordinate 33,088,294, forward strand.
TGTGCAGTGTGCATGCATGCAATTTAGGTCTGATGCCTTGCGGTTGGGAGCAAAGCACACTGCACAGCGTAAAATGTAGTTCACCTACGAAACATAATAATAATATTAATAATAATAATAATAAATAATAATAATAAATAATAATAATAATAATAATAATAATTATAATAATAATAATAATAATAATAATAATAATAATAATAATAATTATAATAATAATAATAATAATAATAATAATAATAATAATAATAATAATAATAATAATAATAATAATAATAATAATAATAATAATAATAATAATAATAATAATAATAATAATAATAATAATAATAATAATAATAATAATAATAATAATAATAATAATAATAATAATAATAATAATTATGTTCTCCCATATTTTCTGCAGATTTTTCTGATCACCTTTCGGAAAATCTGCTCAGTGAAGCGTTCAGCGATAGAAGAAAAGCCGTCGGTGCCATGCAGAGGAAACCATTGTCTCACTGTTCTGGAGGAGAATGAACCATGAACGACGGAAGAATATATGACCAGAGACGATTACCGTCTGTGTTTTTAAGGCCATCTTTTCGTCCCATTCGATAATATAATAATGATATCACAAACGTTCGATTGTTAAGCCGTATTATGTCATGCAGTGTGCGCTGCCTGTGTATACATGTCTATTGTATAATTGTATACTCTTTTCATCTTCCATTAGACGCGTATAATACATGTTTGCCAAAGTGTTTTAAGCACTATCTGCTTAGCGCAATAATCCGCCTGCCTGCATGCCTGCCCGTCTGTCTGCCTGCCTGGCTGCCTGTTCGTCTAGCTGTCTGTTTGCCTGTCTGTTCCGTCGATACCGTCTGACTAACTGCCTGTCTGCGTATCCAGTCCACCTGTCTTCATCTACAAGCCCACCTCTCTATCTGTCTGTTTGCCTGTCTGTATCTACGCAGTGCGCACCAGCCTGCCTGTGAAGCCTGTTATTTTACTATTGTGTTTCGAATCGTGGAGGCGTCATCCATTACTAGTATCAACAAAAATGGAGAAGGGTCGAGGCAAGAGTGACAATATTATTCTTGATAGGAGATATAGGGGTGCTCAATAGTCAATAGACGTTGACCTAAACAAATCCTTTGCAATGAATAAATGAACACAGACCCTCAGAATCGTAGCGTAAGCATTAAGCAATAGCAACAACAACAGCAGCAACCACAACAACGATACTGCATGACATTTCAAAGATAATTACGGTAATGTCGCCCTCCTCCTTTATCTAGGATTGGGACTGGCACTGTCAGAGTCACAGAGTGCAACCAGTGGCCGACACATTGACTTGAACTTATTCCAGACCGCGTGCTAATCAGAGAGGCTATAAATAGCGGATTTCGTGGCGCAATGCATCATGGGATCGAAACCTCATCAGCTAATTATAGATAGGAAGCACACAGGGGATTACAGGTCTACGATTATAATGGCGGATTTCACCATCCTATTACTTATCTTAATATATCGAACCCTTGTGATTCTGTTCTACGTGCAGCTTCGTGTCTGTGCCATTCCATTCAAACATCGCTCCTTCCACGCCACAAATTAACTAATGACTCAAAAATCATGCGCTGTATGGTTTGTCAATCGATAAGTTCGTGGAGAATTAAGAAGCTGGTGGAATAAAATTTCACTTGGTGCAGCCTACTCTCAGGTCGAGGACGGTTGAAGCTAAAACAAGACGAGACACGAAAAGAATAAACGAGACAAGACAAGATAAACAAACTAGCAAAGCCATGCAAAACCGGGACGAGACAAGAGAAGCAAAATGAAGATAAGACAAGATTAGCCAAATTACGACGAGGCAAAATAAACCAAATCAAGACGAGACCATAAGGACGATTCTGTCGCACTGCATAAACTCAGCGCTGACAATAATATTATAATTGTGCTTAAGCATACCAGTAGCAATTCTGCAAACAGAGGCGTAGACATGCAGGTCAAAATTCGGGAAGAAACTTCCAATTAAGAAACTCCAATTGAAATGGCAGCATTGCCAGATACAAAAAATTACTCTTTAAAAAATCAGAAATAACTTAAATTTGGGGGGTCGTAAACCCACGGAACCCATATTATAAGAATTAAGTATACAAGCCATACTTGACGGCCGTCTAAAAGAAAGTATTCGGTGCTGGTCACTCGTCGTGACAAGACCAGCATTCATTCATTGCAGCCTCTTAGATATACCGGAAGTGCGTCATCCATGCGTAGCGACGTCGTATACGACGGCTGCATACGGATGCATAGCATGCCCGATACGGTTGATTAAGTCGAAGGATGCTGCATGTCATAAAACACGGTCGACCGGTGAAGGATTGTGCAATCCATTCCATCGAATGGACAACCTTCTCGGCGGGTCACCAAGTAATAAAAACTACTCCTTCCCTCTCTCTCCGGCTCCATGCCTTTCTGTATTATACTGTCACTCTCTGTCGCCCTGCAATGGCCTCTCTGACTGTCAGTCTGGCTCTGTCTGTCTGTCTGTCTGTCTGTGTCTCTGCTTCCGTTCTGTCTCTGTCTCTGTCTCTCATATACATAAAACAAAACGAGGTTCGCATTCATTTGCATGCATGCCTGCATGAGGACCGTTATAGACATCCATATGTATACATGTCTATATAAAGTGGATTCACGTTATTATACTCAGGAGTCTATTTGCACACACCGCACAGAACAGATAAAGTTATATATATATATATATATATATATATATAATATAAAATACATCAATGCCACCATATACATATATATATACATATATATATATATGGTGGCATTGCCATGGGAGGGGTTAAACCTCTAGTCTTTCTTATAGTATCCCATAGTAAAGTCTTCATTGCAAAACAACAACTCCACATAAGCTAACGAGTCTGACCCCAGTCATTTCCTACAATTCTCATGCTGTATATACATAAATTGTAAGTTTATACCTTATTCAGCATATATGTCAAGCCTTACAGTATTGGCCTATGGATATTATATATATATATATATATATGCACAGATATAATATATATACGTATATAAACAGACACATGTACAGCACTTAAATATCCAATTACCTCGAGATGTCACTACCGTATATTCTCATTGCGTGCAAATATATCTGCGTTGTCATGACAACCGTTTCGTCTAATTGCGTTAGTTTCCTTCATTGCCAATTCATTGGTCGACATCGAGAAAATACGGCGCATTAATTATGCTTGGAATGCATCATGAGAGAAGACATTAACAACGTCTTTTAAATACATTTGCAAGTGTTCCAACTTCATAGCATCATACATACGTACATACATACATACATACATACATACATACATACATACATACATACATACATACATACATACATACATACATACATACATACATACATACATACATACATACATACATACATACATACATACATACATACATACATACATACATACATACATACATACATACATACATACATACATACATACATACATACATACATACATACATACATACATACATACATACATACATACATACATACATACATACATACATACATACATACATACATACATACATACATACATACATACATACATACATACATACATACATACATACATACATACATACATACATGCATACATACGTACATACATGCATGCATGCATGCATGCATACATACATACACATACTTACATACATACATACATACTGTATGTATGTATGTAACATACATATATACATACGTACATACATACATGCATACATACATACACACAATGTCATACATACATCATAATTATATGTCATATGTATTGTGTTGGAAGAAGAACGATATACTTTGCACTTTAGAGAACAGACGAGGCCTTGGGGAGGGGTTATTGACCTGAAGCAGATAGAAACGTATTCTGTGGTGCCCTGTTATGACTAAAAGACATACATCAACTTTGTGCGTTTTATTTTGCATAAAAATTTTCGTATTACATCGGAAATTGGCATTTTTTGTGGTCCATAAATATTCATGATTGTACGCAAGTCTCTATTCAATGGTATACATTCATTGTGCTTAACAGTATTATAAATTCCAGCTTAGGGACAGCTGACCCGTGGCAAATGGCGGTCCCATTGGTACTTGCCCATGAGGGATAAAGTTCTGGGGAACTACAGTCGCCAACCAAGTTGATTATTGACATCATTCTGTATATATAATTTTTGATGGATCATTCTGCATGTATCATTTTTGATGGATCATTCTGTATGCTGAATATACTCGGAATTACTCGGGCAAGGTCGATTACTGTCGCCGAGTCTGCAGTGTGCGCGCCGGACTTACTTTTCGTTTTCATCGATAAATTTATTGACATTCGGATGGATTTTGGTTGCCGGTTATCGCGGTCATCTTTGACTGGAATGGTCCAACTGTACTACAATGTTGATGGGAAATGTTTACAGCTGTGGAATTGGAGCATCTGATCCGCAGCCTGACTTTGGATCCAGTGGAATAAGGCGCAGAGAGTCTGTAAAGCGGAACCGGCCGTGAATAACGGATTGCTTCCAATATGTTTCGTCCTTATAATCACTAGAGTTCTACAGCGTCCAGAGAGGTGAAGGTTGCGGAAACTATATTATTACAGGCTCTTCGTCAAAACAAAATTGATAGGTGGGGAAGATGGGGTGGTGAAAAATCGGTCCCAGGTTCCAAAGGGAACAAGCAGGCAGGGAGGCCAACGACTAAATGCATGGATGGTCTTCATATATTATTATTTTTCTTTGAATTCTTTTTGTAGTTCCCAACTCTTCTGCTTAGATTGTAGTCGATCGGTAAGCCATTCGAAATCGGTTAGGCATTCCTATTTCTATCTGTGTGTGTGTGTGTGTGTGTGTGTGTGTGTGTGCATTGTATGCAAGCATGTATGTACATGTATGCTTGTATCATGTATGTATGTACTCATGCACGCATGAATGTATATTTGTACGTAGGTATAGGGCCTAAAATTATAAGGTCGTTTTATTGATCATATAGGCATAGAAGCGCATTATTAAAACCCAATGCATCATCAACGGGGAGGGAGGGTGGAGGGAACTTCATTTCGAATTGACTTAAAATCCACTGTTGATGTCTCTATTTGTTTTCCATCGCTGCTGTCGCGTGTCTTGCGTTGGTGATTTATAACAACCTACAGCTAGGGAGGACACGATCCACACACACCACACAGTATTAGTCCGTCTCCGAAACACAGCTGGCATTTCGGTCGTTAATAATAATAAATCGTCTCTATAAACCAATCAACTTATTAATCAAAGTCAAAAGCCATTCTCTCTCTGCGTCTCGTAAAGTCGTCCCTGCATGCACTGCTGCAGAGTGGCTTCATTATTCTCGCCGTCGTCCAGTCGAGTAAATCTCTGTTTGTTGTAATTTCGGTTCCGTCGATATTTTACCCGATCCGTCATTTCTTTCTAGAAGCCATTGTGCTCCACGTTTGTATAACCTACTAGGAATTGACAAATGAATATGTACAAATATTATACATGATATATATTTATGTATGTAGCCGGTATATAATATACAAAATCTCTCTCTATATATAATATATATAGAATAGGTATAGATATTGTGCGTTTGTGAGTGCACAAACCGTGTATAATAAGCACACAGGGGCAGATTCGGGGGAGGGGAAATCCGGCAATGGCCCCCATTTAGAAATTCTCACCAGCTATGTGTGTGCGCGTGCACGTAGTCGCGCACGCGTGTGTGCGCGTGTGTGTGTGTGTGTGTGAGTGTGTGTGTGTGCGTGCGTGTGTGCGTGTGTGTGGTTGTGTGTTAAATAAAACAGCAAAAACAAGCAAGTCGAAGACTGAACGCTCGTTGAAAGGCACTCGTGTATATACTACTTAGTGCTTGACTAAGGGTCCATGTCTTTCGAAGGAGGATCAGTCGACTACAAGAACCTAACAAAGTGGACAGATAGCATACATATATATAACGTAGGTATCCTTTCATATATATATATATATACAATATGTATATATATGAAGGTATGTATACTTATTACCTACATACGTAAGTACGTACTAAAGTATTACGTAAGCATATGTAAGTATTGCGTAAGTATAATTTACAGTGGCCCTTATTCCCACCCACTAAACATCGGGTTCAATTCCTTCCTTTCCCCTCCCGAACCCGGCCTCCCCTCTATCCCTATTATTGCTTTAGCTTATTTTGGATTTCTCCCTTGGGTTTCACTGCATGGGCTCAAGTTGCACCCGATATAAAATAATAGGGATAAAATCCCGTACGTATGCATGCAAGAACACGTGTAAGTATCTATGTGAGTATATCTGTATGTATGTGTGTATGCAACTATGCATGTATGCATTTCAGCATGTGTGTATGTAATGCATGTTTAATTTGATCACGTGAATAGCATCATTAAAATAATATAGGTGCATCATCAACTTCACTTAGATGGATATATTTTCAGCAACGACCTGTTAAACCTCCCCGAACTATAATTGGGGGGGAATCGGTAGAGTAGTGGTTAACACGCTGGCCAAGAGTGCGAGAGGTAGTGAGTTCGAGCCTCCGTTGGGCGGATATGCTTTGTAGGCTGCCATTAGCGCCATGTAATTGCAAAGCTGTCTGTTCAGTTAGTAGTTAAGTTTAATTAAGATTACTGCATAACCTGTAAATGTAAAGCGCAGTGCGTCTTGCAGGTGTTTAATTAAAGAAAAGATTATTATTATTATTATTATTATTATTATTATTAATTATATGACGGAGATCTTTGTTCATGGATCTTGCATGTCCACAATGGGCGGAGTTTATCAGGAGCTAGAGGGGGACTAAGCCCCTAACCCTCAAGAAAGCCCGGAAATGTTTCAGAGGAAAATTGTAGATTTTCTATTTTTGGCCATGAAAATGGTATTTTTTCTGGTGATTTCGAACGGAAGGACTAAAAAGGTCATTAGCGTTTTTGGCCAGGAAAAAAACAGTACATAGTATAGTAAATGCTCTGAATGAATTAATGAATCATGAATGAGTGAATGAATGAATGAATGAATGAATGAATGAATGAATGAATGAATGAATGAATGAATGAATGAATGAATGAATGAATGAATGAATGAATGAATGAATGAATGTGTCACTACCCCCTATATTCAGGATTTATTAAGTCTAGAATATTGAAGGTGAACTTTATGCTCAGAGGCTGTTGGGTGAATAATAGTATAATAGCAACCTACGACCTAGAACAAATGAGACTGTGATTCATATAAAGATATAATGTAAAATAACATTTCAGTCAATAAATGCAATTCAAAGAAAAAGAATCTTATCTACCTATTTGTGGCGTATTAATTTAAAATAATATTATGTATATTTCTTATCTTTCCACATCGTCCTTTCTGGTGGATGTAGAAATGCTTTTCAACTTCCGCAGGGAATGGATTGAAGGGAAAGTTGAAGAAGGTCGCGATCTTCTCACTTGCCGTCAGTCCAGATTTCTCGGTAGTTGCTTGGTCGATGGGTACTGTAGCTTGGAACAGTAACCCAGCGTGTTTCTCCTTCTTCCTCGGATTTCGTCGAGCATAGGAATTCACCCGTCGCTCAACCGATTCTTCCTCCTCGTCTTGCTGCAAATGTTTCAACTCGGATCGCTTCAAAGTTCGATCACAACTGCATCGATCGACCGATTTGCAAATCGTCGCCAAGAGTCACACTGCTTCGCACAGTTCACTCGCTTCGCCTCGGAACTTCGCTTCAAACGTCTCAAAGTTCGATAGTGGGACAAGTCGACAACGTGTCGCTTTCCACACCCATAAATCAAGTTCCAGATATTCGAATTACCAACGAATGGCTCCGTAATTGCCGACGGACGCCATCGCTCGAAATATCTTTCCGACCCTCTCCATGCTCAGCTCTTCGATGACTGTCTGTCGTCTGCCAACGTGTTTACCGTCTGCTTTCGTTAACGCTGCTTTCCACCGCTCAGTAATGTTTAGTCAATTGTTGTAGCGCATGTTGATTCATCATTAATAATAATTGTTATATTAAGCCACAAATTATGATTAAATATATTTCTAAATACGCCACCAATTATCTAACTTAATTCTTACCTACATTAATCATTATACATAGCATTGTTTAATAGGTTTTGTTTGGCAAGAAGCATTCAACCGCTACAAATGCCCCTCCTTCAAAAGTCTGTTTACAGGCTTTATCAAACTCACCTACTTGACAAACTAACCTAATAAACTTCTTTAACTTACTTTAGATATCATATAGAACTACTATACTTCACTTACTTATTTACAACTATACATCTACCTTATTACACTCTACTCTACTCCAATCCTCTACTCAGGTAGTCGGACATAACATTGTTGGACCCCTTGATGTATCTTATGCTAAAAGAATAATTTTGGAGTGCCAAACTCCATCTCATCACCCTTGCATTTTTCATCCTATTCTCTCTCATATATTGCAATCCGCAATGATCTGTCTCGATTATGAATTTCTTTCTACAAAGGTATCGATCGAACCTACTAACTCCCCACATGATCGCTAAGCATTCTCTTTCCTCTACTGAGTACCTTCTCTCACGTTCCAATAGCTTCCTGCTGGCATACGCTATGGGATGATTTATCCCCTCGTACTGCTGCATTATTACACAACCTACTCCGCTTCCACTTGCATCCGTCTGAAGAATAAACTCTTTCTCCAGGTTTGGTAATTTCAGAATTGGTTCCTTTGCCAATTCATTCTTCAACATCGTAAAACTAGCTTCCAGTTCTTCGTTCCATTCAACTACTCCAGGTGCCATCTTCTTTGTCAAATCACTCAACGGTGCCATGATTTCTGCACAGTGTGGTATGAATTTCCGATAATAATTTATCGCTCCAAGAAAACTCCTGACTTGTTTTTTCGTCTTTGGACGTGGCATGTCTACTATTTTATCGACTGATTTCTCCTTTGGACTTATGTCATCCTTGTTCAACATATGTCCCAAAAAGTCAATCTTTTCATATCCTATTGAACACTTCTTTGGCTTCAATGTCAAATTCGCTTGTCTCACTCTTTCGAAAAATATCTCCAATGTCTTCAAGTGTTCTCTCCATCCTTTATTATGCGCTAGTATATCGTCGACATAACTTTCAAGATTTTCTGTTCCGTGAAGAATCTTCCTAATTAATCGGTTGTAACTTGACGCACTATTAATCAATCCAAATGGCATAACATTGAATTTGTATATTCCATTGGCACATACTGTGACATACAAATGTAGTGTAGTCTTTCGATTCTGGACTCATAGGGATCTGCCAATAACCCTTGCAGAAATCGAACTTGCTGTAGATTCTACTACCACTCAACTTATTAAAAATATCTTCGTTTGTCATCATAGGCTCAGGATCAAATACTGTCAATTTGTTTAGCTGTTTGTAATTGCAACACAGTCTATTACTTCCGTCTGATTTCTTGACAACCACCAGCGGTGCTGCATAAGCTGCCTCTGATCTTTCTATCACCTTATTGTCCAACATCGTTTGGATCTCCTTATCTATTTCTTTTTGCAAATGGTATGGTGTTGGATACGCTCTTTGTCTTACTGGCTCTTCACTCGTCAAATGTATTTCATGCTTCACCAAGTCTGTTCTTCCAGGCTTGTCTGTGAAAATGTCTTCGTATTTCTTCAGTAGTTTTCTCAATTCTCCTTTTTGTTCTTCATCCAAATTAGGATTTATATCTACATCTTCATAGGTCTCTGTTTGTTCACTCACATACAAATCCAATATCTCTTCTTCTTCATCTTCTCCCACTTTTCCGTCATATACCACTGCTGAAATGTATGCTACAGTCTCGGCATCTTCTCTTTCGTGATATTTCTTCAATATATTAATGTGATATGTCTTTATCTTTCCTTTCTCGATTTCAACTCTGTAGTCATAGTCTCCAATCTTCTCTCTCACAACATATGGCCCTTGCCACTTCACTAACATCTTGTTCTTACAACTAGGCAATAGTAACAACACCTTTTCGCCTATTTCCAACTTCCGGTATCTCGCTTTCCTGTCATAATATTTCTTGTTTTTAGCATTCGCTTTGTGTATCGCCTTCTGCGCCATATCACAAGTCTCCTCAATCCTTTCCTGCATATAAGTATACACGTCTTTCACTTCTTCTTCCACTGTCTCATTGGTCCATAACTCCTTTAATATTTGCACTGGTCCTCTGCACGACCTACCGAATATTAGTTCGAATGGTGTGAAACCGTGACTCTCATGTACTGTGTCTCTCAACGCAAACAGTAATGGAGCTATATAACGATCCCATTCTTTCGCTTGTTCACCAATCAACTTCCTCAACGTCGCTTTAATGGTTCCGTTAAGTCTTTCCACACATCCATTGCCCATTGCATGGTATGGACTAGTCATGGTGTGTTTTATCAATAGCATCTTATTTACTTCAGCCATGAGTTCAGAAGTGAACTGGCTTCCACGATCAGTATGGATCTTCTGCGGTACTCCCATACGACAATAGAATCCAAACAAAGCTTCTGCAACTTCCTCAGTACTAATTCCTTTCAATGGAATAGCTTCCGGATACCTTGTACTCAAATCTATGATGGTCAATATGTATCGGTAGGGTTGTCCAGAAAAATAAAAAGTTTCAGAAAACACCCAAAGTGAAGTTTTTCCCATGATTTTATTCATGTGTGGCCTACAGATATTTTTGCAGAATTTCAAAATGTCATCCTGAGGTCCCTCATGGCCCCTGAACTTAGGGACCGATTTTGGTAGAAATCGCACTGTATTTTCAATACGAACAACTTATAGCGAAGCAGATAGGACTCACAGTTGCACTTTTAGACACCAAACTGATATAATTTTCATTACTCTTGACTAATCAGCAATAAAACAAGTTGAAGTGTACTATATGAGCAATATAAGGGGCCGTCCATAAATGATGTCACGCAATTTAGGACGATTTTTGACCCCAAACCCGCTCGTTACACGTCGTCACAAAATTCATACGATATCTAGTAAGAAACTATCACAATAAGTCACAGATGTGTGACCCGGCCTCTCCCCGAGATTCGTGACGTCATTTATGGATGGTCCCCAATGAAATACCAATACGCACCCGCCGCAGGCATCGCATCATATGGTTCACATTCCTATTTTTCACATAATGTTAGTAATGCGACTGTTACAAATGCCTTTGCATAAAGCCTATATTCTTAAAGATGTCGACTCTGCAACAGCACCCAGATTTATTCGTAGTGTCTTGCTTAATGTATTCTTGTCAAAAGCTTTGTATGCATGGGTTCATGTGCTCTTCGACATCCTGAAAAGGCAATCTTTGTTCAGGAGCGGTCGTAATAATGGTGGCGAAGTCTGATAATAAGCTTCAGTCTACGCTATGCTGTGTCGTTTGCTGATGCTCCAGCAAGATGATCTCCCGCTTTGTCCATGACATGATTGATTTTAGTGAAGTTGATAATGTCAGTTGCCAATACTGAAATTGATTAACTTGGCAACCACCGATGGTACCCAGGGCAAGAATCCCCAGGGTGGTTGGGGTTTCAACCCTCCAGTCTTTCCTACAGACCCATAGTATGTTTTTCACACACCAATTCCTAGTGGATCATAGGCCAACCCACCCCGCTATTTGTCCACAATTCTCACAGTGGTGGTACCTCATGAAAGAAATTGCTCCATTTGTACTTTTGAGCAAAAATCCGATGATAACAAGAATTAGCAACTCGATTGTCAGTAACACCACTGCATGGCTGAGACCATCTACAAGTTTCGATAGGTCCTGCCTTGAAGCAAGTTGCTCGCGATACAACCTTAACGAACTTAACTGACCCAGAAACACACACTCTGTTCTGACTGCTGGATATCAGCAAAGACTGGCTAGTTAAACCAGTCAATCAATGGTCATGTGACCAAACATACATCTCAACTGAGAAATTGTTTCGTGCTGTCAAAGTTGTAAAGGACACAGCTGAGCGTGGGGTGAAGCTTATTATCAGACTTCACAGCCATTATTACGACCGCTCCTGAACAAAGATCCACCATGGCCTTTACAGGATGTCGAAGAGCACAATCATGAAGCTATACCAAGCTTTTGACAGGAAGACTCTTAAGCAAGGCACTACGAATAGTGTCCTGTGATCATAGTCTGGGTGCTGTTGCAGAGTCGACTTCTTTAAGCATAGGCTATATATATAGGCTTTATGTCAGGGCATTCACAACAGTCGCATTACTAACATTATGTGAAAAATAGGAATGTGAACCATATGATGCGACGCCTGCGGCGGGTGCGTATTGGTATTTCATTGGGACCGTCCATAAATGACGTAACGCACCCCAGGGGGAGGGGCCGGGTCACACATCTGTGACTATTTGTGATAGTTTCTTACTAGATATCGTATGAATTTTGTGACGACGTGTAACGAGCGGGTTTGGGGTCAACAATCGTCCTAAATTGCGTGACGTCATTTATGGACGGCCCCTTATATTGCTCATATAGTACATTTCAACTTGTTTTATTGCTGATTTGTCAAGAGTAATGAAAATTATATCAGTTTGGTGTCTAATAGTGCAACTGTGAGTCCTATCTGCTTCGCTATAAGTTGTTCGTATTGAAAATACAGTGCGATTTCTACCAAAATCGGTCCCTAAGTTCAGGGGCCATGAGGGACCTCAGGATGACATTTTGAAATTCTGCAAAAAATATCTGTAGGCCACACATGAATAAAATCATGGGAAAAACTTCACTTTGGGTGTTTTCTGAAACTTTTTATTTTTCTGGACAACCCTAATGTATCGGTAACCCCTTGCAGACATAGGGTTAACTTCTCCAATTATGTCTATGCATATGTGTTTGAATGGTACATCTAATACAGGTAGATGACCCATAGGCGCCTTGTGGTTCACCTTCTTGTCAACTGATTTTTGACAAATGTCACAACTCAACACATATCTCCGTATATCTTGTCCTATTCCAGGCCAATAGAATTCATTTAGAATCTTATCATGTGTTTTCCTCATTCCTAGATGAGCCGATAATAATGAATTGTGTGCTACTGCTAACACTTTATCCCTCAATGGTTTAGGTACCATTAGTTGCCATTTCACCTCATCTTTCTGTGCTTCTTTGTATCTTTTGTACAACAATCCCTTCTTTTTCACATATGGATTATCTTCTATGTTGTCTTCGTTACCATCCCATTCAATTGCTCTTTCCATTTGTTTCGTCATAGTTTCATCTTGACTCTGCAACTCCTGTATCTCTTTTACTGACACATTCAAGTTCGGCATCTCCGCAACTTTCAATGGTCTATATTTTGCCACCTTTTAAGCTTCTGCTCTTGTTTCCACAACTGCTACTGTCATTAATTTTTCATCTTGATTCCTTATCACATTGTCAGAAAATCTTACTGTTTTCTTTGCACCAATAGGTCTTTCTTCATATCCTGTTTTTCTAATCAATATTCCTTTGTTTTTCACTTCAGTACTATTCTCAATTATTTCTTTTGGCTCATGATTTGTCACACTCTCAGTTCTCTCATCTTTAACCATGTACTTCAATCCTTTGATTTTCCCAATTATTACTGGTTTTATCGGCTGTTCCATCACCATCGCTTGTACTTCACCATTAAAATGTTCACTCTCTATGTACACCTTAGCCAATGGGAAACATCTTAAACTTCCGTCAACTAAAACACAATGTGTTTCTTCACCAGTCAATGCTTTTATACAACTTTTATAGTGTTTCTCCTTCTTCCTCGGATTTCGTCGAGCATAGGAATTCACCCGTCGCTCAACCGATTCTTCCTCCTCGTCTTGCTGCAAATGTTTCAACTCGGATCGCTTCAAAGTTCGATCACAACTGCATCGATCGACCGATTTGCAAATCGTCGCCAAGAGTCACACTGCTTCGCACAGTTCACTCGCTTCGCCTCGGAACTTCGCTTCAAACGTCTCAAAGTTCGATAGTGGGACAAGTCGACAACGTGTCGCTTTCCACACCCATAAATCAAGTTCCAGATATTCGAATTACCAACGAATGGCTCCGTAATTGCCGACGGACGCCATCGCTCGAAATATCTTTCCGACCCTCTCCAAGCTCAGCTCTTCGATGACTGTCTGTCGTCTGCCAACGTGTTTACCGTCTGCTTTCGTTAACGCTGCTTTCCACCGCTCAGTAATGTTTAGTCAATTGTTGTAGCGCATGTTGATTCATCATTAATAATAATTGTTATATTAAGCCACAAATTATGATTAAATATATTTCTAAATACGCCACCAATTATCTAACTTAATTCTTACCTACATTAATCATTATACATAGCATTGTTTAATAGGTTTTGTTTGGCAAGAAGCATTCAACCGCTACAGAATGAATGAATGATGAATGAATGAATGAACGAATGAAAATATTTTCGTCTCCGCGTCCCGAAACCCAAGTTATTTTTAGCCCTCCAAGAACTGAAACCAAACTCCGCCCGTGAGTCCACCGATTACCCTGCGCTATATATCGATCTAGCCACGGACCCAACACGTTTAATCTTCATGAAGTGCATAAATCCACTGTCTGATGGCAGAAGATAGATTGGCCGTTGGACCTACAGCCAGAGTCGGGTGCAAAACGGTCAATGACAGAATCGAATAATTCGATAATAATATTCCTTGGAGGCGAATCCTCCAATCGGTCGTCACACGCACGCGCCTCTTATAGGCCTAACCTGCGGCCATGGCACTTCAGTCGAATGGGGGAAAGACTTCTCAGGGGTGCTTAAAATATGCGACACTTCAATTGTCTAGATGCACACACGCGGTGGTGGTGTGCATGCAGACACAACTATGCAAAAGTCAATTCTACTTATGTGGCGCTAGCGCTAAAAATATCGGAGCTATATACAGAAACCGACAAGGAACTGGAAGTGTGAGTGGTTAATGGAAGTACACACACACACACACACACACACACACACACACACACACACACACACACACACACACACACACACACACACACACACACACACACACACACACACACACACACACACACACACACACACACACACACACACACACACACACACACACACACACACACACACACACACACACACACACACACACACACACACACACACACACACACAAACAAACAAACAAACAAACAAACATGCACGCACACACACACATGCACGCTCACACACACGCATGCATGCATATACACACATGCATACTCCCACCCCCACCCACACACACACACACACATACATACACACACACATGCATACTCCCACACACACACGCACACACACTCTCTTCCGCAGTGTTCAGTGCTGTTTATGTACTCAGCGTGGGGCAGATCGTGCTGAGGAGTAAGTAAGCAAGTAGATAGGCATCCGACGAAGGACATGTTTGTCTGAATGATTGACCGACAGACTTGGTTAGCCTACATACACTGAGCGACTTCATAAATATAGATAGACCTTCGTTTATGCGCGGAAATTATTGGCTTCAATTCCCATTTAACGTCGTGAGCCTCTGTATTTGAACCTATACTGCACTTCTGTGTGTAAACATACTATATGCATGCATGTAGTGTATGTATGGTGACCCGACAAAAGCGCGCAAGACATAAGCGCGCAGACATAATGCGCGCAATAGGAAAAAAGCGTATGTGTGTATATGTGTATGTACGTATGTATGTATGCACATGCATGTCACTTTGCATGTGTGTATGTATGTATGTATGTATGCATATGCAATTATGCATGTATGCAAACTATGCATGTATGCATGTATGCATGTATGCATGTATGCATGTATGCAATTATGCAATTATGCATGTATGCATGTATGCAAGTATGTCATCAACGCGCCTCTGCGGTTGGATATCATCCGTGAATGCACGCAAATGTCTGTATGCCGTTTATCCATGCATAAACTTACCTGCAGTGCAAATTGCAAAAGGTGAGAAAGTCAATACCTCTGTGAAGTACATATATCAATATACCGTGTGTTTGTATCATGACCTCTGACTGACCTATCGTTGTGACAACGGTGATGGAATAAAGGAGCGCTCCAGCGAAGCTCCACTGCAGCTCCTGGTGATCGTCCTTCCCGTCCCATCCCTTCTTCTTGGCAAACATGTAGACGACGGCCGTGTAGTTCTCCAGTATCTCCTCGGCCAGCGCCGACCAGTTGTCCGGATGCAGAACGTTCATCGTTTCCGTCAACTCCCACAGCTGCCGCACGTGGCTCTGCCGCGTCTCCAGCATCTCGCGGTTCATCTGTTTCTCGTTCGGTGCCTCCAGTCCCTGGAAGATGAATCCACCGAGGATAACGTAGCCGACCATCAGACACGACAGACCGATGGTGGAGCAGAGGAACGCCAGGAAAGATTTGCAGCAATTCGCGCATCGTCGCTGCCTACTCATCGTCACGTTTTCCTCGGTAGATGTCGGCAGAGACCGGAAGTCAAGGTCCATCGGGGGCCCCGGGGTTCCCGGGGGCGGGGACCCGACGCAGTTGTCCATGACGCGACCGTGTCGGTACGGTGAATTCATATTGCTGTCGCGCTGGTCCAGCTGTTCGCTGATGGTTCTGATCGCCGACGTCAGCTTCCCGCCGTTCTTCTTCTTCTCGCAGACGACCGTGTACGACATCTCGTTGATTCCCGTCACCGTCCGTTGATTCGTCACGGTCCGTTGATTCATCATCAAGTCGGTCGTCTTCCTCGTCGGTCCTCTGAAGCTGATACTTAGTCCGTTTCCGCACGTGTCGTCAGTGATATCCTCCATCGACTCCAGCATCACTTCCTCCTCCGAACGCGTTCCACTCCTGTCTCGTCTCGACGACTCCCTACCCGCCGTCGTCTCGTCGTCCGCGGAGGCCGTCTCGCTCGCTGGAACCGACACGTAGTCCCTCGGGTGTCGCCTCCGTCGGCGCCTCTTGTACTTCGGGTAGACCCTGGCCTTTCGCTCGCCCTCCAGGTAGACGTACTTCTCGCGCAGTCTGTCCTTCCCACTGCGTCCGAGGTCGCACATCGGAGCCACTCTGCCGCCGGTCAGGAAGGGAGAGGCGGCCAGGGACAGAGGCTCAGGTCCTCCGAGCGTCTCCATGGTGCCCTGGATCATTCTAGGGAGATCGATCCGGTGTTGAATCGTCGGTTGAAGAACCGGATGTCGGTCGAGCGAACGCTGACCGTGAATTCAAAACGAGCGCACGCATGACAGCAACCTACAGACAGAAAATCAATCAGTCAATCAATAAAAATCAATCAATAAATTGGTCATGCAATCTATCGCATCAATAAGTCAGTCAATCAGTCAGCCATCCAATCAATCAAACAATCAATTAATTAATCAATCAATTAATCAATCAATCAATCAGTCAGTCAGTCATTCAATACAAAACACAGACTATTATTAAAGCCCTCCCAGAACCTAATCAGAGGCACTCCAGCCCAGCAGGGGCTGAAATTATGCTGTTCCATTAATGGTACTAATAGACAGAAACTAGGTCTGGCTAATAACACATGCAAGGTACATGTAGTGCAGGTTTAGACTCGAAACGATGTAGGCTACTAAGGAATAGACTACATTTCTACACTTAGCAAGGCTGTAGGCCAGACAACACTACATTGGAATGTAATGGCATACCTATACTGGTAAGGTTTGAATGTGCACAGATTAAGTGTCATATCAGACAAAGAAATCTGATGAACGATCCAATGTTCTCGTGTATACCTTCAAAATCTTTTGTGGTTGCTCCTCCTTCTCTTCCTCCTCTTCCTCCTCCTCCACCTCCTCCTCCTCCTCCTCCTCTCCTCCTCCTCTTCCTCCACCTCCACCTCCACCTCCACCTCCTCCTCCACCTCCTCCACCTCCACCACCTCCACCTCCTCCTCCTCTACCTCCTCTTCCTCCTCCTCCTCTGATTTCCTTTCATGACACGCGCGAGCACGCACAGCATGCAGCCGATGGACGGACGCACCGGGCATTCATCGACAAGATCCGTCACTTCAGGACCTCATTAGCTTCATCCCTATAACCATCAATCCACTCCCTGCCTTTCCCCTCCCTCTCCTCCCTCCCACTCTCCCTCTCTCACTCCCTCCCTTCCATAAGATCCGAGACGACCACAACGCATGATAGAGCGACCTGCCTTGGACAAGCGATGCGTACGACGACTGCAGACTCGCAGAGGCCAAAGAAACACATGCATCAAAGCCACCGCTGTGAAATGACCAACCTTCCTTCTCTATGCAAACAATGATCGTCTTCTTTTGCACACATTATATATATATATATATATATATATATATATATATATATATATATATATATATATATATATACTGTCCACCCTCTTCTTATCTCGCTCACGGTTCGTGAACATCTTCATCCGTACTGTATTAGCACAGCGACCCAATATATATATATATACATATATATATTTTATATATGTGTATATATATATCGAAATGTATGGTGGAAGTTAAGACGGGAAACGCCAACACTCCTACTCCTCAACCACCATGCGTAATCATGCTGAAGGCATGGACCACGTTCGCCCGACACATCTGTCTCTTCGCTGCTTTTGCAGGAGCAATTAACTGCAGTGCTGCAAAAAGACTTGATGTCCATAAGAAATGGTCGTGGAAAATTGAGGTCATGCATCCTCATGCGGAGGATAGAAGGCGAACCTTAACCCGTATATTTGTTTAGTTTTGTTTGTCTGTTACAAATACAAAACTGTTGGTTTTGTGTGTATTTTGGTCTGGCTATTTGCTTCCGAGTCACGCCTAAGGCAATTGTATGCATACATACGCACAATAGATTTTCGGTGTTTTTAGATTGAGCTATTTAACCAAGCCTTGTCTTACCTTCCGATCTTAACCCACGCTAACCCTATGGTATACCATACCACCACATATAATATAGATATTTTTTATATAATTTTTATATATTGATCGTGATCAATATTTTACAACTTTTGCTACATCTACCACTACTGTTGCTGCTGCGGGTGCAGCTGACGATGATGATGATGACGACGACAAAAACAACGATGATGATGATGATGATGACGACGGCGATGACGATGGCGATGGCGATGACGACGACAATGATATTAATACCATCAAGGAATTCCATTGTAGAAAATCATAGTTGTTTAAAACGGGTCTTTTCGTTTTTTATTCGCTTCCAAAAACATCGGGTTTTTCCTTTTTTCCGTTTCGCATCGTTTTATTATTTTTATTTTTATGTAACTTTATTAATTTATTTATTTATTCTCTGTAATTATTTTCCTTGATTTTATTTCCGCCTGATATTCTTTACGTTGTCGGCCAACTCTCAATGATTCAGCTAACTGACATCATCATTTGATTCCTTAACGTCATCATTTAAGCGATACGTGTAGTAGGTTTATAAGAGTTATTTTGATATAAAGTTCTTAGGTCTATAGGCCTATAAGCAACAATTTTAAATAAATTTTACAATATATAATTTAGTTGCCTACACATCCAAAGCCTTTACATCTGATTAGATTTTAATTGTGTTATGTTGATCATCGTGAATTTATGCGGACTTATGTTCACAATTTAAATTTGAAAAGATTTCAATAGCCTACCTTTAGTTTTTCTCAATTTCTCATTAAACCAGTAAAAAGAAAAAAATTACTGTTGTAGATTTAATGTCACTTAGAGTCTATGAATTTTGGTCTACTAATAAAATTGTGTTATTTGCCGATTAAGACTTTTAAAAATTGCACAAACAAGGTTTTTAAAGTTTAAAGTGCAATTTAAGATGTAACTAAGTCAAATTATTTTCCGTTTCCGTTTTTTTTGGTTTTTCCGTTTTTTATTTTTTCGAATGAAACGACGTTTTCCCCGTTTTTTTATTCCGTTTTCATCGTTTTTGTATACATATTATGAGGAAAAATACTTCGCTAATATATTTTTTAATCTAGAAGGATCAAACATGCAGGGTATATGTCGGATAAAAATAAACAAGCAATAAACACAGGATCTACTAATAATAATGATAATCCAGTAAGCTTCTTGGTTGACCTTTAAATCAGAATGCAGGACGTTGAGAAAGATGAAAAGGAAATCCTGCGACAAAATCGGATGAGCTGACATTGACAAACTGCTGGGAATCGCAGAATATTTACGAATACAAATGAGTGGACGTATGGTGGACATAGCAGTCTGTGCATGGGCGGAGACTTAGGGGTGGGGGTGAGTCTCGGATATGAAGCGATCACTCAACTGGATAA
Source organism: Lumbricus terrestris (assembly GCA_949752735.1). Lineage (NCBI taxonomy): Eukaryota > Metazoa > Annelida > Clitellata > Crassiclitellata > Lumbricidae > Lumbricus > Lumbricus terrestris. The sequence continues at coordinate 33,108,646 of OX457047.1, forward strand.
AGTCGTCCAGGGAGGAAGAAGATTCAGATGGTTTGGTGATGTGGAAGGAATTGCAGACTGAGACAATACAGACAATGCAGACAATGCAGACAATGCACTGAATGGATGGATGGTCTGATGGACAGATGGACATATGGCAGCGACCCGAATACCCTGTGGAATTGCCAACGTGTGTGTGTGTGAGCGTGTGTGTGTACGTGTGTGTACGTGTGCGGGTGCATGTGTATGCGTAACAGTCCGTGTGAGTGTGTGTATGTGTGTGCGTGTGTGTGTTTGTGTGTGTGTATGTGTGTGCGTGTGCGTCGCGTGCGTTTGTGTGTGTGCGTCTGTGTGTGTGTGTGTGAGTGAGTGAGTGTGTGAGTGTGTGTGATGCGACAGAATAAATAGCGCAATATCAGTGGACTTCTGCAACGAGAAAAAGCGACGCTTCACGAATGGCGTCGAAAATTGCACAAAAAATGATAATGACGACGACAGCGACGACGATGACGAAAACTACGTCGACGATGATGATACTGACAATGATGATGGTGGTGATGGCGGGGATAATGACTATATATATATATATTTATATTTATTTATTTGCGTAATTTGTTTTCTTTAGGCTGCATGGTGTTGATGTGCATTTTTCAGAAGCGGGTCTATGTAGGCTAGTATAATGGATATGGTTGGCATCAACTTCATCCAACCGTGACAAGAGGAATCAGAGACAACAATGAAAACTGACGAAGCGGTAAAAATGACGACGGCGACGGTATTCTGAACAGGCGTATAGCGTAGTCATCCTGGAAAACGGTTTTCTAAATTAATACTGTGAGTGAATTGATGAATGAATGAACGAACGAATAAATGAACGAATGAATCAATGAATCAATGAATGAACGAATGAAGAAATGAATTAATTAATGAATGAATGAATTAATTAGTGAATCAACGAACGAACAGCGAATGAAGGAAAGTAAGAATGAGAGAAGAAAGGAATGAACTAAGAAATGTGAACAACAGACACAAAATAATGCCGAGTTTCACTGAATCGAGACGATCACTTTTGTCATGCAGTCTATTGTAACGTGCACAGCGCCATGCAGGCATTGCGCAACAGTCTTGTTGTCTTACTGGTATTAAGTCGACCTTTACGTTAAATTATCTAAGGGTAGACCGCACTAGACTCGACCACCAGCAGACTTGGACCATAAGCTATAGACTAAACTAGACCATGTCGGTTCGGAATGGATCAGATTAGATCTTAGATAAAAATCAGATTAACAGTATTGACCTTAGACCTTATAAAACGCGGGAGACCGAGAAAGACTTGGCGAGATACGACGGCCACACAGGATGTGGACGATGGTGGAATGACGAGGGAGGAGCCTCCGAGGAGGCTGAGAGGATTGTGTTCATCTTAGAATGCGTTAATCTGATTTTTGTCTAAGATCTGAACAGTTAACTTATAATATATATAGAAAGCAGTTAACTTAGAAAACTGTTAACTTAGAAAACAGTTAACTTAGAAAACTGTTAACTTAGAAAGCTGTTAACTTAGAAACAGTTAACTTAGAAAACAGTTAACTTAGAAAACAGTTAACTTAGAAAACAGTTAACCTTTCAGAATGCAGAATTGTTTATAATTAGAAAACAGTTAACTTAGAAAACAGTTAACTTAGAAAACAGCTTACTTTGGTTATGAAAAATCGAAGTGAAAAGTTTTGCTTCTTGTTGGTCTATTCGTTATCGCCGGCTTTCTAAAGCGCCACGCGAAGGTCAAACGCAGGGCACCAGCTTAATTACGAGCGCTACGAATTCACTGGGATTGTTAGAGAAGTTGTTTATAGATCAGCCAGATGGATGTCCAGGTCCAGTTGCCAAGGGACAGAGTAGATGCTAAAGTGGGTGTCACTAGATATTCGAGAATTGGATGATGAATCATGAAGGAACAGATCAATCGGGGTGTGTATTCTTGGGCAGCTGAATTCTCAGTCCTGAGTGTAGGCTATGGCCGGAAGAGTTTTAGGACGGTGAACAATAAAATATATTGATTGATTGATTGATTGATTGACTCATTGATTGATTGACTGACTGACTGATTGATTGATTGATTGATTGATTGATTAATTTACGAGGTACAAAAATTTTACAGGTAGCAGCAACTTAACCAGCCGAGGGTTCTCTTTGCCGCCAATTAATGACAGACATTGTTATGTTCACAATATTTTTGCCGTCGTTGATTTCAATGTGCTTTAACGTTTAACTGGGTGCGGTGTGTCACCTGGATTTGTCTCTTTTCCTATATTAAACGAAGACTATTATTACCAAAAATCATCGTTGCCAAAATCTAAACCAATTTTTTCCACGTACCTGTTTCGCAAGTCCACGACAAGTCATGCTGAGCTCTTAGAAACTGCTGAGTGTAGCACATCCGCAGAAGGTATCATTTGAGAATGGCCGACTAAGCGACAGACTGCATCATTCTATGCGCGTGTAAGATAGATAAGTGAGTAAGTAAACTCATTGGCGGTAAAACGGCAAGGAGTTGGGCAGACGAGTACGAAGCAAAATCGTTGAAATGGAGTAGTTTGAAGTCTGTGCGTCTATAGTTATGCAGCTCCTTTTTAAAAGAAATATATCGCTGCGTGTAATCACATATCAATCCAATCGATATGTCTATATAAAAGGACTCGACCTAAAAACTAATATACGCGGCCTAATAGAAGACCTAAGGCAATTACAGTCCAAAGATGCAAATGAGGATATTTCTTCAATAGATTCCAGTTGCTCAGACTTAGCCTATCTCTCAAAGGATTATTTTCCTTGTGGTATGTTCGGAATCTCACCACCAGCTTTTTTAGTTCGCCTACTGATGTTGCCACCTCGACTGTGTCATTTGAATCACGTCACCATCCTTTGCGTTTCATTAAATATGGCAGACACGAGGTAGACGCACCGACAAACTTCATCGTTGGCCTGTCTCGAGAAGGAAGATTTTGGAAACTGCATTTTGAAAAAGTCCTGTTGCTTCAGTTTGAAAAGCTTCTGCAACAATCGACTCAACGGTTAGTTCACTTTGGTCGGCTGCATACTAGCAGTGTCCTTTAGGTTAAATGAAAACTGAAAGTAACTGTATCGGTAACTGAAAAGTTATATTTCAGTTAACTGAAATTAAAACCTAAAATGAAAAGTTCTTAAAACTGTAACAAAAACAAAGTTGAAAAGCAAAAAACTAGAACTAAAAATACATTTGAAAGCTTCAAACTGAATTAGCTTTTCTGTGTGAAGCACAAACTGAGTGGTGCATAATTATGTCTGCAACGGTTGGCGACGTTTGCTTCCAACAGATTTCTGTAGTTCAGCAGCATGAAACATGAGCTTAATCAGATTCGCTGTTCTTTCTAATAAAAATTAATGTTATTAATAAGCAAATCCCATTTAATTGTCGCTGTTTAATGTCTATGGAAATAAATTAAACTTAAAAGATTCCGAATACTTAAACTAAAACTGAACTAGACTTGAATACTGTAACTAATAGTCTACTCGAAAGTCAAAACAAAACCAAAACTGAAACGTATGTGAAATTTAAATAACATTGCATGCTAGTACGTTACAGTCGTCACATGCTATCAGCGTCGCGCCTTCTCATTATAAAGGCCTGCACATGGGCGCATTAGACTTAGTTAGGCCTATACCCGGGACCAGTTGCAGTCTCTGTACGGTCATCGGAAATATACGTAGGACCCATGCTGCGGTGAATTCTCTCCGAAAAATCAGTAATGACATGCGACCCAGTGCATGATAATCTCATCTAATCTCCTCTCCGAGTGCAGCGCCGAGCAGCAGAAGGCAGGCGCCTGCCGTTGCTTCCTGGAACGGATAATCCAGCATACGTTCCGTGCTACTCTTTAAGCGATAACTGCAGTATCATTCTTCGCTGACCAACCGCCTTGTTTCTGTTGCGGACGACGATTAAGTGCGCCCGGCTCAGCCGCTGTCAGCACAGACCGACATGCGGAAACGATATATGGCCAGGAATGGCTTTCTTTAACGACCAACACACGTTACGCCCTCTGCCGAATGCTGTGCATGCCTGGTCCAATGCTACGCTCTGTTTACATACATGTAACAAGCGCAATGATAAACCGTGTGCATCGAAACTTGTGTAACCCAATCCTATTATCGCCTCGTATAGAATTTCTGTCTTTCACGTAACAAGCTCGTCTCAATGCCAGCAGCCAGCCTCATACTTTCTATTATAAATAGAACTATTTAAATATTTATGACTATTCCTCTATTTAACACATTACGCGGAAAAACGGAGCTATTCAGTTATATTTGACCAGTGAAATCACCTCCCAGTCCACATTTCAGCTAAAGTTAGTAGGCTACAGGCTACTGCACAAATTATAGGCCTATTACAAGGACTTTTAGTGCGCAGTTGTGCACAAAATGGGCGGTTCCAAATGAATTTTTGCAGCTGCAAAGGCATTTCTGTGCAGCTATTAAAAATAGTTTAAATTGTTTAATTTTCCTCCCACTGGGAATAATTTACCGAGGCGGATGGGATGGGAGAGAAGGTATAGGGCAGTTCTAAAAACTCCTTAAAGTCATGAAAAAGCTTTAAAAGACAATCGCTGTGATGTGGACAAAACGTCTGCCCTGGTTGACGAGTGAAAAGTAACACGCTGCTAGTAGCTAGGCCTATACTTAAGTGAAGGACAGAATTCACATCTTCGACGACTTTAGTCCCCGCAGAGGCTATAGGCTGCTACATGAATGCGCCGGGTGAAAATACACAAATTAATATGCTACACTGTTCTACCAAAGCTCAAAGCTAAAAATTTCAGATGACGCCAGCTTACAATAATTATTGCTATTTTAATGTTACGGCACCTGTAGGCTACTCACGTTGAAACAGTCTAACTATCGATTCAATCCAATTACAGAAACTGATTGCTCCCTTTAATGTTATTATTTCAATGTAACTTTATCTGTCTCAATGTGCCAGGTTGCGGTTTGCCATTACCAACCTGTTTTTGCTCATTAAACGAATACACATAAACAGTCTCGCCTGACACGCTTTCGATTGCAATGAAATACACGCGCTATTAGGAATTTCGTATCACAAGGCCAAATGGCCAGAAATCACACTAACTCAGCCCACAGCGACATGGATCTATAGTATGTAATCAATAGGCTTGTTGACAGAATTAGGCTAATGCGCTTTTTGTAGTAGTCCTATATGTATATAATAAAAATTAACCTATAGGCACGTGATGAGCCATGAAAAAGCCGTCGTATGGCCTAAGCCGTGCTTGATTAACGGTAAAACTAATTATTCTGATATTTGACTATAGCCTACCCGTAAAATCTGTTCCTGTTAATTAAGGCATGGTTACGTTCAGTGGCGGCGCTACGCCAGGGCATGGCAGGGCAAATGCCCTGGTAAAAAAGCCTTTGCCCTGGCTGTTGCCCTGGTCGTTGCCCTGCCAGAAATTTAACCATTGGAGAATTTGTTCGGGCATATTGCTTCTTACTGTTCACATCCGTCCGCTCTTGGGCAGGGCAAAAGTTCTGGCAGGGCAAAATTCTGGCAGGGCAAAAGTTTATGAGGAGAACAAAATCTGACATGGCAAATTTCTGGCAGGGCAAAAGTTCTGTCAGAGCCAACATTCTGGCAGGGTAAAGACAGTAAAATTATGGCAGGGCAAAAGTTTTGACAGAGGAAAATTCTGGCAGGGCAAAAATTCTGGTGGCTCAAAAGTTCTTGGAGGGAAAATTCTGTTGCTGTCTATCCACATTACCATATAAAACTAACAGCGTAGGCCTAGCTGTCGCTTTCTTGCTTTTCAAATGAAGCGTAAGCATTTGCGTAGACAATAGACCTAGGCCTATATATACCTAATTCCGTTACTTTAATTGCTGAACGCTTTGCTTTCGAAATGCTACTCGAAAGAGGATTTGCAATGCTTCACTAAGTCACCGAGATTGGGCCATAAAAATACCCTAAAGTTTTTTTGCCCATAATCCTGGCCAGGGTAGTAGTTTTTTAACGATTTTTTTAGGCTTAAAGGATATTCATATTCACACATGATGGCCAGATTTAATAAAAAAAAATATTCAAACAGAACAAAAGTTTGATCACTTTTAGTGAGACCACTCACTGTTATATGACGATTCAAAAATATGACGCAGCAAAAAGTAACAAAAACGAATTTATTAAGTAACATCTCAAATAATTGGTGTCAAATAAACTTGTTATTGACAGAAAATCGTTGTTATTATTTAGAAAAAAAGGCACCAGCATAGCTGCACGTCGCTGTGACATCATTTATCAAGATCACTGTTAAGTTGGTAAATAAAGAATTTTTCTGATTAGTAGGGGCCTAATTTTGTTTTTAAGATAATAAAATCGAAATTTCTATCAAATTAAAATGCTCAGGGTGTCGGTGGCTGGCAATATTTGTATTCATACATTTCATGAGCAAGGCCTTGAGATAAAGCTATAATCGCTGCTTAATCTGATGAGCAGTGATTGTAGAGAAATGAAGAGCTAAATTATTTATTGAAATAGAAAATTAAGAAATGTGCCGTTTATGAAAGGAGATCGGTTCAACGTCAATATTACTGTACTGGTTTCATTGAGAAGAACAAATGGTTCCAAATATCCGGATTGGAACCCGATGATTTTATCAACAGTGGCGAGCTATTGCTCGAGAAATACCTCAATCTGCAGCCAAAACCAAGAACGATAAGAGAATGAAAATAATTGATGGTCGCATTGGAGCTGATTGGGAAGATTTACCTCTGGAACACATCACCAAGTCCATTCAAAAACCGTGCAAAAGACTCAAAACAAGTGTGGGCATTGTTGGTGGACACATTGAACACAAGATGTGGTGCACAATCACGTTCATTTGATAGTAATAACATTATTATCTGAGATGAGACTTATAAAAATCGATTGTTGCTACTTTTTGTTGGATTATGTTTTTGAATAGTCAAAAAGTCGGTTGTCTCACTAAAAGTCATGTAACTCTTGTTCTATTTGAAATATTGTGATGAAATCTGGCCACTCTACGTAAATTATTATTATGAATTGTCTTTAAGCCTGTAAAATTTAATTATTTTTTAACTTCTGGTTAAGATATTGGCAAAAACCTTAAGGGGTCTTTTTATGGCCCACCCTGTATAAGGATTCTAAGATTTGCTTTTCAAATGTCAAAGTGTTCGGTTTCATGGCTTCGCGCATTTGATCTTCTGACCAGCAACCCTAATAGTGCATGGTGGGTGATTTATGGCATGCACGGTAGCGCAAAATTATAGACCTATGTGACCCCGTAACTGCCGTACACGCGACTCACCCTCTGCCCTGGTTACTTGTGTGACTGCCCTGGCTATGCCCTGGCTACAAAAAGTGTCTGGCGCCGCCACTGGTTACGTTGTATTTTTTAGGGGGAAAATTATGAGGATCATCAAAGGCGTAGGGGACATTTCGGCATTGGGGGAAAAAGACTTTGACCTTTGCCCGAAAAGTAAACTTTTATCGAAATTTTTTCATAACCTTTTTTTAGTCATTTCATTTTGACCTCAGCCTCCTCATGTACCTCCTCATCTCAGTCTCCCTTTCCCTTGCCATCTCCATATACCTCTCACTCTCAATCTCACTCACCCTCACCTTTCTGTTTCCCACTCCCTCACTCTTCTCATATCACTGTCTATCTCCATCACCATCTCCTCTCTCCTTTCTCCTCATTCTTTGCTCCTCTCCCTCTCCTTTTCATTCTGCCTCCCTCCGTCCTTTTTCCCTCCCTCCGTGACTCCCTTCGTCCTTTCTCCCTTCGTCCTTTCTCCATTCGCCCGTCCGTCCCTCTCTCTCTCTTTCTATCTATCCAAGTATACGGGAACATGTGACGATCAGTGTTTAATCTAGTCCCCCTCCTCTGGGGGGGGAATTGGGGTTTCTGGGGGGGGAGACATTTGAATGTCCGAAGGACGCTCGTGATGCACGTAGCACCTAGACGGGGAGGGGTATAGGGAGGGGGATGCGCCCCTCCCCATCAGAAACTTTTTGAATTTCCACATTGCAATGGCAGCGTTTTAAGGTGTCGTCTTAACAAAATAGCTGTACATTTTCAGTGACCCATTAGACAATTTTTGGATTTCCACATTGCAATTTCAGCATTTTAAGGGGTCATCTTAACAAAATAGCTGTACTGTTTCAGTGACCCATTAGAAACTTTTTGAATTTCCACATTGCAATGGCAGCGTTTTAAGGTGTCGTCTTAACAATATAGCTGTACTGTTTCAGTGACCCATTAGAAACTTTTGGAATTTCCACATTAAAATGGCAGAATTTTAAGGTGTCATCTTAACAAAATAGCTGTACTGTTTCAGTGACCCATTAGAAAATTTTTGGATTTCCACATTGCAATGGCAGCATTTTAAGGGGTCATCTTAACAAAATAGCTGTACTATTTCAGTGACCCATTAGAAACTTTTTGAATTTCCACATTACAATGGGAGCATTTTAAGGTGTCGTCTTAACAAAATAGGTGTACTGTTTCAGTGACCCATTAGAAACTTTTGGAATTTCCACATTGCAATGGGAGCATTTTAAGGTGTCGTCTTAACAAAATAGCTGTACTGTTTCAGTGACCCATTAGAAATTTTTTGGATTTCCACATTGCAATGGCAGCATTTTAAGGGGTCATCTTAACAAAATAGCTGTTCTGTTTGAGTGACCCATTAGAAACTTTTGGAATTTCCACATTAAAATGGCAGAATTTTAAGGTGTCGTCTTAACAAAATAGCTGTACATTTTCAGTGATCCATTAGAAAATTTTTGGATTTCCACATTGCAATTTCAGGATTTTAAGGGGTCATCTTAGCAAAATAGCTGTACTGTTTCAGTGACCCATTAGAAACTTTTTGAATTTCCACATTACAATGGCAGCATTTTAAGGTGTCGTCTTAACAAAATAGCTGTACTTTTTCAGTGACTTATTAGAAACTTTTTGAATTTCCACATTGCAATGGCAGCATTTTAAAATGTCATCTTAACATGATAGTATCATAATATTATATTATAGTAGTAAAATAATGTCATTATAATCATATAATAATAAATAATATCACGATATATTATAACACTTCATTTAAAACAATGACGAAAGCAGTAACTAAAAACCAATATCATTTCGTCAATTTTTTCTGGGGGGGAAATGTCAATCCTGGGGGGGGGGAACTTTCCCCCCCCCCCAGAGACGTCTAGATTAAACACTGTGTGACGATTGACGAAGGATTTTAGGTCACAGAATTTTATTGCCCAGCCGTTGTGGACTTGGTGCTTTCGTCATCTGCATGCAGGTAATCACGTGTCACAAAGTACGCCATAATGACGCCTTCCGATCGCTTTCTATGAAATGTTCGACCAATGACCATGTATCCATCGTTTTATTTACTTTATCATTAATTTAAGCTTTTCGCTCCTAACTGAGACAGATAAGAATTGATTAGGAAATAAGCAAACCAATAGTCGGCAGACGGAGCGTCATGGTATGAAGTTATCAGACAATTCAGGTGTTATGATTAGTTTTGTTTTCTTCTCTTGATGCACGACTGACTTTTTGGGATCGATGGGTAGCCTTGTGCGTATCCTTTCATACGTCGCTGAGGTGACCCTAATTGGACTTAAACAATTTCGAACTTAATAGAAAAATGCTTGTTGTAAACTTATTAACCTAACACTTACTCTATTCCTAAAGTTTCTTTGATCTAATATTTATGAAACAACTCCAAGTCTTTGTTGTATTTCATGGCCCTAACACAAAAACCATTCCGAGCATATTAAACCCTAAAATCAATAATGACTAAAATCCACGAGAAACCGCACAGATATTTTTCAAATCGAAACTCTAAACTATAGCCTACATCTAACACTAAGCAATATTACGCTATAAAATGCTGAAGAATCTGCGTACACATCATCAACATTCAGTCGTTCATCTCAAAATAGATCTGATTTTGTGATGTCTGTAATTGTTAGACATGAATGACCACAATGTTTGTAAATTCGCTGACAAAGTATGGTCCTAGCCACTTAGTTAAAGCTGCTATTCTTACATGCAGGTCTCTACGAATTCTTAAAAATTGATTGTATTGACTGAAACGGCAGGTGACCTCTTCCTTATGCAACCTCGAATTTGCATAAGTAAGATATTGGCCTGGATTTTTGACTGAGAGAGCTGAACAATATGCGCATAAAAAGTGCGTCAGCCTCGTGAATGGTCGCTGGATGGCGTATGGCGAATATTTTGACTCACTGCTGTGAATGACGTTGCTATGGTGTTTCGACAACGTTGCTATGTCGAAGTCCCTTTATGACGTCAAAATGGTGCATCAGCAGAGTTTGTGATTGTTGCAATATGAACAGGGCAGGGCCACTGTCATAACCATCGTCGTGGACGTCATCGTTTTCGTCATCATCCAGTTCATAATAATTATTGAAGTCAAGGACAAGGGCTGTTTTTAAGGAATTTTTTGAACTGTACAAACTGTTCTTTTCTTTCCCATCCTCCATGGTAAATTACTTCCAATCGCAGGACAATGACCATTTTTGATAGTTTTAACTGTACAGAAGTGCCTCTACAACTGCACAAATCCATTTAGAACTGCACATTTTGTGTACAACTGCACGTTTAAAAAAGCCCTAAAGGACAGCATCCACATTTTCGACACGTCAGTACATGCAGGATCTATGCTGCTACTCCGCCACTGGTTGCACTCTGCCAGTGCCAGTCCCAAGCGTGGATAAAGGAGGAGGGTGTCGCTAATGGTCCTTGTTAGTTGTTACCACGCAGTGACGTTAAACTGCAAATACCACCAACTATGCTGCTATAATGAATGCACCGAGAAACATACACAACTAATATGTTTCTCTGTTCTACCAAAGCTTAATTAAGCTAAAATTTCATATAAGGACGCGTAGCCTACAATTACTATTTTAACGTTGGGGCACCTGTCCTCACGCTCAAACATTCTAGTCTGATACGCCTTCGATTGCATGCTAGCCGCACGTGTTATTAGGAATTACGTATCACAAGGCCAAATAGCCAGAAATCACACTAGTTCAGTTCACAATGACATTGATCTAGTATGTAATCAATACGCTTGTTGACAGAATGCGATTTTTGCAGTAGGCCTACTACAAAACGGCCAACCTAGGCACGTGAGGAGTCATGATGAAAAGGCAATCGTGTGGCCTAACCTAGCTGTGCTTGATTAACGGTAAAACTAATTAGTCTGATGTTTGGCTGCCCGTAAAATCTGTTCCTGTTAATTAAGGCATGGTCACGTCATATTTTTTTAAACCACAATGTTTTTATGAGGATCAATGGATCATCCATAGAGTCCATACTTGGTCAAGACCTTTAAACAGCTCCACTGGATTTGCCAATGCTACTAATACTCTCAAATTATGCCAAACTCCCTTCAAATGCAGTGCCAAATATTCAGAAAAATTCCACTAAAGTGCAGAAGAGTAGGGACAATAGCATCTTGCTCATATTTTAACACATCCCAAGACATACAACTCCAGTCCATTGGTCACCTATTTCCAGAAGTATTTGCTAAACCAGAGGTTCCCAAACTTCTCTGGCTCGGGACCCACTTGGGAATATTTTTTCTGCCTCTGGACCCACTAGACAAAATTATTAATCATGCTAAGTCTCGTGCACTGTTTCCTGTTCACATACACGCACAAGCTAGTTATAGCCCAACCATAGTCAAATGTTGTTTCACTAGTTATAACGTAATAATAAAGTATGACGTTGGAGGGTTACTGGAGTAAATACTGAAATTAACAGAGAAATAAGAACTTTCGCGGCCCACTTGCCAAAGCTCTGCGACCCACTTTTGGGTCGCGACCCACAGTTTGGGAAACGCTGTGCTAAACAATATTATTCATATGATCATTAATCACAATCTATATAGCACCCCCTTAAAGTAACTACTCTGGAGCACCCCGAATCAAATTCAGATAGTTTTGAGATTGCTTTATAAGTACATATCAGAGGGGACCCTTGGCAGCAGAAGCAAGTATGGAGGTACCAATTTCAGACAATAAGCCAGCAACATCTGAGAAAGCATCATGGCCTGGTAAGAATAGGCAATGCTATGCACATAGGTGACAAGAAGTGCTTTAACAAGTCGTTTAATTGCAACAGGTTGGAAAAGAGAATGAAGGAACATTTTCATTTTGGGTTTGTACACACCACAATTCATTCCTTGCTACAAATGAAAACATTTCTTTCAAATATCATCATAAACCTTGCATCAGTGACCAGCCAGCCACACTACAGACAACACCAAAAGTAACATTTGTTGTGATCAGTTTTATTAACGTTCAGCATGTTAACTCTTGACAGTGAAGATGGTAGAGTTTCTGCCACAGAGTCCGAGAACACAGAGTCAGTGTGGACTGAATTTAGCGCTTGCCTCCAACACGTGGCTGAGACTTGGGTAGATTCTTCGCCACTTTTTGCTTCTGTTGGACCTTAGGAGCAGCGGGCTACAATGAAAACAGCAACCGCATCTCTCATTACGACACACATACAACGCAAAATTACCGTTTTAAATACCATATACTAAATACCATTTTATTGCACAACAGCTGTTTTACAATTCCAAATGATTGGGCACAATTCACTGACCTGCAGCTTTCTAAATTTGAAACTCAGTTGCATTTATTCATTCATTAGACTTATATAGCGCCCGTTCAAGAAATCTCCTCGGGGGCGCTCCCAGACAAGTCATGCCAAAAGACAAAAGACTTGAGAGATTTATGAATTATCCTAATCGTTAACAGTATGCCAACAGAGAATAACAGTTAACAACTTAATGACGAGCTGCACTGGCTTCCCAGATGCTTTAATACATGCTCATCATTCAAGTGTCACAATTTAAAAAAATAAATTCCCAAACAACAAGCCCACAATACATATTCTTTCTGCTGTCTCAAACCACTTTCTTTTCTGTGGGTATTTTCGCACTAGGAGTGCCTCCAGCTGATGTACACTGTGACCAGTGCTATATAAATTGACGGACACAATATTCTCCATTTTGATAATTCTCCCAAGATCATATTTATTGGTTTCTGCATGCAAATAAAATAATCTAGACTCAAACTAGTCCCTGCCAATAGAACAAATGCATTCTATCCTGTCACGCTAGAACTGGAATAAATAACTTCCAATACTTCGGTCCCATCAAAACTCTAGAAACTGGTTATTTAAACAATACATTAACTAGCAAAGCAAATCAAATATACACACCTTTGTAACTTTCTTTTGAACAGCCTTGGCCTTCTGCTTTTCCTTGGCAGCTCTGCAAGTAAATTTTTTAATATGAATAGTCATTTTTAGTTCTAAATACCTTCCAACAGAAGCTACACTATTCACCTATTAAACTTTAAGGTTCCAAACATTGAATGCTAGAAAAAAAATCATGAGAGTAATTAATTAATAATTTTATACACATTAACAAGGAAGATATTATTCGTGATCAATTATTGGCTTCAAATGTTTCCAACAGGTCTTGTAGGGCAAAAATCATAAATGTACCAACGAACAAACATGCGGCATATCAAAGTGCAAAAATTAAATATGTGCCAACTTCTGTCACTCGCTTTCCACCGTGCAATATTCAGCATGTGGTTGCAAATACTTTACTATTGCGGTCACTGTGACCATTAGGGCCCTCCCACAGCCCTACTTAGATGGAGTTAACAAGTCCTGGCCAAAAATGCTATTTATGTACTCAGACAATGGCACAGGCTGGTTTGCCTTCCTTGCTCTGGTCTGTTTCAAAGTGTGCAACAAGATAAATATTATATATCACTCGAAACACTCTCAAGGTGCTAAATCACTGCGATCTAACCATGCTTAATTTCGTTAAAAATGTGTCTATGATAACGTCTACCTCTTTCAAACAAAACAGCAAAGAAGCTAAGCAGTGGCAATTGCTTCTACCTGATGGCTTGTTCACGCTGAGCCTGGCGCACTTCCGGCTTCTGGTTTCGCTTGGCCATGATGTCGTTAAGTGACGCTCCGGTGATGGCTCGCTGGAACTTGGTGTTACGCCTGGTACGCTTCTTCGTCACCTCTTCCGTCATTCCCTTCTTGTGCTTGCGACGGTACAGCACCGTCCAGTTGATCTTACGAGGGTTGAGCTTCACCAAATGGAGCTTCGCGCATTTAGAGTTCGCAAAATGGTAAGACTGTAACGACAAATAAACACGTGAGAAAACGGTCATTTATTCATTTGAATGGATTCGTTAATTGTCTATCAAATGCTTAACCAAAACTCAATTATGTCACTGCTTTTACAGAGAATCAACTTTTCAATTCACACAAGGCAGTTGAAAACAGTGTTTCAGGTAGGGTGCTCGCATTTTTTTACACAAAATAAATTTCTAATTGCAACATCTAATTAGTCTAATTATAGCACTGTATCATCATAAACAGTTTTTTGCGTACTTATTACATGGATCGACCCAGATGAAATTCTTTAAAAGGGTCATCATAAAAGTTTTCAATACATTTAAAGCATAATGAAAATCAGACTTCGTTTCGGGTAGCAGAAAATTCAATAGAAAATGCCAGAGTGATACTTTAGGGATTACAATGTTGGGCTGTCAACATAGTTATCGTGGTTTCACAATAACACAGTTAGGCACGACACTTGTTACCCTCACTGTAACGAATCCCCCACCACTTCATTCTGACAGCAGACTATTACAGGCTCAAAGGAATCCTATATCTGTTATTATTTCAGTTACGATTACAGCCATAATCCCTTTAAAATTGTTTCAAGCTTTTTTTAATTTAAATGTCATATAAACCACAATGCGGTGTATATAATTGGTCATCATAAAGAATATACTAACATTGGATTAAATGTGATTTTTAAATGATCTGCCTCTTGATCGGCTCTATGGATGATGTATGTTTATTACTATGAATGTACACCAAAATGCAGATTTAGCAATCAGTCAATTAAAAAAATATTCTTATCTTACAACGTCATGTCACAAACTACGTCAAAAATTGAGTGTAATTCATATATGTGATAGTAGTATACCTTGCCATCGACTTTGACAAGTTTCTTGCCATGGCCGGGGTAGATCTTGGATCCACTGAAGACGCAAAGGTCGATCCTGAAACAATTCAATCACTCGTTAGTTTTCAGTAGACAACCACAAAACAATAAAGGAACATGTGAGTGTTAATTAAGTTCTTTGGCAATCCAAAGACTGCATGTCCGTCCATGTAAACAGTATGGCCACCCAAGAAACTGATAAAATAGAGCGTGGTGGCCTTAGCGTCGAATTTTATATTTACTCGCATTTACTGCATATTTTTCCTCATTTATAATTTTATTAACTTGTCTGTTTTACTTAGATCTCGCGCTGATTTACTAACTTAGTGTGCGCATTGTATCATGGGATGCGGCTGACAGGTCGCAGTGCTCTATTTTAGCTAAGTCGTTGGCAACCAAATTGTTTTGTATACGCGCAGTCTTCGGGATTACCAGTTCTTTTTACTGAATGTTTACAAGCACAATGTTTTGGTTCCAACATGGCAAACATGTAACAGACAAGATTTAGTGTTACAAGGAGAGTATATCGCTTATGTAAAAAGACACTCAGTCTTCGGGTATACCCACAATTCGTTAATGCTCATGTTTTATTACCCACTGAAAGTGCAGGCAAGAGGGTTTCACAACTATAACTTCATCAAATTTTAAATACCGATTGACAAGCTTGTTAACCGCAGCCCCCGAAATACCTGCATATTTAGAAAACTATACATTACGTTTAGCAATTTGAAGAGGCGAGATAATTATGATGGCTAGAACGGCTACATTTCGGCTTATTCTCTACAGCAATTGCAGGAATCATACTCCGCTTCGTGGGGCAATGGCTAGACTCAAAATTTGCGTACTCGCAAAACAATGCTTATAATTGCAAATCACCAAAAGTTCGTGAATTCTTATGCGGAATTTTAAAAGACCCAAAACGCACACTGTTGATTGCCATTTCTATTCGAGAGCATGTCAGCCTTTAACGTTATCGTAGGCCTTAAATCTCACACCGTTCACTAAAAAACAAGTGTCACGCACGATGCACACTACAGTTAACTTTTAGGTGTATTAAATACATGTCGATGAATTCCGCAAAGTACTAAAACTTAAGGATTGAAAAGCGGATAAACACAAAAACTTACTTCATCTTGATGCCTGCTGTGGGGAAAGGAAGCGGATATGACGTCAGGTAGGAACTAAACCGTAAAGATTTAAATCGCAGAGATACGTTACCAAAGCTCATAAGTAAGTAAACTGCCTTAAAGCGATCGTTCTAATAAAATCCATGAAGCTGTATGCCTCAACTGTTTTAATTCTCAAGTTATCAGTCGATGGTCATTACTAAACTAAGTCCTACGACAAAACAAGAGTGAGTCTTGTTGAAAATCAGAGAATAAAACATACTGTGATAAAACCGAGAAGAGATGGAAACAGCCCATTATTTTAGTCTGCCAAATGCCAATGATCGCTTGATGGCTTCCACCTGTGCTGTATAAGGGTCCAACGTAGCAATAAGAGCCACATGTTAGCAATAAGCATGGTAGCAAAATCGGGAAAATGTATTTTCCTATAGGTACAGGAAGATAGGAAGACAATTTCGTAGTCAATATCTGAAGGCCAGGATCGACATAGGCATGGAAGGCGTTCCCGTCATTAGTTCACAGGATGGTATCATTGTGAAAGTTAGGTAATGACTCATGAGAGTCATGATCCATGACTATTCAACGGTATGAGTCAACACATGCTCGTTAAGCGTCGATGCTTGACTTTGCTTCAATCCCAAATTAATGAAATTATGTTGTGATTTCGCAAAAAATGCTGAACTTAAATGTTTTTAATAAATTAAATTGGACACGAATGATCCTCCTTACCATTTTCATCCACAAACAGCGCGCGTTCAATTTACTATATTTCCATATTTATTTATTTATTTATTTATTGCTCCCATTTCTATAGCGCCCCAACCTCTTACTACCCAGAAGCGCTGCATCGTAGTTTCACGCCGAGGGACCATATAACTCCAAATCGCGGCAGTTCATATTGAGCAATGAGCAGTGACAAGGCACATGCTAAGCGGCGAAAATTCGATTCCTGAGCTGTAATTAAAGAAAGTTGTACTTGATAAAAACGTGTTCTATGCGCCACTAGCCGGAGTTTTACAGTTCGTAGGTTTTGGATGCTCCCTCATATATAGCGCCACCTATCGCATTGAGAAGCGGTTCCGGGTGGGCGGTGATGTGTAGAAGGAAGTGAAATAAACGAGGAACTTGAGGTTTTGACGGCGGATTTTGCTTTTATTGGTATTTTGTTTCCGTAGAGGACTAGCAAAGCAACGACTATGGCTGGACGTATGCCGGCAGTGGTCATCGACAATGGCACGGGGTGAGTAGTTCAGAAGCACTATCGCTAAACCTTCCACTATTCTCTGCCGATGAGTCGGATTTTTCAAAAGGCGTCTACCGCATTCAAAAGTCATAAAAAAATCATAACGCCCTACTCTGCGAGAACTTTTCTCCAATAAATACAGCTTCCTCGATACTGGTTAATTGCTAAATAGATTAACACCATGATTGATATTGAGTGCTGATTTTAACTTTATACCATGCATTTAGGAAACTGCGTGGTTCATGTTGACATTTGTGCACAAATCTGATCTTATCCTTATGCAATCTATCGTTTTAGCGTTCCTGATCATTCGAGCGTTAAAGCATATCGTTTCAGCGTCACAAATTAATTTCAACGTTAGCATTTAGTTCACACATGCATGCATCATGATGCAATTGTGTAAATTCAGCATAAAGTAACCAGAAATAAATTATCAGGAAGAATCATAAGTCAACATTCATATAGAAAGGTTTTTGGCTAGTTATCTTCTTGAGCTGAACAGAATTTCTCATGGTTGTTTGTTATAACTCATTTTAAATAACATTTCTCATGTGATGTTGTAACTTTTCATGCCTTTTTTTAAATATTGGTACGCCCAACTAAAGGTACACATACCTGTATTTGTACTTTAGGGTGATGATACAATAGACTATAATGGATGAATAACCTATCTTTGTGTTTTAAAACATTTTGTTTCGCTCAGTATATAATGGTTCAGATAATGTAATAATTGGTTCAGATGTTACGATAATTGGTTCAGAGAGCCTTCAGATTGTTCCATTGAAGTTAATATAAATTTGCTCGTTAAATGGTTTTAGCTATTCGAAGATGGGTTACGCTGGAAATACAGAGCCACAGTTCATCATTCCTTCATGCATTGCAATCAAGGAATCGGCTAAAGTCGGCGATCAGGCGATTCGACGTCTTGGAAAGGGCGTTGAGGACCTTGACTTCTACATCGGGGACGAGGCAGTCGATGCAACTAACTATGCTGTCAAGGTTGGATGCTGGTCTTACTTGCGTTTGTTGTGTTATGTCAATGGCTTAATATGAAATTTTCATTGTGGGGGCGTGGTGGTGTAGTGGTGGCATCGCAGCCCTGGAGCCGGAGGGTTCCAAGTTCGAATCCACTTCAAGCCGCCACATAGGGACCTTGAGCAAGTACTTTGCTCACAATTGCTCGGGGGATTCAGCGTGAAATTCTGATGCGGTGTCTGTGCTGTAGTCGGGAGCGCTTCTGAGTCGAGAGCTTGAGGGAGCCCTAAAGAAATGGACAAAATAGATATAAATAAATAAAATAAAATTGGTTTTGGTTTTGTTTTGCAGTGGCCCATCCGTCATGGAATCGTGGATGATTGGGACTTGATGGAGAGATTTTACGAGCAGGCGATCTTCAAGTACCTTAGAGCAGAACCAGAAGACCATTACTTCTTACTGGTAAGAACTTAGTCTATCAATGTAATTGTAATTGTAATCGTACATTTATATAGCGCCCCTTCAAGAGAGCTCCTCAGAGGCGCTATGGGTCTTGCTCCACCTTGGCTGCATGGGAAAGGCAGTTGCTATATGGTGATTTGAATAGAAACCTAGGGAACTTTTGAATATGTAGAGGGCTTTTTAAGGTACTATTATATATGCTGTGATGCACACTAACATATATAACATGCACATGCATGAATGCCTTTCCAAGGCAGTATAATTTGCAATCTGTTTTAATCTGAGGAGTTCTTTGCATGTAATAAGACTTGGAAGGTTCATCAGATGTTGTAGGATTCATAGTCCATGCACTGTGTTGAAATCCTTGTAGCCGTGAGGTCAAATACACAAAAATGATAAAAAAAACACACAGGGCAGCATACGTGAGGAGTGTGTTTAAATGTAATATAGTTTGACAGTGAAAATGTTAAATAGCAAATTGGACATAACATGGCCCCGAATGCCAGGGCCCCCGTTCGGAGGGTCACGCCTGGGCCCGTAAATCAATACCAGAAGCCATGCCAGAGAAGCATAGTGCATTAAGTCGACCTAAGTTTTATTGCTTTGTCAGTTTAGCTGCTGTAGCAGACGTTGCCTGTAGTGTGTGAAGCTGTGCAGTTGAAGCCAGCAACAACAGCTGATTAGCCACGAGTCCTGTTGGCAGTTGTACCTGTTTAATTTTCGATGTACCTGTTTAATTGATGCTATCATACGACTACAGTCTCCTATACAATAAAGGCTATTGTATACAGAGATCCGTGAATCAGCCTGCCCTCTTTAGCTAACTGCTTAGAGCCTTAGATCTATGACTTTGACTTAGTGCAACGACCTAGACAGAGAACTTCCTAGATTGAGCTCAATGACCTCTAATAATAATTATAATAATAATAATAATGATAACAATAGTGATAATAATAATGATAATAATAATAATAATTATAATAATAATAATGATAACAATAGTGATAATAATAATGATAATAATAATTATAATGATAACAATAGTAATAATGATAATAATAATTATAACAATAGTGATAATAATAATTATAATAATAATAGTGATAATAATGATAATAATAATCGCAAATAAATTTGATCCCTATGTGATAACTAAATAATGGATGTGATAACGATGATACAAGTGACATGCAGATTGCATCTGGGAAAGTTTTCACTTAGGACGCTGCAAGTATTTAATAAAAAAATAGTTGTCGTTACGATACGTTTAATTTCTCTGCTAGACTGAACCTCCGCTGAACACACCAGAAAACCGCGAGTACACGGCCGAGATCATGTTCGAATCGTTTAATGTACCTGGACTGTACATTGCCGTTCAGGTACGTATGTCGTTCGTTCATCACCTGTACAGGTGTGTTGTCTCGTTAATTAGTCTTGTCTAACGTCTTGCGGTGTGTTGTGATGCGTATTTTGAGAACTGGTTTTAAATTTGTGCCTGTTATTTATTTAGTTTGAGAAGGAATTAATCAATTTGCCATTTCAATGCAGTCTGACGTCTCCTCGTATTCCATCTGGTTGCTCCACAGGTATCCAAGGCCACTGTTCGCTTCGTTCTGCACAGAAGGGAATGCTCTTCGCTCAATTCACACGAACTGCAACCATGCCGATTAGAGCCGTTTCTGTGGTGGGCCTATCTGTCTGGAATAGGCTCCCACAGGAGCTGTGTCTGCTTCCTTGGATGCTTATTGATGCATTTTTTTATTATTTAAACTCAAAACGGTTATTTTTTGCCATGCTATAGCCGGGAGCACTTCTGAGTAGCCCCCCTCTTGAAGAAGCGCTATATAAATTCTGGCGTGAGTTAACGATGTTTGTTTGGTGTTGACGTTGACAGGCTGTTCTTGCGTTGGCCGCATCCTGGACATCGAAGCAGGCGAGCGAGAGGACGCTGACAGGAACCGTGATTGATTCAGGCGATGGTGTCACCCACGTTATACCAGTGGTAGGTCGTCATTGAATTTCCACTCCTAACTCATCTTTATCTCTGATCTTCAGCTGAATATCATAGAAGCCAAAACAGGTGTGTAGCATGTGTATTGAGATGCCACCCATTGATCATCGTAATCAGTAACCATGGGCTCAACATCCGTAGGTAAACCCATTGATCGCGTACTCCATTTTAATCCTTTGTCTGGGGTAAGGTCCTGTCGACATAATCATGTGTCCTGTCGACGTAATCATGTGTCTTGTTGACATAATCATGTGTCTTGTCGACATAATCATGTGTCTTGTCGACATAATCATGTGTCCTGTTGACATAATCATGTGTCTTGTCGACATAATCATGTGTCCTGTCGACATAATCATGTGTCTTGTCGACATAATCATGTGTGTCGAGAGACTCGAGATCCATGGAAGGAAATTAGTAATAGGCACAGACCGGATTGGAAATATTGGTCCTATTAATTTAAAACTGCTTATTAAATATTTTTGGTAATAAATGTGTCTGCATCTAATGCTGTGATTTCTGCATATAATATTATAATATGCTCTACATAATTAGCATATACATGAACATAATGTGTGACAGAGCTCTCTAAGTTATTCATTTTACGATTGATCAATATTTTATCTGCATTAATTAATATTTCAACTGCATTGGTCTTTATGCTAAAGGTTTGCCCTTTCCTTTTAACTCTATCAGGGAGAGTTGGCTGCCTCAAAATTGTAGGCTCTGGCTGAACATGATGTATGTAAGGCCATATTGTTTATTTTTAGCATTGCATCCTGTGATAATATAAACAATTTAATCCTTGCTTAAAGCTTGTTTGCATATACGTCAGTTTGCTGATAAGCGCCTGATTGCTGATAAGCAGTGCATTGCCATGTCTTTCTGCATTCAGTCTGCTGGACTTCTGTTTCTTTTTTTGTGTGCTTAGTTTGACTTTTCTGAGCGTAAGCATTTAAATTAAATGTGAATTTTTCAGGCCGAAGGGTACGTCATAGGCAGCTGTATCAAACACATTCCAATCGCAGGTCGGGATATAACCTTCTTCATTCAGCAGCTGTTGAGGGAGAGGGAGGTGAACATTCCCCCGGAACAGTCGATGGAGACGGCTAAGGCAATCAAGGTGACTGGTTGCGGGTTTTATTTGTTGGGTCAATAGTAAGAAAGTATATTCTTTAATATGACCAGCTGCAAAACAGCACTCTGGTAGGAGAATATAAAATTCTTATGAGACATAGAAAACTACAGACTAAACAAGCTAATTATTATGTGAAAAACATTCTCGCTATATATGTTTTCCTCATTTGGTTGTCTGCTTTGGCCAGCCTGACCATGAGAAATGAACACTCGGAGGGCATAAAGAGACTGCCTGACCCTGCAACATATTTTATCATGTTATGCATACAAATGTCATTGTGCGTAAACTTTATTTGATTAACCAATGTTGTTATTATTTATTTACTTATTTATTTATTATTATTGCTATTATCTGGGATGATTGACTATTCGGACAGCAAACCTCCATCTGTTCAATTTACAGCTACCGGTACTTGGTGTTAATGTTCTGAGTATTCCTTAACAGATTATTGTTATGATGCATACAAATATCATTGTGCATAAACTTTATTTAATTAACTCTGTGCGATTTATCACACAACTCAATAATGGCTTCACTTGTCTTCCAAACTTAAATACAGGCATGAATATCTCGGCTGTGAATATGCATGCTCAAATTAACTTCCCCAGGCAATACATGTTCGCTGCTCAGGCTGCAAATGGCTGAAGATTCACCTTTTGAAAACTATTGCCAGACTTCTAGCAGGACATTCTTGAGCTGCTCAAAATGTACCATGTCAGTGCTTGGATACTTGCATACATACAGATAGGACACATTAACATTTTTTTCTCTTGACTTGCTGCCTGTTCGCATTGTACAATCAATGTTGTTTGTCATTCTTTTTCATCATGAAACCAAATTTATAATAATGGAGATGAACAGTGATTTTTGAAATTGAGACGACTTTAATATTTAACCAGGCAATACAAAATTTTTTAAAGATGCAGATATTTAACTGTTGCAGTGTTTAAATCAATGTTAAAAACTCATTTGTTTTCATTGCATTATAACTAGATCTGTAGTGAAGCACGCTCTTGTGCAAGACTTTGTTTTTGTTAAAGTGCGGTATCAATGACTAATTGTATTATTGTATTGTAAGTGATGAATTGATTAATTTTTTGGGTTGTTTAATTTGTAACCATTCGTTTTTGTTTGTTATTGTATTCAGGAAAAATTTTCGTACGTCTGTCCGGACATCGTTAAGGAATTTAGTAAATACGACGCAGAGCCGTCGAAGTGGATCAAACAATACGACAGCGTCAACTCCGTTACTAAGCAACCATTCTCTGTTGATGTTGGATACGAAAGGTTTCTTGGACCAGAGATTTTCTTCCACCCAGAGGTGATTATTTGGCCCTTTAACGACCAAAGTGTAGTAAATGGTATGGGAGTTCTATGCTCTTGGTCAATAACAGGTTAAACAGAGAAATTTGATGTGTGCGTGGTTGCTTTGGAAAAACTGTTGAATTTGAATGACTGCAGGGCAGTTTGTTGTTGGTCTATAATTGTAGAATTTCTGTTTTTCATTAGCTTTTGAAGGTATGTCTAGGAACCAGATTACTTTGCTGACCTGTGCTATTTGTTGGCCATGATAAAGAATCGTGGGCAGTTGTCTTCATTTTTGGGGTCTATAATATATTTCACAAGCCTTTTAAGTTTATTACTGGTGCGGCATAGGAGTTTGTTTCAGTACATTACAGTGATACGTTATTATGCCTTACTGAAAAAATAGATGAGGTTCCAATTGATTAGGTGATTAATAGCCAGTCTGTAGTTGCTTTGGTCATTTCTTTTACATTGCCATTGAATGAGATTAGATTAGTGATTACCATAATCAATCGTTGTGTGTCATTAATAATTTTTAATTGTTTTGTAGTTTTCAAATCCAGATTTCACTCTACCGATCTCGGAAATTGTCGATGATGTCATCCAGAACTGTCCGATCGATGTGCGACGAGGCCTTTACAAGGTCTGCTGCCGTTGTGAATAATATTGCAAAGCTTGAGGAATCTTTTCTAATATTGTTAGGACAGACTTACTGAGATTTCTCATTTGCTTCATGTGGTGCATCAGTCTTGATTAATGCGGCCTAAAAAAACTTAATGTGATGAAGCTGGTAGGTTTATGTTGGAAAGAAAATATTACGTCAGATGTTGTTACCTGTTGGGTGTCTGTGTATTGGGATTTCTTTTATGTCATCTAAAGTTTTGTTTGGCAGATTGGTTCATTTGCTTCTGAACCGGTTAAGTCCTGAAGGATCTATAACTATCAATTTTTTTTAAAAAGTAAATGACCTTAACTGCACATGTGACTCTTTTACTTGTTGCAGAACCATATAGATTCATCAGTCTATAAATGTATTTGCCTCAAAATTGGTTTGAATAGTAAGTATAATAATAATAATAATAATAATAATAATAACGAAAAATAATAACGAATCAACTGTGAATTTTCAAACCGTGAATGTTAACTTGTTTTTAAGTAGCAAATAGTGGTTATTGCCATTAAAATAAACATTTTAACTCTCGCACTGCACAGTGCACAGTGTGCTTCTATGTTCATTAGAATATGCATGATCTTTCTGGCCTTTGTCTTTTTTGTTTGTAGCTGCATTCTCTGTATAGATAATATTTGGTGCAGAAATCTGCCAGGGTTTGCCTGTCTGTCTGTTATGCCTAGTACTTGTGTAGCAAATCCGTGCATTGATCTGCCTACAGTGTAACCTGTGTTTGGTGAAGTAATCCGTGTTTCTGTCTGCCTGTGCATTTAGAACATAGTGCTCTCTGGTGGATCAACCATGTTCCGTGACTTTGGAAGACGTCTCCAGAGGGACGTCAAGCGCTTTGTGGACAACCGCCTGAAGACGAGCGAAGAGCTGAGTGGTGGAAAACTGAAGGTAGGACTTGGCCGTCACAGAAGTAACAAAGTCGTGCTTGGAAATTGTTATGACCGTATTAATGATGTTTAATAACGTCCTTAAGTAAGTAAGTATTCACTCTAATTCTCACTTGCAGACCGCATTCTGAGTTATAAATGACTTTATACATGAGCAAGGCCGTAGTTAGGGGGGTGTTTTGGGTGTTTGAACACCCCCCGAAATGGAAAATGCGAGAAATAATATAATGCATTTACGAGCACATGATGCAAAAACCATGAAATAAAACCACGAAAACACCCCCCGAAATGTAAAAATGTAAAAAAAACACCACCCGAAATCAAATCCTGGCTACGGCCTTGTACATGAGCATGTACTTGCTTAGGTTAGCTTAAGATGCAACTTGTCATCAATAATGACAAATAGTTCCCAAGTGTGTGAGTAATTGTTTTAGTGTCTGTGATGAAAAGGTTTTCCGGAATAGAAATGTTAGTAGTTATTACATTTATTATAAGAATACAACTGATCTGGTTCTTTAAAATGATTTGCTTATTATGCTGCCTCGATAATAATGCATCCTGCTCAACTTCTTTGCGTGCCATGAATGATACTCAACAGTTTCTTAAACTTGTATTAGATTTTGCACTGTTGGTTTCTGATTTTTAATACTGCTGCGTTTTCCGTTGAATCTAGCCAAAGCCGATTGACGTTGCGGTTGTTACACATAACATGCAAAGATATGCCGTCTGGTTCGGAGGGAGTATGCTAGCTTCCACGGTGTGTATATACTTCTTATATTCCTAATAAATAAGTGTATTTTGCAGTTTTTTCCTATTATATAATATATTATATATATATGGCTTATTTTAGATATGTAAAAATCTTGGGCTAGCACATGGGGACGCGGTGGCTTAGCGGTAAGTTCGACGCCTTGTGACCAAAGGGTCGCAGGTTCGAATCTACCTTAAACCACTATGTAGTGACCTTGGGCAAGTTGCTCACCCACAATTGTCTGTGAGGAAAGTAATGGTAACTCGTCTCATCCCCAGGGGCGTTAAAGCCAGTGAACCTGCCTTCAGGCAGAGACCTTGTCATCATCATCATAATATATTATATCGGGTAATTATAATAAGGTGATATATGGGGTCGTTGGCCAAAGCTAAAGGAATGGTGTTGTACACGAATTTAAGATTCAATGATCATACACACACACTTAGTCGCACACAAGTTATTCTGATGAGAAATGCTGTTTAAATTGGTGCAATTGTGTGGTGAATGTAATAAAAGTTCTCAATTGGTGCAATTGTGTGGTGAAAGTAATAAAAGTTCTCAAAAATATTCCATTGCATGCGTTGAATGAACTGCTCAAGACCACTTTGTATAATGATGAGGTTAGCCATGTGAGCTATTTTTTTTATGTAACAGTTGGTTGCATAATGCATTGCTAGAAGAATCTGAGAGGTAGTATAAGTTAAATTTTGCTTCTTTTCTCTCTGTCTGACCTTGCATTTGTATTTTGCAGCCGGAGTTCTACCAAGTCTGCCACACGAAGGCTGACTACGATGAACATGGCCCCTCAATCTGTCGCCACAACCCTGTGTTTGGGGCAATGTCATGATCTTCTCTTCCGTCAGTGCTTGCCGTGGCAGTGATCGGAATAACCAGCAAAAGACATTTTTGCAGAGTGCTTGTAGAATTTGCTTATTTTTCTACAATGATTATATACCAGAAGTTACAGATTTCCCTCTGAACAAATTCACTGAAAATTAGTTCTCACTATAGCTGCAACTTTGTTTAACACTTGAGTGTAGTTGCTAATTCGATTTTTGTGACCGTAATATTATTGTACAGAAGGTTTAATTAGGTCAGATAAGTGTGGATGTTTTTCTCAACTTTCTTCAATACAATGTTTTGCCTGACAGCTGAAATGCCGAAATGTAGGCATGGGGTACGGTAAGGTAGCAAAATGTATAAATCGCTTTAGTTTACTAGGCTAGATGACAGTTCAACAGATCTTCTGACAACATGACCCTTTGAAATTTTTTTTAAATTTTTGCAAATTATATAATCTTGGGTAAAATTTGTAATTAAGACGGCAGAATAAAATTAATTTGAAAGGTAAAATACATTATTCTATTATTACAAATTGTGAACTTCAAATGTTCCCAGCATTGTTGTTTTAAACTGACTTTGCCATGTGCAGAATTTGAGATAGTACAAACTTGTGTTCCTTTACAATATGGATATATTTCTTCAGTAGGTGCTCTAATGTGAATTGTGAAAGTTGTCAGACTTTCAGTAGCAGAATCTGACATTTCAGTGAGTAAGGTGGTCCATTAGTTGATTTTCTGCCATACATATTAGCACAATACACGGCAAAATACATTTCTGTCGGTAGGTTCAGAGGTCATGTCTTGCTGGAAAAGCTATGAAATTTAATTACAGTAATTGGATTTCTGTTTAAACGTGTTTGGGACTTGTTATTTCAAAGAAAATTATGTTCTTAATAAATATGCATTATGGTATGGTTATTTACTTTGAGAGTTTACGCGTATGTTACAACTGTAAACTTGTTCACATTACTACAGGACATCAACAACATGGAAATGGGTCCTTCATTTTTGTAGTGTCGTACTATATAATTTTGTTACACTTTTGACTGTTGCCTGCACTTTGATGTTACCATGGGCAGAGACTTAGGGGAACAGAGGGGATGGTCCCCCTCAATGGATGGTTATGGTGGGGGAGACGGCCCATGTATTTGTCCCCCCCCCCAATCGGTAAGTGTTAGGGTCATCATGTACACATTTCACAAAACACACTGTGAGGTTAGGTTACAACGTTAGAAGATAGAAGAAGAAGAGATCTTCAAACAAAGAGACGAAGTGATGACTTAGAAAAGGTCATCAACTTTGAAATTAGGTTTTTCCATCGACACAAGTGGAAGATAGACGAGATCTATATACTGACGAGGCCTGTAGGCTACCGTATATATCTGATTCTCTTCCTACAAGAAACCTGAACCATTACAAAGTACGACGTCGTGTCTTTTGACTCACATAACGAAATCAATAAAACAGGATTTTAATGCAATAGCAAAAAATTTCCTGATCTTCATTTTGCAGCTCATCTCGAGATTTCTGTAACCTTCAGCTGTCAGAATTCACATGTCGCCCTCGCGGCTTTTCTAAAGGAGCCCAGACTATCGCGGGGTCGGGAGGAAAAAATTTCAGTCAAGAGCACTATGAAAAGGAGCCCAACTCGCGCTTTTCGCGATGTCCTGGCAACCCTACCTCCGGTCCCCTATACTGTTGACGAGAATAGTAATAAGGAAACATTCTGCCACTACGTACGCCACTGCATGGTTGCACTCTGCCAATGCCAGTCCCAAGTCTGAAAAAAGAGGAGAGCGACACTAATCATCTTCGATATGGGAGCACGTGTCGTTAAACAGTAGGCTAGCAAAATAAGTAAGTAAGTAAGAATATTCTTTATTATACCACCAGCAAACGCATAGTAGTTTAAAAAGCAGAAACGCTCTGCTTGCCCCAGACTATATAGAAATTTTATGGCAATGTAATGGTGCGCGACAGCGCGAGGCATCGTTAACAAATGAGTAAGCAAGCGTATCATTTTAAAACAATTGCAGAAAAACCGCATAGAGCTTATTCTGATTTGCAAAATATGCAATAGGCCATGGCATAATTATTATGGCAAGTACGAAATAAAAAGGAGCAGGTTCACAGCATTAATTCTGCCTAAGAATGTTTTCCTCATAATTATTACTGTCATATTTTTGGCACATGAAAGTTTTATCAAATCGTGATTGAATATAATAAATCATGATAAAATTAATCTGTATAAGGTAACAGGTATATAGCTTGAAAATCCTGATTGACACCTTTAAACGGGAGATATTAATCTCATTTTGTGGCGAAACACAGATCCATGAATTTCTATATTATGGATTATGTTTACCAACATTATTATAGTTTATTTGTTTATTTGAGTGATTATCTTATGTTTGTGTTGTGCCGAAAGCAATAAGATTTTTGATTATAGTACTGTTACCGTTCTTAATGCGAGATGGCGCTGTGCAAGTTATAGCCTGGTGTTGACTCTTGTCTTAAAAACGGATAGTAACGTTTGTTTAGCAACAACCGATCGAAGGCTTTCGTTTCTGTAACAGCGACTAATAAATCGTAAGCGTCTATATTTTAATAATCTTACTCTTCCCAAATGCGACTTGACGTGATTTTGATATATTTAATAAGAAATTATTATTTATTAATCGATAAATCTAAATCCGTGTCTCAATAGTGCTGAACTTCATTAAAACTTAATGTAATTTCTCGGTCTACCCTCATTCATCACGCCAAGCACATTTAATTTACCGGTATGTAGGTTGGGCGTGATGTATAATTTATTACACCCAGGCTGCTGTTATCATTATTGTTACTTTTGATTGTCCACCTAGAAATATTCAATACGGAAAGAAAATAAGGAAGTCATAAAAATACATTTTAATTTATTCCAAGCGCACAGTTTCCCTGTACTGCGATCCTCTTTTCTTTTTGGCTTGCATATAATTATGTAGATCTCCTGTTGCCCAAAAAAAAGGGTTGCAGGGCGCTGTAATTAAAATTCAATAAACAAGGTTAATGTTTCTGTCTCACAGTACTATTCAGCTTAATCAGACCAGCTCATGAATGGTTTTATTTAATAATGACACACTTGCATGTATTAAAAACCTGTGATACAGAGAATTTACTTGATTAGGGTAAGTAGCATTTTATGGTCGAGGCTGGGCGAAGCACCAGAAAAATGCACAGTTTGTTTATGACTTTATCATGCTAATCAAGGGTCTACTAACATATGCAGCTCGAGTTGACTGCTTTTGGTTGTGCCATCAAAGATACACAAAAAGGAAATGTTTTATTTACATAAGAGATTGTTACAAGCCTACGTATGTTGTCACAGGTGGCCCACTAGCAGAACATAGGTTCCTTAAGGTTGTGTAGTCCTATTGATACTTTGCTGTTAGTCTGTTTTTCGCTTCTGTACTTGTTTTTCGATGTCATTAGTGTAGCCTTGGTTCACTTAAATTTATGATTACGGATTCTGTTTTTTTTTCGGTACTGTAGTTGTTTTTCGATGTCATTACTGTTACTTACCAATTGATAAGTTAGTCAGTTGATAAACTTAGCAAAGTTGAAAGTCTGATAAAATGTTCTCTAATTTATTTGGTAGATAATTTGGCATATAGAAATTTGTGAATTTTTTACGAAGGTGATTCGGATTCTTTCTGTGCCTTTTAGCATCGGTCTTTGTGACATTATGAACGGGATAAGCAAAACTGATTCTTATCTCAAGGAGTATTCATGGCAAGAGGTCAGGCAGCATGTCAGCCCAAAGGATCGGTGGGTCGTGATTGAGGGCGTCATTTATGACATCACGGAGTGGCAGAAAAAGCATCCAGGTGGAGCAAGGATCCTTGGTCATTATGCTGGACAAGATGCAACGGTGTGTGTGCTAGAATTTATTTGCTTTATGTTTTATGCAAGGTTTGTATTGTATTGTACCTGACTTTTCTGACCTAAACATGATATTTGTTGTCACACATTGTTGCTTAACTGAAATGTCTACTTCCACCAAAAATGTAATGGCAATGAGAACAGTTTGATGAGGATGATAAACTTCTACTCTGCCAGAAGGCGTATATCTATTTAACTTCTATGGTCCTGGGATGAGACCAGTGAATTGGTTTCCTGTTGAATTCCTGACTGACAATTGTGCGTAATCTGAGCACCTTGTCCAGGATTTTTGCATAGTAGCTTGATATAGATTTGGACCTGCGACTCTCTGGTTACAAGGCATAGAACATATCGCTATGCCACCAGGTTCCTTCGCCATTGTTTCCCACATTTGATTGGTTAGTCGAGGATTAATTTCACTGGTCAGAGACAAATTCATTAATTCAATATGGTGATTTATATACTACCCCTTCAAGGTTGCTACTCACAAGCACTTCTGACCCAACCTTGGCTGAAAGAACGGTAAAATGCACCTTAGCAATCCCTAAGTGTGAGGCATATAGACAGTGGGAGCATGGATTTATAGATTGGCCAGTTATGAATTGACATTAATAATGCTTAGTTGATTTTTTTCTTTATTTTTTAAAGGATGCTTCTTTTGCCATGCACAAGGACAAGGTCTTGGTTTCAAAGATTTTAAAGGGCCTTGTCGTTGGAAGAGTTTGTGCCGCGCCTGATGAGCTCGACGGCTTAGTAAGTATTCAACTATTCTAGGCAATATATCAACCGAAGTAGACCAGGCCTATACCATAGATCTCCTTATTTCTGAATCAGTTAGTTTGTGATTTGTAATTTAATGTGGTTGGAATACAAATTGCAATGTAATTCAGCCTAAGAGCATTGCAGTTATTATATACATAATTTTACGTACTTGTAATCGTACATGTATGAATGGCATTAAACGGCACACTTAGTTACTTAGTCCTTCCAGGGTAGGTCTGCACATCGTGCACCGCATCTCGTTATTATATAATGAATTGTAAATAGATTTCCTAAAATGAAAAATGTTTTCTCTTGTGGCCACCTGTTTAGGTGCAAGTGGATCTGTTAAGCTTATTTTATAATTTACCAGAATTCTAAAGTGTCTGGTAGTATTTGGCAATAATGCTAGCTTTTGGATGTTGCAATCTAATATGTTGCAATGTTTTTAGCTGTTACTTTTGTCCGTGCTTCTAATTTTGCAAGTCTTGCTACATAGTTGATTTTGTTGTTACTTCATGGGGTTTAGGTGGCTAGTTGAGTTGAATTTCGGTCATAACTTGGATTTGTTTCTGATTTGTTTTAGAAAGGTCACACAAGTGACTTGATTCAAGACTACCGTCAACTGCACAAGGTTGTACAAGATGCTGGTCTCTTTCGACCCAACCCTTTCTTCTACATCTTTCACGTGCTGCAGATAATTGTGCTTGAAATACTCGGTTACCTGATTCTACGTTGCTGCGAGGTCTCCTGGCCAACCTATATTCTTGCAGCTGTAGTGCTGGCAACTTCACAGGTAACAGGTCATTTGTGTTTTGCTAATATCTATGGTACTTATAATAATTGCACGATGTGAATGGGATATTCTGTTGGAAGGGGGTGTGAATCTGATGCGCATGGTTGAAAGGTGCGTTGCGTTTATCATGTGCACACACCAGTGCGTTAGCTCCAACTTGTTTTGCCTTTTTTCTCGGAGTTAAACACACTGGGAGCGCTTCTGAAAGGCTCTTGCTGCGAGAGGCGCTTTATAAATGGTCAGATAAGACAAGATGGTTGTGGTACAGTGCCTCTGAATAGGTATTCTGCAAGATACGTTTCTGTGTACAAGGCGTACACTGTACATGGTTGTAGTTGTTTCCTAAGGCCGTAAGTCTGTCGGATTGTGATTCACTCCAAAGTTTTGTGATAAGTGAATACAGTTTTCTTTAGAATCAACCACTAGTTCATGCATGCTTTGTGAGTTAAAGTAATGTTGTTCGACAGGTTTCCTAGTTGATTGAGCCCTTCCTCATTAGCTGGCTGAATGACCTAACACTGAATTGGTAATTTTACCTAATTGTTTGGGTGTGTTCTCCAAGCCTAGGTCATAAGGGTCTAGATTTTGCCCATGAGTAGTTAAGTCTAGGACTTTATACTTGAATGTGATAACTTGTGCCTAACCATGTTCTTCCTAGATCTGTTTCCATACCCACGGTGTCTTGGTTAGGATGTTGTTCAGAGAGACCTAGTGGTTGCTTCTAGTTGACTTTATTTTCCTCTCCTAATTGTCGGTTTCTATTATCCTAATTATCGTTTATCTTCTCCGAATTGTCAATTCTTTACCGCAATTATATTTTTACTTTGTATGTAAAGCGCTGAACACCTGCTTGCATTTGATAAAAATACTTACTTACTAACTTTCAAATTGTCAGTTTCATTTAAGTAGATCTCACATTTGATAAAGATTGGCTTTTGCTGCTTTATTATGCTCAATATTTTACATTTGTTTATAAATTGCGCTTGTTGTTTGTAGGCTCAAGCTGGCTGGATTCAACATGACTATGGGCACTTATCAGTTTTCTCCACCTCATATCTAAACCACCTTGCGCACAACATTATCATGGGACCATTAAAGGTAACTTTATTCAATTCCATTTAATACCGAAGTTTGGGGTAGTTTAAAATAAGATTTGCAACAGTTTAAAATTATATTTTGGGCATTATCATGGATTTCGTAAAAATAATTATTTCTTTAATTTCATTTTTGAATCATTATAATTATATAGAGTTTCTTAGATTGCTAATTATTGTAATTGTTTCTATTTATTTATGTTCAATTTTTGTAATTTGAGTATCTTGAAGTTTACCTGACCTCCGTGCTTGAAATCCAAATGTTGTATCCTGCTTTGTTTCTTTCTCCAGACGGTTTCTCTGTCTTCTCATCATGTGATCTTAACAGGATTCTTGCATTGTCTCCCTTTCCCACAGAGAATCACTTATCGGATATCTTCTTTGGTTTGGCACCGTCTCGCAGACCTGTGTTACCCGTGACTATTTGCAAGAACTCTGCTGCTCCACCCTAAGTGTTCCTACCCTGTGGTCCCTCTCCGTTCTTTCAAGCAGGCTGAGCTTTCTGTCCCCCAGTCGCACACTTCTATTATGCAGTGCCGTGCCTTTTCTGTCGCCGATCCTGCAATATGGAATGGGCTTCCTGTGGAACCACATTCAATGCCTTGAGCCTTTGAGACCACGTTCCACTCTACTCTTAAGACTGTTCTCTTTAGCCAGGGTCAGGTCGAGAGCGCTTCTGAGCAGATGGTTTTGAATGGGTGCTAAGTAAATCGCTTAAATGAATGAATGAATGGCATGTTTTCACATTTCACCTTTTTAAATGGCGTTATGGAAGTTTAAGGGTGGATCAGACTCAACGTTTATTCATTTTTGCCCATTGTCTTTTATCTAGGGAGCGTCTGCACACTGGTGGCAGTTCCGGCATAACCAGCACCACGTTAAGACAAACATCATACGCAAGGATCCAGACATTGGCATGCCACATGTCTTTCTGCTTGGCACTAAGCAACCTGTTGCCTGGGCGCAACATCGTCGTGGTTTCATGCCGTACCAGTACCAGCACATCTACTTCTGGCTAAGTGAGCGGTTCGGCTTATATAGTGCTGTATAAATGTTTTTTGTTGCGTAAAATGTACCCTGGTAGTTGTTTGTAATTTGAATAGCAATAGTAGTAGTAATAATAACAGTTATAATAATAATTAGAAAAATAATTTCTGTGGTTAGTTTAGTTTTGAGCGTGAGTGGTCTTTTAATAAATGTTGAAATCATAAAAAGATGAAAAAATAATTATAATAAAGTTCGTTTATTAATTCAGACTGACAAGTACACATACTTCAGATTGCATGATACAGTAGTAACAGATGGTAACAGTTTTGAAATAAGTCAAATTTTATTGTATGACAGCCTGCAAGATTTTGCCCTTCTGTCCTACTGTTCTTACGGGGCTAGTGGGTATACTAACCTGCACCCTTTTGATCTTTGTGCCAGTGTTTTGCTATTCAGCCATCTCTTCCCCCCCTCATTAGTCTGTCTTACAGCAAACATTTAACCAGGGTATTATTTTCAACTGCACCATAATTCTGTTGCTGTGGTAATTCATTGTAGAACAATAAATTGCTATTGTTGAGCTCATATTAATTACCCGTATTGTAGCTTAGTAAATTCCATCAAAGTCTGCACATAAATGTGCAGACTTTGGGTTCTGAACCGATTTTTTCCACTTCTCTCGCTCTTTTTTGTACCTCTGAGCTGCGGTACCACATGCCATTCTTTCATTCCTTCCCCCCCTGGTATCAGTATGGTACGTTTTGAGCGATAAAAAAACTGCTCAAATATGAAGTACTTAGCAATACTTTACATTGTGAGAAATACTATTGTATGGATCTGTTGTTTTATTCTTTCAGTTGGGCCACCCACTCTGCTTCCATTCTACTTCATGTTTGAAAATCTCTTCTTTCTTATCAAGAGAAGGGACTACCATGTAAGCACCTGTATTTCACGCTTCATTTGTTTTTATGCATAGGCGGAGACCTGGGCCGAGAATTGGGGGGGACGGAAAGACGCGAAATCTTCCGAAAAATTTCTGACAACCGGCGAAATCTGGAAAAAAAATCTTTTCGCCGCCAAAAAAGTTGATGACTTTTTTATTTTTAAAAAAAAAATTTTTTACTTTTTTTTTGTCATCCGGCCAAATCTCGACGAAATTTTCTATTTTCGCCGCCCAAAAAGTTGATGACCTTTTTTTTTAGTCATCCAGCCAAATGTCGACGAAATTTTCTATTTTCGCCGCCCAAAAAAGTCTTGGCGCTCAAACATTGGGGGGGACAAATGCATGGGCCGTCCCCCCCAACACTTTTATTGGGGGGACCTTCCCCCCTGTCCCCCCCTAGGTCTCCGCCCATGTTTTTATGTATTAAATGTTATATCACTACTTTCAGAATTCACTGCAATAGCTTGCTCAGTTTTTGTGATCCCATTGCAATAACTTGAGCACTGAGTGCTTGGTCTGATTTCTAAATTATTTTTACCTAGTATTTAACATGTTCTTGTGAGTCACAGTTTTGAGGAGCAATTTCAGTGTGAGAGTGATCCTCGATTAATT
This sequence comes from Lumbricus terrestris, assembly GCA_949752735.1. Classification (NCBI taxonomy): domain Eukaryota; kingdom Metazoa; phylum Annelida; class Clitellata; order Crassiclitellata; family Lumbricidae; genus Lumbricus; species Lumbricus terrestris. The sequence continues at coordinate 33,144,325 of OX457047.1, forward strand.
GAAGTTCTGTGCATTCTGTTTGTTTATTTAGTTTTTTAAAATCAATTGAGATTAGCTTGATGTAGGAAGAGGGAGTAACAGGGCTTTTTTAACATGCCATTCTACACTAAATGTGCAGTTGTAAATGAATTTGTGTAGTTGTAAAAGCAATCTTGTGCAGTGCTAATAATAATTAGAAAAAGGTAATTGCAGCCGGTTAACCATGGAAGAAGGAAATGTAACGAAGGGCTTGTGCAGTGAAAAAATATATGGGAGAAAAATCTCACAGAAAGGCAAAAAGGTCGTGAGAAATATTCTCGACAACAACCCACACTAGAATCAAATTACTTATTGTGCAGTTCTAAAAATTCTTTAAAAAGCCATGGCGAGTAAACTTTTCAATATGCTCATGATAGGTATGAAAACTATATAGTGACACTTTGACAGAATGGTAAAGTGATAGACCACTGTTCCATTCCGAGAATAGAAACTTTAGAAAGGCCAGTTAAATGCATTTTAATTTGTTATTTGCTGTATTACAGTATTGCTGTTCTCAGGAGAGAGGTCCACATAAATGAGCCTGATGAGACTTGTAATTGTTTTTGTATTTTAGGATATGTTGTGGGTTATGACATTTTACGTGCGTTTTCTCTACTGCTACGTTCCTGTTCTTGGAGTGTTTGGCGCACTGGGTTTTTACTTCTTTATAAGGTATGTGATAGACAGAGTAGAAATAATTTACTCTTTAAGTAATTCGTCCATTCAACGCTTTGATTTATTCGTCCAGATTGTGTACGTCAGTTCTAGAACTAAATCATAAGGTTTCATTTGCTGCTTTCATTCATGTTAATCAATCCAAGATCTAAGTCATTATTTACAATCAATTCTTTTTAGTCAATCTAAGATTTGAGTCATTATTTTCGATCAGTTCTTATTAGTCGATCCAAGATCTAAGTCATTATTTTCAATCAATTCTTATTAGTCAATCCAAGATCTAAGTCATTATTTTCAATCAATTTTTTTTAGTGAGTCCAAGATCTGGGTCATTATTTTCAATCAATTCTTTTTAGTCAATCCAAGATCTAGGTCATTATTTTCAATCAATTCTTTTTAGTGAATCCATGATCTAAGTCATTATTTTCAATCAATTATTTTTAGTCAATCCAAGATCTAAGTCATTATTTTCAATCTTTATTATTCAATCAGAGATCTAAGTCATTATTTTCAATCAATTCTTATTATTCAATCCGAGATCTACATGTAAGTCATTATTTTCAATCAATTCGTATTATTCAATCCAAGATTTGAGTCATTATTTTCATTTGGTTCTTCCGTTGATTGATTAATTGTTTTCATTTCACTGGCTAATTTTATTCATTCACGATGACGAAGATCCTTGCTTTAGAGTAAAGACTGCAAGCCCCTCTGGTGACAGAGTGCAGCATTTTGTAACCTCCACTGAAGTCTAGTGTTCATGTGTAACAATGTATATCCTACCTGTAGTAATTCGGCTACAGCATTCGTATGTAAATTATGCAGCAGCTGCACCGTACTGCAATTCCAATTTCTCTTGGTGATTCTTTTTGCCCAGTACTTAAAAGATGATTGTCGACTGTGAGAGTTGTAAGCGACGGGGGACCAGCGTGCGGTTCAGATGACGTGTTACGTTTGATGTTTGTGTTACGTTCATTACGTTTGATGTTTGTGTTACGTTCATTACGTTTGATGTTTGTGTTACGTTCTTTAAGGTTTCTGGAGAGTCACTGGTTCGTGCTTGTCACGCAAATGAACCACATAACAATGGATGTAGACAATGAATGCAACCTGGATTGGGTGACGGGTCAGGCGCTGACGACCTGCAACGTGGAACCATCGCCCTTCAACAACTGGTTCACGGGTCATCTCAACTTCCAGATCGAGCACCAGTAGGAAATCAGCTTCACTGGATGCATCTCGAGAATTTATATAGCGCCTCTTCAAAATATCTTCTCGCTAGCATCCCCGATAACCTGTTATAGCCAGAGTCTTAGTTGGAGAAAGTGCTGGGTGGTGGTGGAATGTTTTGCAGATTGCTATTTGAAGCGCAGAGTCGAAATCTAATGTCGCTGACATCCTGACCATGATACTACTGATGTCTCGTGAGATTATTTTAGTTTTTATGACCCCCAAATATTTTTCAGTTTCTTTTTTGGGGGTTAGATTAAGAACTTGGTGGGTTGAGCTCTCAATCCGATGAGAACAAACTACTGATTATGGTGAATGTGATGACGTTTGGTTTAATTTATTTTATTGTTGCAAATTTCAGTTTATTGTAATTTATTGATAGTAATCGTAATCTCCAAATTTCTAAAGTCCCATTATTATTATTATTATTAATTTATTATTATTATTATTATTGACTTTTTATATAGCGCACCTTCAAGGTAACTACTCAGACGTGCTCCCAGTCCAACCACGGCTAAAGAAGTCAGTTTTCAACTTCAAGTATGGTTATTTGTAAGAAGATGATGCATGGACTGTGGTGGCTGACTGGATGCTATCCAAAGACAGCGTGGGGCAAGGCCTGGAGAAGTGTGTCATCCCTGTCTTGGACACGGACCCTGCTGTCTTGTAGCATCCTCTCCCAGCTCAGATTCCTCTGTGACGACCATGGATGGATCGTAACGAGTGAATTTATTTGTTGCAGTTTGTTTCCAAAGATACCTCGACACAACTACTACAAAGTTCAACCGCTGGTCAAGACGTTGTTCAAGAAGCACGGCCTTGTGTATGCGGAGAAGTCCTTGCTGAACGGTATTCTCGACATTCCCAGGCAAGTCTTCGAAAACATAAAGAGGAATATAATTAGGGATGTTTGAAGTCCATTTAGCATGCCTTTTGCAGCCAAAACTGTAAGGTCTATGACAACAAATATGTAACTGTGTGTGTTTGTTTGTTTGTATGTATGTATGTATGTATGTATGTATGTATGTATTTGTGTATGTATCTAGACACTTAAATATAGCACCTTTGAGCTCGTCAAAAGCACTGCGTTCTCTAACGGAGAATATTGTAATGTTCGATAAGAACAACAAGTTCATCCAGATGTTCGTGTGACAGATTTTGTTGACGTCGTGGGCTCTAAAGTATTCCCGGACTTTTCCGCGTTGCTGAACACTAAGGACGACAATGACCAGTGTTTCCTCTGACAATCCAACTGTTTATCAATTGGCTTTCAGATATCTCTGGGTTATATGGTGATTGAAGAATTGCAGTTTGCATATCGGCAAGATTTTGTGCACGTTTTAATAATAATAATGATGATGTCTAAGCTTGAATGGCCTGAAAGTCTTACGTTTTGAGTCAATGCCTTTTTGCTATAAGAAAGTATTCATGAACCCATCTCTTGTACTCTTTGGTTTCCAAACATTGATTATTCAACGTTGCCATGTGAAATTAATAGGAAAAAAGAAGTTCTGATATGTATTTTGATTTAAGTTACTATAATATTGTTTAGTTTATTTTGAGTAGCATGCATTGTTTTTGAGTAGTTGTGTTTGAATCTTAATGTTGGACTACCTGTGCAATGGTGTGCATGTGCTGAAAGATATTTTGTATGCATTGTCCTCATCATGGCTTGAAGTGTGTGTAGGTATGTGTGTGTTTGTGTGCTTGGCAAATACGCTTATTTATCCATGAATGGAAAATTGCATTTCAGATCTCTGAAACAATCTGGACAGATTTGGTACAATGCCAACAAGAAACTGAATTCCTGAAGAAATTTACGGACGTGCACTGAAGAAATTTCTTCGTCATTTTTTATCTATTGTTTTTCTTTTCCAGAAAGTAAAGTAATAGCTTGCATAAAACATTCCCTATTTTTAGATGTATCTGTTTCTTTTGTTTGCAATAACCAAAGAAATGTTTTGCTAACGCTTCTGCTATCTTAAACGGAAAATGATTTTTGGTTATTTCGTAGTCTCCAACTCTCCATGATTGTATAATGCAACAGCTGTACTATGCAGCATGGGTTGTACTATGCAACAGTTTCATTACATAACTTAGGAATATTTTTGCCTGCCATGCTTTCTTTCTAGGTGGCCATAATCTTGAACAGTGTGAGAAACTCTGTGTGTAACCTGAGCTTTGTAATAATTTAGTTTTGTTATGTCAAAGGCCATTTGGGGTGGAATTCACCTTTGTTTAATTTTAAAGTTTTAGGTTCATTTGAAGTTATGCATCTGTTTTGTAACTGGCTATTGCCCTGTAGTCTCCCTCTGACCTACCTACCGGTGTGTAGTTATAAAAAAGACTCCTGTCAACATGTAGCTAAAACTGACTATTTCTATTCTAGGATATAACTAAATAGGTATGATATAGGAAGATTTTCAGTATTAGTATATTTGTTGATGGTGGCACTGCCATTGTTACTTAGCACTTTTTCTTGATGCTATTGTCATGACGGTCATTGTCATGACGGTCATGACTGATCCACACAATCCACTGTGTAAGTTTTGATGAATGTCTTATATTCAGATTTTGTCAAAGTAAATGAATCAATTTTTTACTTGCTTACTTCGTCTTGACTATGTTTAAGACTCGGAAAGACTTGACCATGTAGCGAAGAATAACTGTCATTCTAAGATCTAACTTCAAGCGTGTTTGATATAGGAAAGTTGTTCACTGTTCAGTGTCTATGGTAAGAATTGACTATTATATACAAGCTGTTACTGTGATTAGAAAAAATTTAATCAAAATATTTAACTGCTTGCTTCCTTTTTTATTAATTTATTTTCAAACGTTGATACTTTGTGTAAGATGGCTACAGCTTAAAATGCATTTAAGAAGGATCTTATCCGTTTTGACGTTGTTATAAACTACTTTGGTTCTATCGCTGCTTTAATTTTTGTTGATTTTGCACTTTGAAGTCTTTTTATACAGATTTGTTTGCTACTGACATGTTGTGTATGTTTGCTGACCTTGTTGAAAAGTATCTTCGGAGAGAGGCTTATTTCATTGAGGTGTTTACTGACCAGATTTCATTGATTTTTTGTGCCAAGGCATTTCTTCTGTATTATGATCTTTCAAGCTGTCGTGTTGCACTTGATCCCAGCAAGGCCGTAGTATTTTGCGTGTTTGAACAAGGCTCAACATGAAATGATGTAAAATGAGATAATGCAGTTCCAAACACACGATGCAAGAACTTAGAGCGGAATTACTTTTGAGGCTCTTACTTCCATGTGCAATAGAGTAGGTCACGACGATTATCTAATGATGATGATGATGTGGAAACTGCTGAAGTTTTGAATGATATTTCAGCTGAGTAAACACCCCACTCCCCCCAAACAAAATCCTGGCTACGACCTATGATCTCATTGGTGACGCTTGTTTAGTTCATAATCAGTGATCTTGTCAGCATATTCCTAGTCTGAATATAGGTTAATTTTACTAAAAGCTTATGTATCTGAAGGCTGGTTTGCGCTAGTTCAAGTCTCACAGAACACTCTTTAGCATACTCCATGAGTTCAAATCCTGGTCATGGTTAATCTTCAGAAAATTCCTGATTTCCACAGACCAACAACCTTCGAGGTTTATTACTGCACATACCGACCATCAACGAATCGGATTATGATGATTCTCGGAAAAGGACGTTCAGATAAATTCTCGCCCTGGCGTATCTGTACCCACAACACGAGCTGAAATATTTAAATATTTTGATGCTGTAAACTAATTAAATACATTTTATGTTAGTGGTGGAATTTCCAAACGTAAAATGTGAAAAGTTGTAAATTTCCAAATGCAAATGTGAAAAGTTGTAAATTTCCAACTGAGATGTGAAAATAAATTTTTTGCTTCCAATACTTCGAAACACAGATGTGAAAATTTGTAAATTTTCGAACACAGATGTGAAATTTTTGAATTTCTAAGTACAGCGGTGAAAATTTGTAGCAGGTTCTGATGATATCTTGACACGTACTTGTATGTGATGCCTTTCTAGGACTCGTATGCATTTGAAACTCTGAAATGTTTGCTACTTCGATTGAACGAGTAGTATTTGAGCCAACATGTAATCAAACAAGATATGTAACTTGCAACAGCCTATGACAACATGGGACATTTGCAAATCTGTTATATTGCATGTTATGTTAATCTGTAGTATTACATATGTTGATCTGTAATAATTCTTGCGTATGTTGATCTGTAATAATTCTTGCGTATGTTGATCTGTAATATTATTACATATGTTTTTTTGCTGTTACTTGTTATGCAGACTTTGCATGGCTGTTCTGTGGCTTTTTTTAAATTTTGTTTTTAATATGAAAATGATTGTATAAATACAATCCTCTGTTGCAGCACTGGAGTTTTAATTCACTGAGAATATATTTCTAAATGCACACTTTTTGGTTACCTCCTTTTGCTTCCGTCAGAATGAAAGTAATGTCGGTTGTGCCAGGATTAAATAATTTCCGTCGTTGGATGAATATTCGCCTTTATGAGTTATAAATAATTCAGTTTATCTTAAATAGAATCAGTAGCGTAGCCAAGGAGTGTTTGGGGGGTTAAACCCCCCTCATTGTCTTAGGAAAAAAGTTCTTTTAAAGGTCATTTATCCACTTAAATAAGAAAAAACAAATCAATTGCTTGTAGTAAAAATTGTTTTTCTTACTTCATTCCCTTTGTTACTTTATTTCCACTTTATTTAGTGTAATACTGCTGGGTTGGTGTCAGGAAGGGCAAACGGCTAGGCCGGAAAAAAACCAAACCCTCCTCCCCATCGGAAATTCCTGGCTACGCCACTGTATAGAATAGATGCTTTGGTGGTCACCTTTTTGGCATTAACTTGTGGATGTGGTCATAAATTAATCATCTGCTGGATATTATTAGTAGGTTAATATCCAACAGCTGTTAATAAATGGTTTCTAATATGTGTGATATAAGTATACGCAGTGGAGAAGCTGCAGATTCCATGTACAATGATGACTACCTTCGTCTGTCACGACCAACTTCATTTTCAACTTTCCAGTGTAGTTAGGCACCAGAGACAAAAGGCATAACATACGTCAGACAATAACTCTGATCACTGTACTGTAACTGGAGTGGTGTAATTGTATCCTGTAGTCAGCAAATGGGAATATAAATAAGTAAGTAAGCAAGTATATTCTGTTATATAACCAGTTGCCAAACAGCAGTTTGGTGAAAAGGAATCGCATATAAATTTAACATAAGACAAAAATTATCAAGACTAAACAAATGAATTAGTATGTAAAAATCCTACTATAAACGTTTGCCTCATTTCATTGTCTGCTCTTGGCAGCACCCGGTCAAGGCGTCTGGGCCGGTATGCACAGGAGGGTATAACTCTTACATCTGGCTTAAATCTGGCCTATTCGGGAATACTGGGTTATTTCCGTATGCACGGCTTGAGATTAGCGAATTAAACTAGGTATAACGTTATTCCAACTCCGAGGTAGGAGTAAGCCGCCTATTCCCATTGTGAACAATAGACGGCCGACTTTAGCTGGACAGCGTGAACAATAGGCAGCCGTAGATATTTCCCTGGGGCCCGTCTTTAGGTCTAAATCTGTTTACCCCACGCTGGCAACGACCGCATATAAATATCTTTCACGCATGCGCGCACAGCTATAGCCTAATGAATTGGGGGAAGAGCCAGCGTCATGCATCGTCGGGTGCAAGGAATGTCAGGATTAGTTATGACTATCGCTATTCTATGGCAGTGCATATGGTTAAATTTCAACAGATACGTCTGGATTAGTTATGTCCGGTGTAAGGTCTATACCTAGATTATCTATGCCTGCTCATGTGCATACCGGCCCAGGCTGGGGCGCAGATTGTATAACCTGTTTGCTTCGCTGTATACATTATTATACATTATTGTACAACATTATTATATATAACATTATTATAACAATAAATAATATATATCATTATTGTTAATTATACTTAGAATATGATTATTTTATTATCTAGAATAATGATATTTAATGTAAAATAATTACACAACTATTCTATGGGTAGAATCTACATCTATGAATAGCCTATTTGCTTGGTGGGTAGGTGGGTGGGTGGGTGACTCACTGACTCAAATGTGACTAGACTCTATAGTCACTAGAGCCTGTCAAGGCCACACGCACAAAGACAAAAGAAGCAATGCGTTATCTTAGTGCCCTGGCTGTTGTACTATTACCAGCCTTTCCAGAGCGGCACATCTGCTGAACGCTTAAAGCTATTAGCCCTGCTTGAGACGCGTTGCCACCAGCATTGCTTGAAGGGTCACTTGAGAGTTGAGTTTTTAATGGCGCCGTACGTCGTATCCCCGTATAAACATACGGTCCATCAACTTTAAATTCGTCATCAAGAGCGGTAGGTTAATTATCGCCATCATTAGACAAGAAACAAGAGCGATTAGTGGATCATTAAGACTAATTAGGCCTATATGAGCCTAATTGAGACTACTAATTAGGTCTATATGAGCCTATAAATTGAAACTACCCACGGGTCCCTTTGCCATAACTGCCGAAAGTGTTTGGTAATTAATTAATAGACTGCATGGGGGCAAGTCACCCAGATTGTCTGCCAATAGTTTATCTAAATTAGGCCTATAGGCCTATAGTATATACTTCTTCAGAATTTACAGCCATTCGTCATTCTACCACACGTCAATGGTTGCCGGTTGATTAAAACCACTGATGTAGCTTATACAATATACATTATACAAGTCATGTATGTCTCAAGCAGGGATGTCACTCTTAATTTTCAAAAAAAGGTCAGACTCTGTCCCAAAAAGGCTAGAAAAGGCTAGATTGGTTTTGCGTTGAAAAATACCGAAATTTCTCGATCTCCAGTTCTAATGAAATGCAGGTTTAAAATACATGCGCACTTTGAGCAGCTTAATAATAGCGTCCAGATGTTAAAACTAAGAACTTTTGAACTTCGATTACCGGATTACGAAATATTTTGCAAAATTTCCGAGTGTTAGTTCTATTTTGTAAAATTACCTGAAAAGAAAGTTTAATAAATTGCTCGTATTGCACGTTTTTAAACGTGAAAAACCTCAGTGGAAAAAGCTGGATCTCGAAAAAACACATTGAAAGCTAGACAAGAGCGAAAAACCTAGATCTAGGTGGAAAAAGGTATGAGTGGCATCCCTGGTCTCAAGGGTCACTCGACTCTGTTCTCCCACCGAGCCGTCAACGGCTGTGGGGTGGTGGAGGAAGGGCATTGGGTGGCAAGATGGCAGGTGAAAGAGGACCCTAGAAAATCTTAAAAGCAGCGGTTGTCCTGCTAAAGAGCCACTCGAAGAAGCCAAATTGATCTAGGGCCTACATCGTGTGTTTGTAGCCCACACGACGAAACGAAAAACTTAACTTCAGAATTTATAGAACTATGTTTCGTCACTGACACCTTGTGTATGTATGTATGTATGTATGTATGTATGTATGTATGTATGTATGTATGTATGTATGTATGTATGTATGTATGTATGTATGTATGTATGTATGTATGTATGTATGTATGTATGTATGTATGTATGTATGTATGTATGTATGTACGTAAGCAGGGAATTTGTTGAATTTGAGAACCGAAATAGATTATGTGTAGGGCCTAGACCTATACAATTTTTTTACTGTGTTCACTATAGCTCATTAAATGAATCTGCACGAACAGAATGATCATCTGTAGGCCTATGCCTTATAATTATGCTGTTTGGGTTAAGGCTTGTTAAGCAAAGAAATCGGACAAATAGGATTACAAAATTACAAAAAGCGTTCAGTCAACAAGCAAGCAAACAGACAAACAAACGAGCAGGAAAACAAACAGATAGACAAACAATCAAACACACGGCTAAACAAACAAGCAAACACACAAACAAGCAGGCAAACAAACAAGCGAACGGACAAACAAACAAGCAAACACGCAAACAAGCAGGCAAACAAACAAGCGAACGGACAAGCAAACAAGCAGGCAAACAAACAAGCGAACGGACAAACAAACAAGCAAACACACAAACAAGCAAACACACAAACAAGCAGGCAAACAAACAAGCGAACGGACAAACAAACAAGCAAACACACAAACAAGCAGGCAAACAAACAAGCGAACGGACAAACAAACAAGCAAACACACAAACAATCAGGCAAACAAACAAGCGAACGGACAAACAAACAGGCAAACAGACAAACAAGTGAACAGACAAACAAGCAAGCAAGACTGATTAAAACTCTGCAGATGCAGCTACACGATCTCCGTGCTGATGATGGAGAATGGAGGTCCGGGAGGGAGGTGGGACGGTTAAGGTTATTATGCTAAAGTCGACCTTCTCTGCAGGAGACCCGTCGTTTCGCCTAAACTTGAGTGGTCGGCAAGTAACACTTGCAAATTTGTTACGGTTTGTGCGCAAGTGCACTAAAAATTTTTCTGTCAGGACTTTGGGTTAAGCGCCGGTTTTGATGTGATACCCATCTGAATTATATTACCAATACCAGATCACTGCATTTGGAAAAGATGTATGCTATTGTACAATTTGGAGGTAAGCGCGCTAATCAAAGATCTTTAGAAATATAGGACTATGTCTAGAGTAGTTAATGTAATGTAATGTAATCGCAAATTTATATAGCGGCTGTGTTATGGCTTCGACCCTGAGGGTGATATCCTTCACCACCGCTACTCCACGTTTATATTGCGACCGAGCCACCCGTGACCCGCAGTAAAGATCCGAGAAATTAATCTCTGACCGACGGGGAATTGAACCCGGGCCGCCGGCGCGCCGAGCGGGCTACCAACCCACTCGGCCACCGAGGATCTCTAACGGTTAAGCCTATAGGCCTACTTAAATTTCGATTTTTTCCCAGCTATTAGGCTCAGGACTACTAGCAACTTTGTTCTATGCGTTTTTGAAATGCAGATGATTATTCTAGTTTAAAGTGCAGCAGTAGGCCTAACCGGTAGACCTACATTAACGCAATAATGAACTGAGGCGGAACTCCTAGAAGCTGCCCGCGGAACCATTAAGTTCCGCGGAACCCCGGATTTAAAGTCACTTGTATAGACAATGTAACCGTTAGTGCCGTTTTGTTTTTAAGACAAAGAAGAGAAGGTTTACAATTTGAACTGCAAGTGTCTCCAGCTGCTCCATTGTCTGCGAGACAATAGCCAGCTTTCCGAAGAAGGTTTGTTCCAAGTAAATAGGCCTATATTCTAAGCAGAGTTAGAAATTAGAATTTTGAGTCCATACTATAGTTACTATACTACCAGTGAATTTGTATCCATGTAGAAAGTTCTATAAAGATTAGAGTTCCATAAACCGTATTTTTGGGAATAGGTTCGGATTGCAGTTTGCTCGATTCGAATACGAGCAATTTCGTTGATTTAGGCCTACTCATGATCATTCAAGGCAATAATTATGATTGAGTAATTTAAAAATTGACTGATTAATACAAAATCAGTTTCACAATAACAAGTTTCGACCATTGTCTTCTGGCAATCTGGCTCTAGCACCACAATTGACCTAACATCTGCTCTTGCTGGCACGTTTTGATAATGATGCCAGCGAATAAGGCCGCTCTTATTATGATGCTGAGAAACTTTCATTAGATTTACATTACATCACTTTACAACAACTACATTATATTGCTCAATTTTGGATTGATTGATTGGACATCAAGGACAAATCAATCAATCAATCAATCAATCAATCAACCCATCTTCATTGTACCCCTATCATGCAAGCAACAAATTTGAATCAGTTTAGGCTACATCGCTCGATCAATCAATCAATCAATTAATCAATCAACACACCTTCATTGTACTTCAAATTCATGAAAGCAAAAGAATTTCAATCAGTTTAGTTATCAGTGATACTAGGCAACCCAGAGGAATATATCGTCCCCAATAATTATTGCATAATAGCCTACAGTTTTGAACTACTGGAGTAGGCTTTAAATATCATGACTAACATAATGTTAACAAAACACCAAATTAATAGTAGGCTACACAATCGTGCCCAGCGCCTGTAACAAATACAATACATAATGAGCTAAAAACAGCAAAGTAAGCCAACTAGTCCACCTCGACTTTAGTTCATTGCATCTGTTGACAGCCTAACAACAACAGCTGCTGTTTAGTAAACAGGGAAGAATTCTGAGACTTTGTTGTGAGAAATAACATTGTGCTGTGTTTTAGTTAGTCTGGATCTGTCTGATGAGGAAGGCAACGTGAAACTCCTTCACGACAACCTCGATCGGTATGCGAGTGAACTTCTCAAAGAAAGAGAAAGGCTTGTCTTGCTAAGAGTTGAAAGTATGCAATCATTTTTGATAGATTGTGTGAATCGATGGATACATGGACTAATTGACCTGATATCTGTCTGTGTATTACTGTGTGTGTGTGTCTGTCTGTATGTCTGTCCATTTATCCATCCATCCATCCATCCCGTCCATCCATCCATCCATCCATCCATCTATCCATCCATTCGTCCGTCCATCCACCCACCCATCCATCCATCCATCCATACACCCACCCACCCATCCATCCATCCATCCACCCATCCACCCATCAATCCATCCATCTATCCATCCATCCACCCATCCACCCATCCATCCATCCATCCATCCACCCATCCATCCATCCATCCATCCATCCATCCACCCATCAATCCATCCATCCATCCACCCATCCATCCATCCATCCATCCATCCATCCACCCACCCATCCACCCATCCACCCACCCATCCACCCATCCATCCATCCATCCATTCATTCATGAAATTGATATAGCACCCTTAAAGCTAACTATTCAGAGGTGCTCCTGCCCCAGGAACGACCAAAGAAGAAAGACTCAAGCAGTTTATAAAAAAAGTTAGACAAATTCTGTTGAAAGGTTTGAGTAAAATTTAATTAATACTAAATTAACATTTTAGTAAACACCTCAGTTGTGTTTTCTATTTTGCTTCATTTTTACCAGTCTAAGAGCCCTTGTGAGGTTCTTACTGATAAACACATAGGTCTGCAAACAGTGAACTGTGTTTAATTGTCTCTTGGTAATTCAATGAGGCTTTGTATCTGTTGTATATGCAATTTATTCACCAGGTTTCATAAATTTATCACCTGATTCATTTACTGTATGATTTGAATATAATGATTGATCCCTCTCTTTGGAATACACCGCCCACATCTACACCAACTCAAATGTTTAGCTGGTAATAACTTCATCACTTCATTTGCTTTTTATCTATTTTTTTCTCGTAACTTTGAGCACTGGGATCGCCTCTGAGTGGTTCACCCTACTAGAGGTGGTTTATAAATATTTAACACAATACTGTACAGTATGACTTAAACTTAATGCTGATTGATTTTTGTTTTCAAGTAAATGCGATTGGCGACTACACATATACTCCTCTTCTTAAAAATGAAATGATAGTTAATGGCAGCTACATGGGTGAGTCAATTACTAGTAACTACGGTACATAGGCAACTTTTTAGTTATGTTTACATTATAATGTTTACATTATAATGTTTTCATTATACATTATAATGTTTTCATTATAAAACGTTGGCGAACATGCAGGATTTGTTTACCGATGAAAAGCATTTTAAGAGAATCAGTTTGATTTAACCCGGTGTTTATGTCACATGGTAGTTTGCATAAAATTCTGCCATAATGTACTCTAAGAAAACCAAGAACTACCAGGTATTAAATATAACTGCTAATGATAAAGCAATGCAGTCTTCTAGTAGGTATACCTGAACGTGCGGCATAACTATAGTATCAGGGACCGACGTGTCGTTTAGGGTCAGGTTAGGCGTAGAGCAGTAGTCGAAGAGGCCTTCAAATTAAACAATTTGGAGCCCTGGCCCCATGCATGGAACCATATACCGGTACTAGCAGCATAATAATAGACTCACGTTTTGTTGTTACAGCCCGACTGGCTCGCAAACTAACCTCAGGTCGTCCACGGATTTCGAAGACCCAAGTATTGGTCAGCGGACAGCGGTCATCAAAAGGAGCGAGACAGCTTTCGCCGGAACAATCCTCTGTTCGAACTCAGAAGACTCTAAACTTCAGTGGTGCCACTAATCAGCTCAGCCAGAAGATAGTTAGATCATTCAGCATTGGCCAGCAGGTGTCTAGGCAACGGTTGAAATCAAGGCAAGGACCATGAAAACGACTGTAATATTTAATTGGGGGGGGGGAAGGGTCAGTGATGCACGAAGGGCAAAATATAGTATCGGGGACCGAGTGACGACACTAACCCTATTCCTAACCTAACCGACCCTCTCGACGCCTAGCCTCATCCCAAACGACATGTCAGTCCCCGATACTATAGTTATGCTGCACGAGATTTATGAAAATGCACAGAAAGTTCCAGCAGACGAGATACATTGTTAATTATCAGGCAGAAGTTTAAGACGTGATTATTAAACTGCTGACAATTGTTGCTTGCTGTATTTATTCAATAATGTCACATTCACAGCAGCCTGAACTTAGTGAAAAATGTAGAAATGTAGAAGTATAGCATACATTAATACTTAAGTTCCAATTCAAAAATCTTATTATTAATCAGAATATAACCATATTAATTACGAATTCATTTTAAAAAACACTAGCAATCACCTAAAATCTCTAAAATAGGTTTGTCATAACTTGAGCCACTTAGGCAAGTCTTTATAATTATGTTCTAGATGTTCAATTCGGATGGCCTACTCTTACAGAAGTGCCAATGACCTTCTTTTTAGATACATTAACAATATTATTTTCAAGCAATCATCATTTCACTAGCCTGTGTACGTGACTTCGTGTCTTTCGCATTAGTTTGTTTTCAAGCCAAATATTCTAAACAGACCATTTCTACAATATTTCCACCTAACTGCATCTCACAAAGACTTGCATCCATCCCATAAAGACTGCATCTCAGAAGTAATAGGCCTACATACATGCGGAAAGTCGTAGTGAGAGTTGCAGTGCTGGTGGCTGTAGTAGCAGTAGTAATAGTAGTAGAAATAGTGAGTGTAGTAGTTGTACAGAGACAGCATCAACAGCTAATACTAGTAGGAAACACAAATGCATCAACGCGAAATATAAATAAATACAAAGGCAGCCAAAGATGCAGGGCTTAAAGTGTGCCTGGACGGTCATGGATGGCGTCCATGTACTTGCTTTAAAATATGAACGCCGTCCAGCCAATTATTGGCGAGCACAGACTGGAAAGGTAAGGGGGCGTCCAGACACTTCTTTTGGCGAGGTAAGGGGCGTCCAGGCACTTATTTTCCCACATTTTAGGCACTGCAAAGATGATATAATAAAGAGTTTGGCAAAACTTCAGCGCCATATCTGACACCAATTAGAGATCTACATGTCACTGACTGAACTACAAAGTTATCTTCTGCTCGGCTACGCTTCGTAATCGTCGGTTTCCGAAGCACCCACCAAGTCTTCGATTCTTTCAGCCACGCTATAATTGTCAACGGACTCGACTTCCACATCTACTTCATCCGATTTCTCGTTCTCGTTTCTCCTCCATCGCCTGTAGCTGGCACAGGCGAAGGCTACCAAGGCAACCGTTACTATGCCAACCCACAGGGCTAGTACCAGGAAGATAGTCTTAAGGCGATCGGTGGATTCTGCGATCGGTTTCAACCTGTCTTTCATTTCGCTGACGTGGTCGGCTGTTTCGTGGGTGTTGTTGAAATCGGACACAAGAGGATCTGTGGCAATGGAAAAACAGAAGAAAATATTATTCACTTATAAAATTATCTCTTAACTTACTAAGTATTAAGCAACTGTAAACTGTTTCAATCAATTCGTATATATGAATCTTGATAATTATCGGTATCATCAGAGTCACTTGTTATTGAACAATGGGCCCTATCTAGCGGGGCCCGTCCATTCAGGTGTGCCCTTTGTTCTCACATAAAGTGCCTTGTAAATTCTGATATTTAATCATTTCTTTGTTATATTTATTCAATTGCTGTTTTATTACTGAAATTGTAAAATTATAGGTGAGTACACGCTACAGTTGCCTATAGATGGCGTAATTGCAGTATCGGGGACCGTGAATGTCGATTAGGGTCAGGTTAGGCATCGTGATTGTCGGATAGGGTCAAGTTAGGCGTCGTGAGGGTCGCTAGGGTTAGTGTCGTCATTAGATTATACTGTGACTTACTGTCCAAAGATACTGCAAATGCATCGGTCCCCGATACTGCAATTGCGCCGCCTATAGGTTTGTCTACAGGCCTTTCATTTTCCTGGTTTTTTTGGTCATAGTATGAGACAGCAAAATGATAGCATCGAAAGCAGCATCATGACGGGTTTTGTGGAGGAGAACCGAGGACGAGGAAGGCCGAGGATATCTTGGATCGACAACGTTTTGAACTGGACAGGACTTTTAGGCTCTGACTTAATGAGCGCGACAAGGGACAGAAGACTCTAGGCATTAAAGGTCCATTCATGTAGCTAACCGTCACGATTCCACGATAGGCCTACAGGCCTATACCTATATTTCATTCCAATTCAGCCTACCTCTGGAGAAGCTGGCTGTAATTTATGAGTTTATGACTTGGTA
>OX457047.1:33165862-33350862 GCA_949752735.1 Lumbricus terrestris
TTAGAGGCGCTCCCGACTACAGTGCAGACACTGAATCGGAGTTTCCACCACAACGCATGAGCAATTGTGAGTGAAAGACTTGCTCATGGCCCCCTACGCGGCGGCTAGAGGTGGATTCGAATCTGCAATCTTCCGGCCCCAAGGCACCACACACACCCTATGCCACCACGCCCCACATAAGATTTGCGCAATGTATTTCATTGTAACGCATTTAACTGAAATTTAAGTTCCATAGTGATTGTTACATTTCATAATAAAACATTTCACTATAATAGCCTACATTTCACTGTAATAGATTTCATCGTACCACAATCAGTGAACTTGCACTGAATTAGATTGCACTCAAATACATCCATGCAATGCACTTTAGTGTAATGTGATTAATTGTAATGTTATACTACGTAACATGAATCAGTTAGTGTAATGCAATTCATTTTAATCCAAAGTAATTAATTCAGTGTACTGTCATGCTGTGTGACATGATTCAGTGTGGTGTCATCGGTGATGCAAACAGTAGTCAATAGAAGTGTTGTGATTGCAAAACGTTGAATACTCGTTACACCCCTTACCGTCTGGATAAATTCCGAAGCCATTTGGTCCTCTCGATCCACGCGGTCCTTTGAATCCAGTGCCTCCTGTAGCTCCAGAATATCCACTGGCACCTTTCAGGCCACTACGCCCAGTGAAACCAGTAGATCCGGTATAACCTGATAGACCAGTTTGACCTGTGTACCCAGTGGCCCCAGTTACCCCAGTCCTTCCAAAAGCCCCCGTTTCTCCACCAGCCCCGGTCACTCCTCGCCGACCGCTAGCACCAGTTGCCCCCAAATAACCAGTGTCACCTTCAAATCCCTCCGCGCCTCTGCTTCCTGTGTACCCTCGAAGACCCGTAGCACCTGAGCGGCCTCTGTACCCGGTACCCCCAGTGGCACCACTGCTCCCAGTCTGCCCTGTGTAACCCTGAATTCCATCAGGACCTCTCTGACCCGTAATTCCGGTCATTCCAGTGAAACCTGTTGCACCAGTTTGACCTCTGCGGCCGGTCTCACCCGTCTGTCCAGTTGCACCTGTCTGCCCGGTGTAACCAGTATATCCTGTTGCTCCACTAGCACCAGTCATCCCGGTTGCACCCGAAAATCCGGTGGCCCCTGTGCGGCCCCTGGTCCCAGTGTAACCAAAGGCCCCAGTCGCTCCCGTTCCACCCGACGCTCCTGTCCGTCCTGTACTACCAGAGATCCCAGTGATTCCAGTCTGGCCTGTTGCGCCAGTTGCCCCAGTCTGCCCTGTTGCTCCCGTTGCTCCACTAAATCCAGTGAATCCAGTAAATCCACTAGCTCCGGCTGCTCCAGTTCTTCCAGTGAAGCCAGTGCTTCCAGAAGAGCCGGTTCCGCCGGACGAGCCGGTGAAACCAGTGGCACCAGTCGCACCAGTCCTACCGAGGGCACCAGTTTGCCCTCTCGACCCCGAGTAGCCGGTAGATCCAGTATCCCCGGTTGAACCGGTTGCTCCAGTTGCACCTGGAAAACATTTTACAATAAACTGAAATGAAAATGACCAGAATGAGTTCTATATAAAATTGACAGCTTATAACTTCAGCCACTAGCTTGTTTTCATACTCGGACGCCCATACTTATACTTACGCGTTGCCAGGACTAACTAAGACAATGTCTTCGTAACCACAAGCCACCGTCACAGGGGCCGTCCATAAAGTACGTCACGCTATTTTTGACCATTTTTGACCCCCCTCCCCCCTGTCACAAACTGTCACAAATCTCGGACCCCCCCCTAAAGTACGTCACACTTTCGAACAATTTTTTTTAAACATAACCATTTACCTAACCCTCTAAACCCTAGGATACTATCCCTAATCCCTCTGATAGTGACGTGTGTCCCTAAACGCTTTGATAGTGACGGGAAATCAACTTTTATCCCGCCAGGCCGGGTTTTAGACACGCCTGGCCGGGCCGGGTCGGATTTTAGTTACTAAGAACAAACAAATATAAAAGAATTTAAAAAATAGATGTGTGACGTCACACATGGCCTGACCCCCCCCTGTCACAAACTGTCACACTTTCCTACACCCCCTCCCCCCCCATGGAGCGTGACGTACTTTATGGACGGCCCCACACCTTCATCACTTTCAGTTTCAATGAAATAACAGTAACAGAGTGATGCCTTTGCCACACACCCATGTTACTTAGCATGCAAACAAATCTGGTAGAAGGCAAAAGTAGACCTCTCTTCGTACTTTGGCAGTGAAATACCAGTGCCAGTCCCAAGTCTGGAGAAGTTGAGGAGGGTGGCATTTATCATCCTTGTCATGACGTAGCATCATAAAACAACAACTAACTGATTCTTCCACTTATTCCAACCTCCCACGCCATTTTCAACTCTAAACATCATCCACCCTCACCTGACACTACGGATCTTCAACCCTCCTTATCGACTTTGTTTTGATTGAGCGCCTGTGGATAAGCTGGTTCCCGCGACTTAGCTTTGTGGGCGCTGTAGTGGTTCTGAGTATACAATCACTAATTACAATATCAGAGACCTTATAATAAGGTGCACTTTCAAATGTATATAATTATATTCGCTTTATTATAAACCAAACGCATGGATGGCACACCGCACACAAACACACAGTGCCGCAAACGACAGCAAAAAGTTTGGAAAGTTAGTTTAAAATGTTAGGCTTATCACACAGATAAATACATTTATATAATTCATAAACATAATACGCCATCAACATCAGATTCAGCTGACCAGCCACAAAAGGAGCAACAGCAACTCACCTCGGAATCCCGAAAATCCAGTGCTTCCTTGAAGTCCGGTCTGGCCAGTAGCACCCGTCGATCCAGTCTCTCCTGTGAAGCCTACCTGACCAGTTCCACCAGTGACCCCTCGGAATCCGGTTGCACCAAACGTACCCGTAGATCCGGTTCCTCCAGAATATCCGGTGGCGCCAGAACTACCGCTAGCTCCAGACCCTCCCGTGGCGCCTGTTCGTCCACGAGCCCCAGCAGAACCTGCCGCACCCAGGGAGCCGGAGGGTCCAGTTGCCCCAGTACCGCCTGTTGTTCCCCTCCTACCTGTTGCTCCACCTATCCCGGAAGACCCAGTACTTCCAGTGAAGCCCTGGGAACCAGTCCAACCTGTGGCTCCTACACGTCCAACTGGTCCTGCAAGTCCGGTGAATCCGGAGGAACCAGTCACTCCTGTAGAGCCTGTGTCTCCTGACCCTCCCGTGCGTCCTCTTGAGCCAGACCCACCGACGAAACCCTTCTGTCCAGTGGCACCGGTGAATCCAACGCTTCCACGGCTTCCGGACGAACCAGTCGCTCCAGCGGCTCCATTGATTCCATTGAATCCCATCTGTCCTGTTGAACCGGTGGCTCCACTTGCGCCAGTAACTCCGCGCGCTCCAGTCGACCCGGTCGAACCAGATGGACCGGAAGATCCAGTATAACCAAAGCTTCCGGTACTTCCAGTTGCTCCAAGCGATCCAGATGCACCCGTTGATCCCGTATTTCCAGTAAAACCAGAAGCCCCGGTCGCTCCAGTTGATCCAGACGAACCGGATGATCCAGTATTTCCAGCAGCACCTCGAATTCCCGAAGCTCCTGTTCCACCCGTTCCTCCAATTCTGCCCGTTTCACCTTGCGATCCCTGATACCCGGTAAACCCTGTCGCTCCAGCCCTTCCAGTGTCACCAGTGAATCCGGATCTACCAGTTGAGCCTGCGAATCCTTGAAATCCCGTATTTCCAGTTGATCCAGTACCGCCGAGAAGTCCGCCAGCTCCAACACTTCCAACGTTTCCCACTTGTCCACTTGCACCACTTGCACCTCTGTCACCTGTTCTTCCGGTTTCGCCTGTCGCTCCAGATGATCCGGTAAAGCCTCGGTTGCCCGTTGACCCTGCCGTACCTTGAGAGCCCGTAGCACCAGTCGATCCGCTTGACCCAACCGAACCCCCTTCACCTTGTGACCCCGAAACACCCGCCGTACCAGTCGCACCTGTAGCACCCCACACACCTGTCCAGCCCGTCTGACCTCGACTACCTGGCGCGCCATTCACTCCAGTTGCTCCTACCATTCCACTACTACCCGTTGATCCAGTTGACCCAAGAGGTCCCGCCTGTCCTGTTGAACCTACCAATCCAGTGCTACCAGTGAATCCAGGACGTCCTGGCTGACCATTCTGTCCAGCATCACCTACCACACCCGTCGCTCCGGTGCTGCCTCTTGGACCAGCTCCTCCAGCAACTCCACTTGCCCCAGTGGCTCCTGTTGACCCGGTTGAACCGAATGTTCCCGTGGATCCCGTACTGCCTGAAGCTCCAGTGCCTCCTTGTATTCCTGAAGCACCCTGAGAACCAGTGGCTCCAGTCATTCCAACCGACCCGGCCCATCCTGTTACCCCACTGATGCCCTGAGGTCCTGTTTGGCCAGTTGCACCTGAAGAATAAGATTCCGGTACATCATATTATTATGGATCAAAAACCAACCACTCAACATAACATAGGATAGTATAATAAAACAGAGCATGGCTTTTAGAAGTGCTTCAAAAGACCTTCGGTATTGTGCTAGTACCAGAGCAAATTAAAATCCAGCGAGCATGATTAATAGTCAATTTTCTTAGCTTACTTTTCACAGCTGTTGTAGTATCCGCTGAGATTGTACTATCATCCAAACGATTCCAAAAGTCTACAACTCTTGCACCAAAGAATATTTCTACCCAGTGCACATGCACATTGCAAATTGTACATGTGCATTGGCAGCATTGTACAACTACTGTTTTATTAGTGCTATAACCAACAGGAGCTGCACCTTGTTCCCTTGACCCTCTCTTCCACTGCATTTAGCCGTGTTGAACATGGGAGCACCTCTGAGTAGTTTCCTTGAACAGGCATTATATATATATATATTACACAATTAATTGAATGAATAATTATGATAACAGAATGCTAAGACAAGAATAGGAATCGATCATGTTAAGCTCTGTGGAGTGATGGAAGAAGTTTCAGACCTGTGCTCCCTATTTGTCCTGTTGATCCCGTGAGTCCATTGAATCCAGCCACTCCAGATGATCCACTGCTTCCAGTAGCTCCAGAACTTCCAGTCACACCAGTTGATCCAGTAAAACCAGTTGCACCCATACGACCCGAGGGTCCCGCATTTCCAGTAGTTCCAGTCTGACCTAGAGAACCAGCCAATCCTGAACTTCCGGTGAACCCGGTGGATCCAGTTTGTCCAACAAAACCAGCACCTCCATTTGATCCAGTGAAGCCGACAGCTCCTGTCCTTCCAGGCGATCCACTCCCACCGGATGCACCAACTGATCCAGATTCACCAGGTAACCCATTGGAGCCCACCAGACCCGTGTTGCCTGAACTACCGATTCCTCCAGTGTTTCCGACAGTGCCAGTTGCTCCGACTGAACCAGCGCTTCCAGTGGAACCAACCCTTCCTCGATCACCACTTGATCCAGTTGGTCCAAGCTGACCGGGTGCACCTTGAGCACCCTGGAGACCTGGCTGACCCGAGACACCAGTGATCCCAGTGGCTCCAGCCACACCTTGCGATCCACTAGCCCCGGGAAGACCAGTGTTACCTGTTGCACCCACAGGTCCGGCAAATCCCGCGGAACCACTGCTACCACTGGCTCCTATGGCTCCAAATCCTCCATCAAATCCAGGCGCTCCTGTGATACCAGTAGCTCCTGGCATTCCACGTGGCCCTGTCGCCCCTGAGGCTCCAGGCGAACCTTGAAATCCTGTCTGCCCCGTTGCGCCAGCAAATCCTGAGAATCCAGTTGCCCCTGGTGCTCCTGATACTCCAGTGCTGCCCATTTGCCCAGTATTACCTGCTTGACCTTGGTTCCCTGTAGTTCCTGTCTGACCTGTAAATCCACTCGCTCCAGTACCTCCTTGAACTCCTCTTTCACCGGTGCTGCCAGTCGCTCCAGTTCGACCAGCTGAACCCGCATTCCCTGACGACCCGGTAGCACCAGTTTGACCTATATCCCCAATTCTTCCTGTTCTTCCAGCTACTCCAGTGGCGCCAGTGTTTCCTGCATTTCCAGAAGCTCCCGTCCAACCGGTGATACCAGTTGAACCAGTCCATCCAGTCAGCCCAACTGACCCAGTCATACCAGTAAATCCTGATGCTCCAGTGCTCCCAGAGGCACCAGTACCACCTGAAGATCCAGTGTTGCCAGATGATCCTTGTATTCCAGAACTCCCAGTTGCTCCAGTGGCACCAAGATTACCTGGAAAACGAATCATTCACGGAAACAGGTTGCCTTGATCGGACTTCTTACAGTTAAACTTTGGTTTAGTTATTTCTCATAAATGCATGAATTCCATCTGTCCTTTGCATAACAATCAAGCATTATGGCCTAATTTCCTTTAAGAAAATCGGTGGCATTCACGCAGCGAGCTTACACCTAAGTTTGTCATAGATGGATCATTCATAGCAACTAATTAATGTGGATGATTTTGTGTGTTAATAAAGTTAGTCGTAATAATCATAGATGTAAAAAACGATGGAAACGGAATAAAAAACGGGAAAAACGTCGTTTTTTTCGAAAAATAAAAAACGACAAAAACCCATAAAAAACGGAAACGGTAAATAATTTGACTTTGCTAAATCTAAAACCGCATTTTAACCTTGAAAACATTGATTAGGAACCTACTACACGCAGAAATAATGACTTTAGTCAGCTGAAACCTTGAGAGTTGGCGGAAAACAAGGAATATCAGAAAAAATAACAATTATGGAAAATAATAACAGAAAGTAAATGAATAAATAAAGTTAAAGAAAAAATAAAAAACGATAAAAAACGATGGGAAAATAAAAAACGAAAAAAACGACGTTTTTTGGGCGAGAATAAAAAACGAAAAAACGTTTTTTACAACTATGGTAATAATTATGTTCACCACGCAATATGTTACTATTCCTAGCTTTTGTGAGCTACTACACATGGTAGTATCTTACACTAGACTACTGATAAGTAAAGTATTCTACTGATTTCAGAATTCAACAGCAACATAAAAGTTTAAAAGTCAAAGCTTCAGACTTCCCTGCTCACAGTGTAATTTTAGAAGATTGCGTCACAGAGATATATCTGTTATTCGGCAGGTCGAAGAAGTTAAACGCAAGGAAGACATTAAAAATTGTAAAGAATATGTGGCCTACGATGACGAACGTTAAGCGCAGAATAGGCAGTGCGTCAAATGACCTGCCATGACCTACTCACCAGTTGCACCTTGGGATCCAGCCAATCCAGTTGCCCCAATCCTTCCTGCAGCCCCTGACAAACCTGTCGCACCAGTTCCTCCAGTCAGGCCAGTGAATCCCCACGCTCCTGTCATTCCAGAGGAACCTGTTGCTCCATTAACTCCAGTGCCACCCGCAGCCCCTGGTGTACCAGACACACCAATGGATCCTTGGGGACCTGGCAGACCGTCCGGTCCACGAGCTCCAGGAGCTCCAGTAGCTCCGGAACTTCCTACGAATGGAAGGCCACCAGGTGAACCTGTAGCACCTGTGAATCCGACTGGACCTGGTACTCCGATAACTCCCGATAACCCGGTTGACCCGGTTTCACCCGTGTAACCGACAAATCCGGTGCTGCCAGTAGCACCCGCTGGTCCCTGAAGTCCAGTGATTCCAGTCGAACCGGTGGATCCTGTGTTGCCAGAGGCTCCGGCAAATCCATTTGATCCCGTGGCTCCACTAGACCCAATCACACCCACGGAACCTGCGACTCCCTGTGGTCCTGAAGATCCAGTAACACCATTGGTGCCAGGCAGTCCATCGTTTCCAGGTCGACCTAGAATTCCAGAGAATCCAGATTGACCTTGAGTTCCCGTGGCACCAGATGCACCTATCGCTCCCTGTGGACCGGTCGATCCCGAAGAACCAGTTCTTCCAGACCCACCAGAGGCTCCAGCTGAACCAGAGGAACCAGTGGATCCTGTAGATCCGCTCACTCCATTGGCACCAGAAGCCCCAAAGGCTCCTAATTGTCCCTGCTGGCCCGTAAATCCTGTAGCCCCAGTTGATCCAATGGTTCCTTGAGTTCCAGTCGCACCGCCACGACCTGGCGACCCATTCGCACCAGAAAACCCAGTAACTCCAGTTGCACCAGTCAACCCTGTAGGACCAGTTGCTCCAACGGATCCCTGAAGACCAGCACTTCCAGGCGCTCCAAGCGCACCCCGTGATCCAGAGGCACCTGTGGCACCAAACTGACCGATAACCCCTGTTCGACCAGAAACACCTGAGGACCCAGTCATCCCAGTGAATCCCAAAAGACCTGTGGGGCCAATGTCACCGACACGTCCTGAGGATCCCGTTGCTCCAGAGCTTCCAGTTGCACCAGTCGCACCTAGTTGACCAGTGAAACCTTTGTTGCCATTGATTCCAGCTTGGCCTGGCAATCCAACGGAACCATCCGACCCTCTGCCTCCAGTGGCTCCTGTACCACCACCATATCCAGTGGCACCAGAGGAGCCTGAAGCTCCAGTCGCTCCATTTGCGCCTTGCGACCCTGGCGAGCCTCCTTGACCCGACGGTCCTTGGTCTCCAACAGATCCAGTCGGACCACTGGCTCCAGTTGAACCGCTGGATCCTTGAAGACCAGTAGTTCCTTGTGGCCCTTGGAATCCCGCTGCACCGGTGCTGCCAGTATTTCCCGTGGAACCCGTCAAGCCAGATCCTCCGGCCGGTCCAGTGAAGCCCTTAGCCCCAGAGCTTCCAGTGAACCCAGATGACCCAGTCTCGCCAGTGAAGCCAGTCGAGCCAAAACTTCCAGTGGAGCCAACCACTCCTTGGCTTCCTGCCAACCCAGTCGACCCAGTAGCACCCATCTGACCCGAAAATCCTGTATTCCCTGTCGTACCAGTTGCCCCGGTGTTACCACTAACGCCAGTTACTCCAGTAAATCCGGTACTACCTTGCATTCCTCGTACGCCACTATGACCCAGCAGACCTGTAGCTCCAGCGAAACCAGAGGCTCCAGTTGATCCAATGAAACCAGCACCTCCATCTGCTCCATTTCTTCCAGAGGCTCCAGTCGCTCCAACAAGTCCACCCGGCCCAGTCGCTCCAATCTGTCCAATTACACCTTGACTGCCTGTATAGCCAGTGATGCCGGTGGATCCAGATTGACCTGTTATTCCGGTAGCCCCGACTGCACCAGTAGCACCGGTAATTCCCTGAACACCGGAAATTCCAGGAGAGCCACGTGATCCAGACTCGCCAGTCCTCCCCGTGATGCCTGTATAGCCAGATGCTCCAGTTCCGCCTGACGCTCCCGTTATTCCAGTGGATCCTGTTCCACCGGAAGAACCTGCTGTTCCAGTCGTTCCAGTGAATCCAGTAGACCCGGTTGATCCCATGGAACCAGGACTTCCAGCTTGTCCTGAATGAAGAATTTCAACATTTACCAGTACAGCATTAATTCTGTTTAAATAAATCATGCACTGTGGGGTTTACATAATCATCATTTATCCAGTTGTTTGATACTCAAACTATGAACATATAACACATGTGCTAAAGTCCTACATAGGGAAAATAATAACATATCAGGTTGAAGCACATTCCGAATACACTGGACCAACCAAAGAAATGTAAGAACCTATTTCTTAACTATACTTTCATTAGTTCCTGAACCTTCTTTTGTGAACTCCTTTTCACATTCTTCGCACATTATAGATGACTTGAAAACATCTCTTTGTGGCAAAGGAAGCAAATTGTTAACATATCTTTAAACTGTTTGTTTTAGGTAAGTGTTTAAAAATATTTAAAATTGTCTAAACGTTTCAGTTTCGCGAGTTGGCTTTAACGACCCACACCACTTACCAGTGCTGCCAGTTTGTCCAGCTACGCCACTTGCTCCAGTGAAGCCCCCAGGACCAGAGCTTCCTGTGAAGCCAGAGGCCCCTGTCGAGCCTTGCGACCCGACTGCTCCAACCAGACCTTGTACTCCAACTGATCCCGTTGCACCGGTGTTTCCATCTCTACCAGGTGTTCCAGAGGCTCCGGTGAAGCCACCGGGCCCAGGCTGTCCAGTCGAGCCAACACGACCGGCAGCACCAGCCACACCAGGAGCACCAAAGGTACCTTCGCCACCACCCACGGAACTCGGTCCCGGAGCACCAACAGGTCCTTGCAATCCGGTTGCACCTACCGGTCCCATGGATCCGTCTCGTCCTGTGACACCGAAGGGACCAGCCATTCCACTCGCTCCAGTTATTCCGGTGCCTCCAGTAAATCCGGTAGAACCGGAGGATCCTGTAAAACCAGTGTATCCACTACCACCAGTTCTACCTGTGCTGCCGTTGGGGCCAGAAGCCCCTGTGGCTCCACTTGCTCCTATCTGACCAACAAGGCCAGTGGCTCCCACAAACCCTGGGGTGCCAGTGGCCCCAGAAAAGCCAGTGATCCCTGTAAATCCTGTAGAACCAGTCTCACCAGTCGCACCAGCGCGGCCCTGTACACCTTGAGCACCAGAATTTCCAGTGTTACCAGTTGAACCTACCGGGCCTTGGCTTCCGATGCTTCCTGTGAAACCCTGCACTCCAGTCGCTCCGGTGAATCCTGGAAGTCCTGCTCCGCCTGTACTTCCGGTTTGACCACTTTGACCCGTGAAACCTGAAATCATCCATTGTTTTGCTATCACAAAATATCAATGCTACACCTAACACCAGCATCATTACGAACATCACCACCACCGTCACCAACATCACCACCATCATCGCCAACATCACCATTATCACCAACATCACCATCATCACCACAACCACCACCATCATCACCAACATCACCACCGCCATATATGCCAAAGAAACTAAACATTTGAAATTAAAACTTTCTGTCAAGCATAGGCTTTTAATTATACGAAAGAATTTTGGGTTTCCATTATATTATCTTCATTTATTATCAATCGGGACGAGAAACCACAACTACATTGCAAAAATGTAGGCTACAGCAGATAAGCAACAGAATGGTCTGAAGGAACAGTCTCATGCTGATTCCGACATGCATAGCTGTTTCTTAATTACTGTTCTTTTATTTACTTCCTTTTAGATATGCTTTTAAAGAGTGTCCTCGGTACGAATTTTGTTATCCTTTGTTGGCAGCACAAAGTCGTCAGGTCTAGGTGGAAGAGACTGTACGGGTCTTGTGGTTGTTGGCGGAAACAAACTCCACAGTGCGTGGATGGTGTTCCGGCCGACCGCCTGAAGAAGTCGATTGGACACGGATGCATAGCATGAGGTCAGTTTTGAAAAAAAATCAAATATTTATTCATGGACGAATTGAGCCAATTAACTCTCCCTCCAAGGACAGCCATCCTGTCAAGATGTTCTAGTGCATCAATATGATGGATTCCAAAACAAACCTGCTGTTCCCTGTTGACCAGTTGCACCCTGGACTCCCATTGATCCTGTTGATCCGATAGAACCAATCTGACCTGAAGAACCGGTGGATCCAGTTGTGCCAGTTGACCCTGTGGAACCAGTTCCACCCTGACCACCGGTTGCACCAGCTAGTCCAGCAACGCCATTCACACCACTAGCACCAGTTGCACCAGTAACACCCTGTACGCCGGTCCACCCAGTGGATCCACTAGCACCAGCCTGTCCTGACGACCCGGTGGATCCTGTTGAACCTGTCCATCCAGTTGATCCAGATGCTCCAGCGCTGCCAGTCGATCCTGCCGCTCCAGGTTGTCCAGCGGGTCCAGTGGAACCTGTACTTCCTGTTCTGCCCTGCTGGCCAGTGTTCCCTGCGATGCCATTATCACCTGAAGGACCTTTCTGCCCCGTTGATCCAGTTCCTCCAATTGCACCAGTCGATCCTGAGGACCCCGTTGCACCCGCTGGCCCGAGTTGTCCATTTGGACCAGATAATCCGGTCGACCCGGTTATACCAGTTGCTCCTTGGGTCCCTTGAAAGCCAGTGGCGCCAGAATCTCCAACTCTACCTAGCACCCCTGAGCTTCCAGTTGCACCGAAGCTCCCAGTGACTCCGGTCGCACCTGTGGCACCAAGCATTCCAGAGCCACCTGTTGCACCAGTAACTCCAGTAGCACCAAGCTGCCCCGAAGATCCGGTTCCACCTAGCTGACCAGAAGATCCAGTAGCTCCTGAAGCACCAGTTGAACCAGTCTGACCGCTGAAACCTGTAGAACCACCTCGACCTTGCGCGCCAGCTATGCCTGTTGCACCTTGGGAGCCAGTGATTCCTGTAATTTAATAGCAGTTGGTCAAGATCAGTCAAAAGTCAAAGCAGCTTCTACTATTCCTGCAAACCAGCAAAGAATATTATCAGCAAGACTCCAGATTTTTTGCACCATGCAACAAATTTTAAACTTTTTATTCAGCGGTATTCAGAGTTTTTACCAAATTGCTAATAGTTCAAAAGCACATGAGTCTCATAATGGAACAAGTACCTGTCTCATAGTGGAACAAGTACCAATCTCATAATGGAACAAGTATCAGCCTCATAATGGAACAAGTACCAGTTTCATAATGGAACAAGTACTAGTCTCATAATGGAGAAAGTACCAGTCTCTTCCTCTTGCTCACTTGGTGCACCTCAAAGAGGATCGCAACAGCACCAAGAGCTTGCCAGACGTTTTGAAGTCCTGCCGAGAATCTGGTTGGGATGTCATCGGAAACTTCAAAGTGGTAGCATTCCTGATGGCAGCTTTACCAGGTTTCTCAGCCGTCTAAGTCTTTTTATTGGACAGCAGGGACAAGGCGCTCTAGTTTACCATTGGCGCGACTGACCAGTGGACCGAGTTCTCTGTGGGGGGGGGAGGGGTAGGAACAATGTCAAGTGGAAGACATTGGTGGACCCCAGAAGGTCCCAACATCAAATTGGGTCTAATGAAACACTCTGTCACAGTCATCGACTTCAACCCTAATTAGGTGGTAAAAGATGCATACAGTCTTGACAGCACGCATCAAATTAAGGTATTTAATTGTCACAGAAAGTAAAGAATAGTAACCTGTGAAACCGGTTTGACCACTATAGCCAGTGTAACCCTGAATTCCACTTGCTCCAGTTGCTCCCAATGACCCTTGAAGTCCTTGGACACCTGCTGACCCTATCTGGCCTGAACTTCCAGTGTTTCCCGTCCCTCCAGTGGCACCAGATGAACCCGTCATGCCAATAACGCCAACATTGCCAGACGAACCTTAACAAATAGTACACGATTATTATTATTATTATTATTATTATTATTATTATTATTATTATTATTATTATTATTATTATTATTATTATTATTACTATTATTATTGTTATTATTATTATTATTATTATTATTATTATTATTATTATTATTATTATTATTATTATTATTATTATTATTATTATTATTATTATTATCCTTTTAATATTTTCAACGAACAACATCAAAACAGGAAGTACAATAAAATAGGGAAGCAATAACTAATATTATATATCCTCTGGGACCGGCTCAGCTAAAGTTCCTTGAAAGGCCACCGAGTTGAAACGCTGAACGGTCATAGAGAGACGTTGCAGCAAAAAACAGGTTTCTCTCAGTTCACCAGAGGACAAAGTTAGGATACGGCCTAGATCCGACAAAAAGTTTAAGCCATCAGAGCAAATTGGACCTAGGGTTTCAAGGGCAAGAGGGACAAAGAAATGTGTGTTATTATTATTATTATTATTATTATTATTATTATTATTATTATTATTATTATTATTATTATTATTATTATTATTATTATTATCATTATTATTTTATTATTATTATTTATTATTATTATTACTATTATTATTATTATTATTACTATTATTATTATTATTACTATTACTATTATTATAACTTAAAACATTCTTACGCATCAAGGTCACACCGGAATGTGAATCTGAGGCATGGACAGTCAGCCGCCAGAGGAAGATGCAGTTAAAGATCCAAGTCCCAAACGCCAAGGAGAAATAGTAAGTTTGAGCCATTTTTGAAGGTAGGAATTGACTTTTAGCCAAGTCGTTTCTAACTCGGCATTGCTTTCAGTCAGTGTCATTTGACATTTTAAAAACCTCCACTACATGTTTATAAATATAATCATTTATATAAAAAATATATCATTATAAGTTTTAAGATGGACATGCACAAAAATTTAAACTAGTGAATTTCCTATTCTGAGAAAAGCATTTCTTCAGAAATTCTAAGCCTTCACCAACTTAGAAAAAATAGCGATATTTCTGAACACTCTCTAATCGTAATCGTAATCGTAATCTCCAAATTTCCAAAGCGCCATTCGAAAACCAAGTACAGGGCACCAGTCACAGCACGAGCGCTATGTCTGAACTCTAAGCTCTTATTGCATACTGCACTTTTACTTTCTTACCTATTGCTCCTTGAAACCCGGAAGAACCTGTGGATCCTGTTTGACCTGTTGCTCCTGTAAATCCCAATCCTCCAGCTGGTCCAGTTGCTCCCGTCGCCCCGGTGGTTCCGGTACTTCCACTGGCTCCATTGGCGCCTAAAAACCCGTAAATCCCACCTCCACCCGGAACCCCTGGAGCTCCAACTGGACCCACTTGTCCAGTCATCCCAAGCTGACCACTGCTACCTGTATTGCCTGCTGGACCAAACTGTCCAGTGAATCCAGTTGATCCAGGATTTCCACGGGCCCCCGTTTGCCCGGAGAACCCGGTTGAACCAGTCTGACCTAATGGCCCAGTGATACCTACGAACAAACACAAAATCTTTTCAGAATTCTACCTCAATCAACTCTGATTAAACAAACTGCTAAAAAATAAGTGATTCCTTTAATCGCAGTCAAGAGTAAATATTTACAGAATATTAGCGCTTTAACAACAAGCTGCACTGGGTTTAAAAGTTGCATTTAGTACACTCTCGTCATTAAAGTGTAGAATTTAATGGGTTTTCAATGTATGGCTAGTTCATAGGTGTTATGTAATGTTCAAAGTTTCCAAAACTTGTGGGATGCACAGAGATTAAATATTCTCTGAACCATCTAAAACTCATACATTATGTTGTTATCATCAGGTGAACAAAAAAGTAATATGAAAATGCAAAATTATAGTAAAATGAAAGACTAAATAAAAAAATTACAGCTAAACTTGTTGCGCTATAAGTTCATTCTGTGATAAATTTCATGAACGTTTCAATAAAACCACATGATGCACAATGTGCGTAACAGCATTAAATTTCCTTCACAAAGCATGTAAACAATAGAACAAATCTGTCACCATGCTATAGTCGCGAATGTGTTATTAAATGGAACCACTCCTTCCTTCGGGGTAGCCTATTATTACCTTACACGTGCAGCAATGACGGTGTAATAATTCTGAACTGCAATTAGTCAATGCGTTGCCTATTGTGACCTTACCATGGTTTGATTTTTCATGAATGATAAACAAATTGAATTGAAAAGCTAAACTGAACACTGTGAACAGTTCTAAACAGCTGAAACTATTGGGGGTTGACAAAGTTAGGCAACGCAGGATCGAGGTTGTTGCACATGGTTGCCTACCTGTCTGACCGGTAGCACCGGTACCCCCTGTTGTCCCTGTCACTCCAGTGATCCCAGTTGCTCCAGTGAACCCTGGAAGACCAGTCTGACCAGAGTTTCCAGTGGCTCCGAACTGACCACTCGCTCCAGTTGCTCCAGTATTTCCTGATGTCCCAGTTTCTCCAGTCCGTCCAGTTGATCCAGTGTCCCCAGCACGCCCTTGAGTACCTACCCCTCCCTGAACTCCTTGTGCCCCAGACGCTCCCGTAGTTCCAGCTGAACCCGTCTGGCCAGTGAATCCCACCCCTCCAGTTAATCCAGACGATCCGGTAAAACCAGCGGATCCACTGGGTCCAGTTATTCCTGTGCTTCCAGGTGAACCGACGAAGCCAGTAACACCAGTGGCACCTGGAGATCCTTGAGAGCCCTGGAAGCCAGTAAATCCTGCAGTGCCATCTGGACCACGAGACCCTGAAGCACCAGTGTCTCCAGGCTGTCCAGCGGATCCTGGAGCAGAACCACACATACACGCACATAATTAAATTAATTATTAATTGATTTATTAATTAATTAATGGAAATAAATGTCCAGTTAAAATATGACATTTGAGCATGACTTACATGAATGAGAGTGGCTGAATAGTTGCATACATATAGATGGATGAACGGATGGATGGTTGGATGGATAGATGGATGGATCGATGGATGGATGGACGGATGGACGGATGGATCGATGGATGGATGGATGGATGGATGGATGAATGAATGGTTGAACAAAGAGAAAGTCAGATGCATGATTCGATAGGTTGATGGACAAATGGATAAATGAATGGATGGATAGTCATATGAAAGGATTGATGTATTCACATAATCAACGAATTATGATTACAATGCACAATTAGCCAATTTTTCCTTTTTTTTCTTTGTTTAGGATGTCTAGTTACCAATTTGGCCGTTTGGTCCAAACGCTCCAGCAGATCCCATGTTTCCAGTGCTTCCAGAAGAACCAGTTGCTCCAGTTGAACCAGTCTGACCACTGGTTCCTGAAGATCCTGTGGCCCCTTGGGTTCCAGATGATCCAGTATAACCATTGGAACCAGTAATGCCTGTAAACGAAATCCAAATATCAGTCACACAGTGAATTGATTCTGCTTTTAATTTTACATCTATTGAACACTGGTCAATGGCAGTAAATATTACAGTCATACAAAGAAAATAGTAATAGGCATCCAAAGTGAAACCAACAGACCCACAAGCTCTGCTAATATGGCATCCTAAACTCATTATAACATATTTATTTACATCATTTCTAGCAATGATACATTTCATCAGTTTTTAAAAATAGTTTTGCAAGAGCAATGTTAGCACAAAATATTTTTTTGGAAAAAATGCATGCACACAGTATTTTAATAGTACTGTAAAGAAGAATTCTAAAACGTCCACTACTTGATGACATATTGGCTTGCAGTTCTGCTAATTCGCAAAACCACTTTTTAAAATATTTTTAAAAGGTTTTAAAAGATCGTGAAACTAACCAGTAGCTCCAAGAGCACCAGGTTGTCCAGTTGATCCAGTTTGTCCAATTCCACCAGTCATTCCGGCAACTCCTGATGCTCCAGTCTGACCAGTATATCCGGTCACCCCCATTGACCCTGTGGACCCTGTCATTCCCTGAGTTCCTTGCGGTCCAGGTGATCCCGTCTGTCCGGTGAATCCGGAAGATCCAGATGCTCCGGTAATACCTCTTCCTCCAGTAGAACCAGTTGTTCCAGTATTCCCAGAGGAACCTGCGCGTCCTTGAGAACCCGTCTCTCCAGTTGCACCTGTGGAACCAGTGACACCCACCCCTCCACTTGCTCCAGTGGCACCAGAGCTCCCTGTGGCACCATTAGCACCCAGGACGCCGGTAGCACCGCTCGTTCCAGTCTGCCCAGTACCACCTGGAAACAGCAGAAGAGCAATTGTACGAACATTGAACAAGACAACCAACTGCAAAAATATTATTTGTTTATTTATCTATTTATTTATTTATTTATTTATTTGTTTATTTAGTAACCAAACTAGTGACAGCAATTCCAGCAAATTGGCACGCACAAATTCAAGGTGACTGAAGAGACCTAAAAGAGGTCAAACGTGATGACACAATCCAGGTGCTATGCCTGCCTACATGTAGGTCCCTCTCTATGGAATGGACTTCCGCCATCAGTTCGTTTCCGCTTTCTCTCTGGCAGTCATTCCTCATCTTTCTTTCGCATCAAATCCTCTCGGGTCGATTGCACTGGGAGCGCTTCCGAAAGGCTCTCTGCTGAGAGAAGTGCTATATAATTTGTCATATATAATACACTACACTACACTACAATACACTACAATACAATACAATACAA
Source organism: Lumbricus terrestris (assembly GCA_949752735.1). Classification (NCBI taxonomy): domain Eukaryota; kingdom Metazoa; phylum Annelida; class Clitellata; order Crassiclitellata; family Lumbricidae; genus Lumbricus; species Lumbricus terrestris. Next base: position 33,183,772 of record OX457047.1, read on the forward strand.
TACAATACAATACAATACAATACAATGCAATACAATACAATGCAATACAATACAATGCAATGCAATGCAATACACTGTGGAATATCTCCATCATAATATACTTGTAAGCAAATGCTTAAATCAAACCTGTTGCTCCAGTTGAACCCCAGGTCCCTTGTAGTCCAGAGGCTCCAGTTGCTCCACTGGCACCAGTAGTACCTCTGGAACCAGTACCTCCTGAAGACCCCGTCGTTCCTGTGGCTCCCGTGGAACCTGTGGAACCAGCTGTACCGCTGATGCCCTGCTGACCTTGAGGACCGGTTGCTCCAAAAAATCCAGTCGCACCAGGAGATCCAGCAGAACCTTGTATACACATATTTTCACATACGTAAGTAGTTTATTTTCCATTCAATCTGGTTGAATCCAAGTCTAGCAACTAGTAGCAAGGCACAATTCATTATACACAGTACACATCATTAAGTTGTATACTATAGAGAGCATAATGAATATGAGCTATACATGTATCATGCACTTGTTCACCATGACTACGACCTTCTTCGGACTACTTATCTGGAAAACCCCCTTTGACTAGACACAGCGCTCGTGAATAAGCTGGTGCCCAACGCTTGGCTTTCGAGTGGCACTTTAGAAATTTGGAGATTACGATTACGACAATGATGGCACAATAACGCCATCATTACAGTCATGGATTAAGTTGGATAATTTTACAGTAAGAATGGGGTTGAAGATAATGGATATAATGTTACTCTCAAAACCTGAGAGTAACCTGAGGTAATTTATGGCTCGCCAGGAAAATAAAAGCAAGTGATTACGCAAATACTAATGAATTTATACAAAAATTTAACTCTGATTGTAAGGAATCACAGCATAAATGACACAAAGAGTAGGCTATTTGTTAAAAATGGAAAAAATAGAGTAATTTGCTAATTAGACTACGGTAAATTCGTAAATTAGTAGTCACAAAACGATCGCAATCACTTGCTTAGTAATCTATTTATTGTATAATTATAATAATATATTGTGAAATGAAAGACATAATTATATTAAAAAACCAGAGTAGTACAGTTTAATTTAAACGATTACAAACATTGAAAGATCGAACTTTTAACATACAATTATGATACTATTAGAATTATGATACTATTAGAACTATGATACTATTAGAATTATGATACTATTAGAATTATGATGCTATTAGAATTAGGCTACTATTAGAATTATGATACTATTGCATAAAGTGATGATGATATACCTGATGCTCCAGTTGTTCCTGTGACTCCAGTTGCACCTGGCTGGCCTGAGGCACCAGCGGAACCAGTCGCACCTCGGGAACCAGTTAAACCAGTTGACCCTGTTGCTCCAGTGACACCTGGAGACCCCTGCAAACCAGCTTGACCCGTGGACCCTGTCACACCCAGAATTCCTGTAGCCCCGATGACTCCTGACTGGCCCTGTGACCCTGTTGCGCCGGATGATCCTATACCACCAGTACTTCCACTTCCACCAGTGGCCCCCTGTGATCCGCTCGCACCAGTTGACCCTCGCTGTCCGGTTGCACCGGTTCTGCCCGAAAATCCTGAATTCCCAGTGGATCCGGTCGATCCAGTTGCTCCTATTGTACCAGTAGAACCTGTGCCTCCTGACGATCCAGTGGCACCACTGGCACCAGTGTTGCCTATGGCACCAGAGTTCCCTGTTGCACCAGTGCTGCCAGTACGACCAACAGAACCAGTCGAACCACTGGCTCCAGTGATTCCATTTCTTCCAGTAGCGCCAGATGAGCCAAACTGACCAGTTGAACCTATCAGCAGATGAACAAAGGCAAGATGTAATGTAATGTAAATCTTCGAGAATTTCTCAGCGCCCACAAAAGCCATGTCAGGGAGACAAGCTTATTCACAAGATGTGACTTGTAGTCATCATGTTTCATTTTGCAATGCATGCACACCTAAGACACAGTTTTACAAGATAAGTGTTAAGTAAAATAATACACCCTGTTTTGGTGTTAGCAGCATAAAGTTAGATCTCAGTATATGATGTTTGTAAGCTGTACATTTCGCCATCTTCTTTCACAAGCCATGCTGTAATACGGGTTAATTCCGTCCAGTAATACTAACCCCAGAGTCAGGTTTAAGATGATCAGTGGTTCTTAAAATGCGTCTTATAAAAGTCCTGTCCCACGTGCATACACATGGAAGGAGACACATAATTCATTTACCTGTGTTCCCTTGTGTTCCTGATGATCCAGTATCTCCTTGGTTACCAGTGGATCCAGTTGCTCCAGTGAATCCAGTTCCTGCAAATTTTCCAGGTGCTCCAACGTTTCCAGTAGGACCCTGTGGTCCCAGCGACCCACTCACTCCAGGCTGACCAGATGATCCTATAAATCCAGGCACTCCCACACCTCCGGTTGACCCAGTTGCTCCGGTCCTACCTGCGAATCCAGAGCTACCAGTTCCTCCAGAGGATCCTGTCTGACCAGTCTGGCCCCGACTTCCGGTTGCTCCTACAGATCCATCAAACCCCTGAGACCCAGTCCAACCCTGTGGTCCAGTCTGACCAGTGGAACCTTGGGCACCAGTGGCACCAGAAGATCCAAAAGCTCCAGTTTGTCCAGTGGCCCCAGCCACACCAGTGGACCCAGTGACACCAGTAGCCCCAAGGACACCGTTACTTCCTGGTGCACCTTGATTACCCGTGTATCCAGTTGCACCAGTTGGACCTCTTGATCCAGAGCTTCCAGGCAACCCAACGCCACCGTTAGTTCCGGATAACCCAGGGGCACCGGTTGGTCCAGGAGCACCTATATAACACAGAAATATGCCAACAGTGTTACCACTTATAATACTAAATTACCAACTTACTCAATTTGTTGATTTCCAGGGTCAAATGCTGCCCAGAAGAGTAAAGAGTTTGAAAAAGTTAAATTCTGATAAAGTTCTTGTGGAATAAAAATGAGCATATAATTATAACAAGACCAACATGCTCAGTATTTACAGAGGAACACACTATATAGTGACACTTCATGTATATCAAACTGGTACCCACAGATTCAATCAGACTCGAGATTCGATTCGAGAGCTGATTCGAACTTTTACCACCCGTCCATTTTAACAGGAAATCCAATTCAAGATTTGATTCGAAATAAGCTTTGTGGTCCGCATGTACCTAGTCTTCAAAGATCTCAATAACGGCATTTAGATCCTCTTGCAATTAATTACCTAGCACTCCCTGAGGTCCTGAGCCACCCGTTGCACCAGTGTTTCCAGCCGTTCCTTGCCGACCTGAGGCACCGGACGAACCGGTAAATCCAGCCGTCCCAGATGCACCGAGAGCACCAGTCAACCCAGTCGATCCAATCTGTCCAGTGGCTCCAGTACGACCTGTGAATCCTCCTGGTCCAGTGCCGCCAGTGGCTCCAGTGTTTCCATTCACGCCAACAGAGCCGCTGCTTCCCGTGGCACCTGTGGGACCTTTGTCACCAGTTCTTCCCTGAGGTCCCGTAGCACCAGTTCTGCCGGCAATACCAGGGTTTCCTGACGCTCCAGCAGCTCCGGTTTGGCCTGAACTACCTGTCGCACCAGCTGTACCTTGCTGCCCCGATGCTCCAGTAGACCCAGTCATACCTAAAGTAACCAGTAAACATAGAGGAAGAATCACAAAACAAGAAACAGCTGGAACTTTATTTAATGCACCGGCATTGAATCGAGAGCTGACTCGAACGTTTACCACCACCACCACCACCACCACCACCACCACCACCACCACCACCACCACCACCACCACCACCACCACCACCACCACCACCGCTACCACCACCACCACCACCGCTACCACCACCACCACCACCACCACCACCACCCCGATTTAACAGAAGATCCAATTCAAGATTTGGCTTGAAATAAAATTTGCGATTCTTTTTAATTGTTATTTTTTTATATTATTTATTTCCTGATTTATTTTGTTCTAACTATTACTTTGTTGATGCAGCTATCTAAAGTAATGCGCGCCTTAGTGATCAAAATGAGTGTCACAGAGACTAGCCTACTGTGTCATCTACAACTGATAGGCCTATACCTATTTCGAAACGCTGTCAAATATAATCCTAACAATTTGGAATACGAGACCTGTTCTTCCTTGATCTCCAGTTACACCAGTCGCACCACTCGCACCAGTTCTACCAGGTCCACCACTTCCTCCCGTCAGCCCAGTCGTACCTGTAGCCCCAGTTCTACCGGCCGATCCACCGGGGCCTGACGAACCTTGTGACCCCACTGGCCCAGCCAGGCCGGTGCTACCAACAAATCCAGTGCCTCCAGTGCTCCCAGATGATCCAGTTGCCCCAATGGTTCCAGTCTGACCTGTGGAACCGGTGCGACCTTGAGATCCCAATTGCCCTGGACCGCCGGAAGCTCCCGTTGTACCGGTGAATCCAGTCTGACCAGTATCACCTGTCCTTCCGACGCTACCTTTAGGTCCCGATTGTCCACTGGTTCCTTGCTGCCCTGAGGCACCAGTTATCCCAGGACGTCCTTGCGATCCCCCACTGCCTGAGGCACCTATTTAACAAAGACAATGAAAACATCTCTCAACTCTATATGGCAATTAATTACTTTGCAGCTGCATATACTCTATACTATCTCTCTATATATATTCCATAAAATTATATACAAATACACTATATATAGAAATACACTATATATATACAAAAACACTATAGATATGTATGTATATATACAAAATACACTATATATACAAAATACACTATATATACAAATACACTCTCTAGGCCTATATACAAATACAGTATCTATATACAAATACGCTATCATGGACATCGTCCAAAATCAGCTTATACCAAAACGCTTCCAGGCTGGCTGGGTCGCCGACTATTATTCCCACATTCATGATCACATTGAAAGTCCTTATCTTCTTTCTCTATGCACGAAAATCCAGGCATCATCACAATTAGATTTACTGAACCCAACTTCAGCATACATGCTACAGCCATTGTTTGCATCTCAGTGGGATATATATAATGATCGCAGACCAGCGCAGAAAACAGATTAGAGTTAGTCCTAAACAGTTAAATACAACTATGGCTAAGATTTAAGTGCAAGAAATGCAGCATAGTGATGTGTAAGTAAGGAAGGTGCTAATCATGAAGAACACAGAAAAATACAATAAAAATTAATATGCAGCCTTTAATACAGGTCCAACTAAATTAGCGAGTTGCTTGAAAACTTCACGATATAGAAAATACAAAACCAAATTATACATTTAACTATGTGTCCACAATTCCAACTATATCAGTTTTCTGCTGCAACATCATATCCATGCAGACGTTAGCCAGAAAACCATTTCAGGAGTTTAACCTTTTGAGGTTGCCATTTGACAGAGTCATGCTGTTTTACATTATATATTATTTTTCTCCAAAGTCATATTGTTTTGCATTAAATATTTTTAAATTTAAGCTGATTCATTTATTTTGAAGAGTTTGAACCTGTAAATCCTTTATAACATTATACGTCCACGAATTAGACCTACTAAGAAGATAATCTCTACACTTATCTCACTCTCAGTCAATTCCATCACAGCTGTGGCTTAACTAGGCCTATATAGTAATAATGTCTTTGTAGACACTTTCAATTGGATAAAGTAAGGTATTTAAGAAAATCAAGATTGTATCAAGATGCACAACTGCATATAGCCTACGCTAGATATACGCTAGAACCCAAATTCCCAAGTGCAACAAATAACCCCAGTGACCTGTTGATCCAGTACGTCCACCAAAACCCGTTGCGCCAGTAATCCCACGAGACCCTGATGCTCCAGTCGAACCAGACGGTCCCGGCTCTCCTCGACTTCCCGTTGAACCAGCACCACCCGAAGGTCCAAATGCCCCAGTGTACCCTTGAGGTCCCTGTGGTCCACTGGCCCCAGTTTCACCTTGACGCCCCACGCCTCCAGTGACCCCAGTAGCCCCAGTCCTTCCTCTGGGTCCGTCGAAACCAGAGGAACCAGTCGCTCCCAGTCTTCCTTGCTCTCCAAGAGGACCTCGTGGTCCAGAGGCACCTGTTGACCCCGTCGACCCTGTTCTGCCGGACGCTCCACCATTTCCGGTTCTTCCACTCGCACCAGTATCTCCAATCAAACCGGTCGATCCAACTGGTCCGACCGTTCCAGTGTTACCAGACGAACCAGTGGAACCTAAAGACACAATCAAATAACGACAACCATTCAGGTTTGGACATTATTATGCTACAACAACTATGGTCAAATCTGTTGTGTTAATAATATTCATTAATTTGATTCAAACTGGCAAACGGGAACACATGATAGCAAGTTAAACAAGGGGTAAGAGTGTCAGGGGATTAATGACAAGAATAAACCTCGTCAGATCTGAATAACCTGATCAGATCTAAATATATACCTCGTCAAATGAGAATATACCTCATGAGATGTGAATATGCCTCATCTGAATATCTGAATATACCACCCACATCAGATACTGTCAGAATGAAAGCATTCCAATTGTTTGCGATTATGGCTGTTATTACAATAATAACATTGCTGAAGTAAAATATGCACCAAACTTCAAAACACAGACGTTCAGAGGTCAAAAGACACGCACCTGTGACCCCTGTTGGACCTCGTTGACCCGTAGAACCTGTGTCTCCAGTTTGACCGGTAACACCACCACTTCCAGTTGCTCCATTTATACCAGGTACTCCAGAAGCGCCTGTCCAACCGGCAGGACCACTAGGACCCACGGAGCCACTAGGTCCAATCACTCCAGGCTGACCCTGTGGCCCAGTTTGGCCGGATGACCCCGAACTACCAGTTGCTCCGGTAGACCCAATGGATCCAGTGCCTCCAGTGCTTCCGGAATTTCCAACAGTCCCTAACTGCCCCCTGGGACCAGATGCACCAGTTGATCCAATCAGACCAGGGCCTCCAGTCAAACCAGAAGCTCCTACTCTTCCCGGTGATCCAGTGGATCCGCTAGCGCCAGTTGGACCACGAGAACCTTGTTGACCCGATCCTCCTCCAATTCCAGGTTGACCTGGTATTCCAGTTGCTCCCAATGGCCCGGCAACTCCAGGACCACCAACTGGACCAGAGAACCCGGTGACTCCAACTGACCCCTGTGGTCCCTTTGGACCAGCAGCCCCAGTCTGGCCAGTATTTCCAGTGCCTCCAGAAGCTCCCGAATATCCTGTTGCACCAGTCAACCCTCTTGAGCCTACTGGCCCAGTATATCCAATCGGACCAGTCCACCCAATGACACCGGTGGCCCCACTACCACCTGTATTACCTTGCACTCCTGTTGCCCCAGTTCTACCAACAAAACCTGACGCTCCTGTTCGACCCGTAGCGCCTGTTGGTCCCTTAAAGCCCCGATCTCCCGTGGCTCCCGTAGGACCGCGGACACCCGTCGAACCCGTGAATCCTGAATTGCCAGTTGATCCAGTCGCTCCAGTATTTCCAGCATCTCCTCTTGGACCAGAGTTTCCTGTGGATCCAGTCTGTCCTATAGAACCTATAACATCACACAACAGTAACAGACTGTCAACGCTGCAAATCACTATTTGACACATGTGCACTAGTACACTCGCTGTAACTACTCTCTCACTGTTTTGGGCAATAAGGGATTTTATCCCAGTAGTTCTAGGTTCCTGTTAATTGTATTCATGGTAGGATTGTCAGGGATATACGGCTTCAACCCTCCCCTATTCATTCCTATATTCTCATAGTTATGTCTTTATTGCTCATCAGAACTTTAGGAGGATTAAGATCTGACACCAAGTAATTTTTCCACAATCCTCACATTTAATCGTTGCTCCCCATTTGTCAATTAAGTAGGTTATGTGAACAATGCCAACCGTTTAGACACCACCACCACCACCACCACCACCACCACCACCACCAACACCGACACTATCACATTCTTAATCATTTATCAGCGTCGTTATCATAATCGTCAGAATCAAGAAATATAAAGTTTTATTCGAAACTTCGAAAGTAATTATAGAACTGAAATTTTAAAGACCTGTAGCTCCAGTAGGTCCTACAGCTCCTCTGATTCCAGTTTGGCCAGTTACTCCTGTAGCTCCAGTGATGCCTCGTCCTCCAGTGGAGCCTGTGAATCCTGTATTTCCAGTTACTCCAACTGATCCCACTGGTCCGGTGTATCCAGTGTCCCCTCGTGGCCCCACCAGTCCAATCGGTCCGGTAATTCCAGTTGCACCCGTTATTCCTTTTGACCCCGTGAATCCCTTTGGACCTTGAGATCCCGTTGAACCTGTTGATCCAGTAAAGCCCGACGATCCAGTTCGACCAGCTGGTCCGATCGGCCCAGTACTTCCGGTTCGTCCCTGAGGTCCCACAAGTCCGGTAAAACCCTGTTGACCAGTTGCACCAGTAAAACCGGACACTCCAACAGGACCCTGTGGACCTGTCACCCCGACAAATCCAGTAGTCCCAGCAGCACCCGACGGTCCCGTGGAGCCAGAATTACCTATCTGACCAGTCGCTCCGGTGGCTCCGGTGGGGCCTCTGACACCCGTCACGCCGGTCACACCTGTGGATCCAGTTAGACCTACAGGTCCGACCACACCAGTTACACCTGTAGAGCCGACAGGGCCAGTGTATCCAGTCAATCCCGTAGATCCAGTTGCTCCAGATACCCCAACTGGGCCAGTTGCACCGCTGAAGCCAACCAGGCCGGTTGATCCGGTGGCGCCAGTGGGTCCTCGGTTACCCTGCAAACCGGTTGTTCCAGTAAATCCTGTGAACCCGGATGCACCCTGACGTCCGGTCGAACCACGACCTCCCAAGGCACCCGTGGGACCATCTTTTCCCGGTTCTCCTGGTCCGCCCAGTGCACCCAGTGGCCCTGTAACGCCGGTTGCTCCGGTTATTCCTCTAATTCCAGTAACGCCTGTGTCCCCAGTGCGTCCAGTGGATCCTCGCAGTCCAGTTACTCCAGTGGCTCCATTAGTGCCACTTATTCCAGTATACCCAGTGTTTCCAACAGGACCCGTGGAGCCTGTCGACCCCGTGTTTGCATCGACACCTGCAAACCCAGTGAAACCAACCGGTCCATTAATACCCTGAGATCCCTGGGGGCCAGTCATTCCAGTTTGTCCAACGAGTCCGGGCACGCCGGTGCTTCCCGTAGTTCCTACATATCCGCTGGAACCAGTGTCACCTTGAGGTCCGGTCGATCCGGTTAATCCAGATGCACCATTATCCCCACGGATACCCACAGCCCCCGTAGGCCCGAGCACACCACTCGGCCCAGACATCCCTGTTGAGCCTTGAAATCCAGTAACACCAGTCGCTCCAGTAATGCCTCTCAATCCAGTGCTACCAGAACTTCCAGTGTCACCAGTCGGCCCCGTATCACCTGATACTCCAACAACACCGTCCCTGCCAGTGGCTCCAGTAATTCCAGCTTGTCCACCTACTCCAGGTTCACCTGTTGCGCCAGTACCACCTATGGGTCCACGCTCTCCAGTGGACCCATCTGGACCTAGGCGCCCACTGGCTCCTGTTGAACCGGAACTGCCTAGCAAACCTGTTGATCCAGTATTACCTGGAGAACCAAGAGGTCCAGTATTCCCAACTGGACCAATGGGTCCCGTGTATCCAAGCGGACCTGTAAACCCCTGACGGCCTACAATGTAAAAAATTCATAGTAACTATAATAGACCCTATTAGTGTGATGAACCTAAAACGTTTTCTGATAATAATAACTATTAAATAATCACATACTTGTATCACGCTAATTTATGAATGCGCGTCCAAAGCTGCACAGGCATGCAGCTGGAGGAACACATGTCTTCAGTTTATGTGAAGTAAGGTACTAGGTAGAAAAGTATCCTACAAACTGGAGAAGTGATTCTCGTAGCTGCAGACCAATGATTGATTACGATTACAGGTCAATAACTCTTGCATGAAGGAATATCTTTCTTTATTGGCTTCATTAAGATGTATGACTGGTTCAAGTTGATGAGCAGAAGGTGATCTGGTTAATGTATATATATGCGCACTTGTCATAGCGCCCATCCAAATTACTACCCAGAATTAGCTCTCCCGACTACAGCGCGAACACTTAGTTTCACGCCGAAGCGCTGAGCAATTGCGAGTGAAAGACTTTCCCAAGGCAGCAACGATGTGGCTTGAGGTGGATTCGAACCTGCAGCCCTCCGGCTGCAAGGCAACGAACATACCCTCTACACCACCGCGCCCCACACAAATAATGACAATAATGATATAATCATAATGTACCTGTAGCCCCATCAGGACCTGCTGAACCTCTTTCTCCAACGACTCCAGTTGGTCCCATGTCGCCAGTGGCCCCATTAGGTCCAGTTGACCCAGCTGGTCCGGTCGCTCCACTGGCTCCAACAATGCCTGGAGGACCTGTGATTCCAGTCGACCCCTGCGGCCCCGTAAAGCCAGTGACTCCGGTGTCACCCCATGTTCCATTCCGGCTTTCCCCATCAAATCCTGGAGAGCCCGCTGGGCCACGAATTCCTGCATCACCAGTTTCACCAACGGTACCCAGTGGCCCCGTGTAGCCCGTGTCACCAGTAAAGCCATTGACACCTGTACCACCTGTGGCTCCAATCCGACCAGACGACCCTGTATACCCAGTAGAACCGGTGTATCCAAACGCTCCAGATGCTCCTGTCTCTCCAAGATCTCCAGACGCACCAGTTGAACCCGTTCCACCTCTGTCTCCACTAGTTCCCGTTGCTCCAGTGTAACCGGAAATGCCCGTATCCCCGATAACAGTAGCTCCATCGACAGAAGGCCCTGGGACTCCTGATCGACCCTGTGGTCCGGTATATCCAGGCGGACCCGCTGGCCCTGACGCACCGAAAAGACCGGTTGATCCAACAAGTCCGGTGTTTCCAGTGGCACCATTTGGACCAACTTGCCCTGATCTTCCCGTATCACCTGGAACACCATCCGACCCGGTCATTCCACTATATCCCTGCGGTCCTTCAGCCCCAAACTGACCAGGAGATCCACTGTTCCCGGTTATTCCCGTATAGCCTGTGAACCCGGTCGCCCCGGTCATACCGGTATCTCCAGGAAGTCCAGCTGATGATGGTGACCCTGCTCCAGTAGGACCTGGAACGCCCTGAACTCCAGTAGCTCCAGTTTCTCCGCGTCCGCCTGTGGACCCCGATGATCCAGTGAATCCCACATTTCCAGTTGATCCGGTTGCACCAGTTATCCCTCTAGGTCCAGTTAATCCAGACGACCCTGTCGCACCAGGCAATCCATCTGGCCCACCAGCACCCACTAGACCAGTTGCACCAGTGTCCGCAAAGGTGGCTGGCTGGCCAGGGGAACCGCCGCTACCAGGTGATCCGGATGAACCTGAGAAATGTCTCAAATCGTAATGCTTCAATGACTATAGTTAGGTACAGTTCCTTTAGTCACAAATGCTAAAAATTTAACAATTATGCTTTAATTGTCATCATCTAAATCAGTTACATTCATTGGAAAATGTTATGAACTATTGTTTTTAAATTGATGCATACTTTAAAGTGCATGAGCATATAATAAATATATATATATACATTATATCTACGCAGGCACGTGTGCATATATATATATATATATATATATATATATATATAGTTCATTCAAAGGTGCAGACATAATTATAACAGACTCAAAAGATGCACCTGTCGATAAGCCAAGAACACTTCATGGGCCGCTTGTGCTTGAGAAGGAAGTGTTTGATTTTTACAAAAGAAGATAATTCCAGACACAAGGTCCAGTCAACGAGAAAACACATTGTCTGCCCGAGCGGTTCTATGATATTTAGCGAGAGTGGCTATCAGTTTGTGTCTACGGGACACGGAAACAGATTGGCATATGCTATAGTCTCGCAAGTAGTACTTCGGCGGGGGCATACTGCAAGGAATGCATTATCTATAAACCAAAATAAAGCGTACACACCACGATCAAAGAACGATCAAAGAAACATCACAGGATAAATTATGTCGAATAAACCTGATAGCATATCTAGATAGCCCGTATGTTATTAACACGCTCAATGTTCGGCGTATATATTATGTGAAAGGATTGTCTGTCTGATGTTTTAATCGTCTGCTCGAGGTTTTAATCGGCTGCCTTTGGCTATTTAAATCAACGCACCTGTGTAACCGGTAGCACCAGTTGCGCCTAGCTGTCCGTCCGCTCCCTGAGGTCCGGTCGGTCCAGGTAGTCCTGTATGAAAGGGAATCAAGATTATATTCAGTGGCGATGCTTGCCTAAAAGCAGGTCAACAGACGAAAGAGGAACGAAAATGGCACTGTATGTCTAGTTTAAAAAAATTTATTTAAGCAATTAATTGGAAGAAAAACTTTGGTAGGTTACTTCCACTGGTCAATCGTTTCATTTACTCTTACTGAGGAGCAGCTACATTGTCTACATCCTGCAATTGCAAGCTGCCTTAGCTAAGGTATGGAATTTTCATTCTCAATCATGTATGCCTACTGTAGCTTTAAGGGGTCGTTTATAAATGACGTCACGTGCCAAAGAGAGATGGTCAGAAGTGTGACGATGTGCAACATGAGGAGTGTTTGAGAAATGTGATGTAACACCAGAGGGAAGAACCACAGAAAAATCTGTAAGTCTTCACAATAATGTGTGCTTGTCTCAACTTTTAGGAACTGTCTCACCTCTTTACGAACTCTAAACACCAACTCAACTGACGTGACACCTTCCAATTCTCTACCTAAACGCCACCCACCCTAACAGTTAGGCCTATACTCTGCCATGGCATCTCGCATTCTGCGGTATAGCCGGATTACGACCTCCTTTGGACTACTCTTTTTCACAACCCCTCCGACTAGACACAGCGCTCGTGAATAAGCTTGTGCTCTGCGCTTGGTTTTCGATTGGCGCTTTAGAAATTTGGAGATTACGATTAGCCTACGATTGATGCTCACTTACTTAGGCGGCATAGGCCTACTTACTTACTTAGCCTACCTAAACAAAGACTATAATGAGTAGACTAGATGACGAACTCACTTGGGTCAATTTGAACGGCAACGGATGCCACGAATTGAGGCGAAGCAGGGTTAAACTGATAGATTGTAGATCCGATTGTTGGGAAGACGAATGATCCAGGCGAATTTGTCGGTACGGGTCTGGCATAAGTGCGGCTGTCGCTCGTCACGTTGGCGCTTATGACACCGACGAAGTTTGGCTCATCGGTCCAGCCGAGGAAATCGCCGTTTATCGCTTGGAAATTGTCCATCGTAACATTGTACTGTAACATTCAATGAATGTTTAATGATAAGCGTCCATGTATAATAGTAAACTAGTTGTCATTACTGAGTTACTTTACGGGTGTAGTCAATTAGCGCTGCAGAGATTGCATTACGATTCCACTATAACTATAGCAGGGGCGGCGACAGGGGGGGGGGCTAAGCTCCCCAAAAACAAGGACATCGCTAAGCCCCCTTTAAAAAGGCCATCCGGTTTTTTTGCCATGTAAAAACTGAAGTCGTCAGAAATTTTGGCGGATAAAAATTAAATTTTTCTCCGCGAGGATTCAGCCTCTCCCCAACTTAAATCCTGGCGCCGCCACTGATAACTAGGTTATAAGGCTATATCTTATAGGAGCCCGATCAGCCCATCAATAAAATTGACACTCAAATTTGGCTCGTAGCCTATACGTAGCATAATCTCTTCCACATGACAGTGAAGCTGTCTCAACAACCGGTTATTCTTACAGACGTGGCGGATGATGTGCCTATACATTTGTTTCGCTTATAAAATGTATGACTATTGCCTATAAGTACTAGGAAATGCACAGGCATAGGCGAAACCACCCTATGGGACCCACGGGACGCGTCCCCCAACTTTTGAGTGGTCCCCTAACTTTATTATTATGGTCCCCAACTTTTAGGACGTGATTCATTTGGTCCCCCCCCAACTTTTAGGACGTGATTGCACCTATGTGCACAGGGGCCTGTTGCTTTATTACCTTATTCAGTATATCAGGTTCAATGTGTGGCTGACTTTTTATAGCCTATAATATATGCCTACGGTAGGTCTAGCCCATAGGCCCTATAGCCTGTACCTGGACGTAGCCTATGTTGTTTTTAATTTGGGCTTAAGTTAGCGGTTCAAGTTAAGTTAGGCTTAAGTTAGCGGTTTTACATAAATTCCTGTGATCAATAGCAGTTTAACTTAGGCGTACATAACATAATAGTTAACTATCATAGTCTAGGGAGCATGAAATGGAAATATTGAAAATGCTAACAGCACATTGCAGTCAGCATGTGGTATTTATCGAGGAGGGAGTCAGTCATAATGCACTTAACCAGTTCACAATGAGGAATAATCTCTACAAGCCTAATGTGTGCGTTCTTATGTAAGCATGAAAGTTCTGGTAATGCACGGCCTCTGCTTTCCTGGAACAGTTCATGATGAAGCAGCATTAAAAAAATTCATTCTGTTCCACGCCTAATGATTTCGTTTATAGACCGTAACTGTGGACGCTAGGTAAATATTCGCCAGACCCAAGCAATGCATACTCTGTAGGCCATAGGCCTAGAGCCCTAGACCTAATATACGGCCTACGCACTATATTAGCTCATAGCCATATGCTTTAAATTCCAGAGATCGCTGAGAAAATATTACGACTGCAGATTCGTGTATTCGTGCCTCGGATTAATCTTGCAGGTTGAAATAAAATAAACATGTTAAATTGTTAGCATATGCCGGGAGTATGGCCTAAAGTGCTGTCAGTTATCTTATTGGTTTCATAGCATACTGTCAGCGTATAACCTACATGTGCACTGTACAGTAACACATAACATAAGTGGTCCCGCACTAACCATGTAAACTATAGACTATGTGTACAAGAAACGGTGTAACATAATTTATAGATCTTTCGATAAATATTAGCCTACAATTCTGTCAGAAAATTTGCTTAGTGTCACCTTTGTCGGAACTTCCTGCGATTCTTAGCTTGATTCTTAGCGATGTTTAGCACATGCATTCTGCATATAGGCTATCAGCAGTCAGAGGCAGTGGCGGCGACAGGGGGCTAGAGGGCTAAGCCCCCCTAAACAAGGACATCCGGGGAAGCCCCATAAAAAGGACCAGCCAGTTTTTTACATGGAAAAAACAGTAAAACTGAGGTTTGGGCGGATGAAAATGGAACATTTCCGTGAGATTTCGGCCGAATGACTAAAAACAAGGTCTCAGGAATTTTGGCGGATGGAAATGGAAATTTTCCATGAGATTTCGACCGATGACTTTAAAAAGGTCGTCAGAAATGCGAGGACCGCGGTAGATAAAACTAGACAAGCTACATGGAAAATTCTGCAGTAAAATTGCAGAAACTGCAATATGTTTATAAAGAATTAGTCTGAATTACAATCACGTGACTGAAGATAAAATTGTGAACAGGAAAAGAAAACAGAGTTCACTGATCATGGTGAATACTGGTCAAACACGGAAACGTCTAATTTCTTAATTTGCCATTCTTCAGACATTGTATACGAAGCAACGTCGGACTGCAACTGCATGATTCACGGTCACTCACCCCAGGGACGCAGTCAGGATTTTTTTATGGATTTCCATTTGGGGGGAGTTTTCAATGGGCATGATCGCACCATCATTCTTATGAGGTATAGCCAATAAATAACCTAACGTATTCCGTTATGTGTTATACAATTTTGAAAATTACTTCTTTCTGGGGATTGAACCTGTATTGTAAACCCACTCCTAAATTCGTCGAACACTCACCCAGTTCAGTGCCCCAGCGTCGCCATTACTGTACGCCCGCACCCTTCTTTCCCAGACTAGGTAGGCAGCATTGGCGGAATCATTAGACGGCCGCCATATTTGAATCCTGACGATCCTCGTCTGGCTGGACGGATGAGCATAAAGCAGGTAGTACTCGATGAGACCGGACCGCAGAGGCTTGTCGAAGTCGACGTAGGTGTTCAGGTCGCCAGTGCTGATGACCGTGTCTCGGAGCTGGACATCGTTACCGTACAGTCTGGAGTAGCCTTGCACGGGAACTGCCTCTATACCACCTGCAGCAGATTGAGGCGAAACACAAACAACGATCTTTGATGATCACAGAGACAGCTTTCGGCTAACGAAAACAAATTCAATCCTATAGATTACACTGAAAAATTATTATTATAGACACCTTTGATATAGTGTTTAGGCACTATATATAATACATATATATATATATATAATTTATATATATATATATATATATAATTATTATTGTTTGCAGACTGATAAACGTGAAAGTACGGTAGGTTTATCAGACATAATTCATTAATCAACCCATGGCATATGCAATGCATGAACCTGCATGTGCACAGCGCCACAGGTTCGCGAAGATTTAAGCTATTGCACTCATCTGCCATATAGCTGGTAGAAACACATTCGACATTTATGTGCCTCTATAGGACCATGCAGCTAGAATGGAATGATTGGTTGTCCAGCGTCGCACCGAAGTGCAAGACACTTTTTGTTGTTCAGAGAAAGATACGAAGAATGCGATTCTGCAGATTATGAACATTGGTTGTCGAGACCTGTCATGACTACCGCGGTTCACCAGGCCAGATAAAGTGGGTTTCCTACTCGCGGTTTTTTTTCAAAACCTTATACCGTTCCCAGCAATGTACGAAATATGACTGCATAATAATAACAAGTTTATGTGTGATTTATTCAGTTATGCAGTAAGAAAATTTTAAGAAATTAAGGTTTGGAAGCCAATTCAACCAATAAATTTATCAAATAAGTATACCAATCACAGGAGATAATTTCGCAATGAGTATAATTGGGAGCAACAGGCCTATATACCAAATGGACAAAGTCCCGCTAAAAGGGACCTATTTATCTTTGAAGAAAAAAACTGAAGATGACAGAAGTTTTAAGTGAGTAAAATATAAGGGAACATTAACTTTAGTTCGACAATGAGTAAGCAAAAAATGAATAGCATAACATATAAGCGTTTATGAGGATGAACTACCTTAAGCCTATTCGAGTGAATGAAACGAGAAAGAAAATCTTTTGAAATATCCGTTGGGCTATTGGCTATACTTCATATAAGAAATTAGACAAATTTCACCAAATGATCTAGGCTATTAAAACAATGACGTTGAAAACTATGTAAAATCAGGCAACGAAGCTTGAGTCATACCTGATATGGTTCTCTCTGGTTCCAGTGGATCTGAAAATTGTACACACGAATAGATTGCACAGATTTAGACATAAATAAACCTGATAAAATTATAGTATAGGACATATTATACTATATAAATAGCTATGTAAGCTATGTTGTAGACCTAGCTGCAACCGTTTGACAGTGGCCAAGAAACATAGTCAATAAAACCCATAGATCTAGGCTATAGTTGTTTAAAACTATTTTCGTTTTTTATTCTCTCCCCAAACCGTCGCTTTTTGGTCTTTTATTTTTCCCACTGTTTTATTCCTTTTTTTATTTCCTTATATAACTTTATTTATTCATTTACTGTCTGTTACTAGGTTCCTTAATTTGTTTTATTTCTTATATTCTTTACGTCTTCAACCTATTCTCAAGGATTCAGCTAACTGACGTAATTTTTTATTTGCTTATATAGGTTATAACGTCATCATATAAGAGATAGGGCCTACATGTAGTAGGTCCCTATAAGAAATGATTAGGCCTAAGATAAAAATTGCATGAACAAGGTTTTTAAGTTCAATGCAGTTTAAGATATAACAAAGTCAAATTAGGCCTATATTATATTTTTCGTTTCGTAATTTTATCGTTTTTTCGGTTTCTTTCGAATAAAATGACGTTTTCCAGTCTTTTTAAAATTCCGTTTCCATCGGTTTTTTTTACATTTATGATACAACCTATACGGCTCTTCATGATATGGGTCCATTATGGGCGACATAATTATGTAACTGTGGACACTATTCTCATGCGGACATTAGATCAGCTAGTTAAAACTGCAGTGCTACCGTTATTGTATGTAGACCCTAATTACCACGACTTAGAGAAAAACCCAGGGTGAGAATTGCCAGGGGTGGAATCAACCCACCCAGTCTGTTTAGAGCCCCATAGTAAAGTTTGCTTTTCACCAGGGTGAGAATTGTGGGGTCTGGGGTTTCAACCCCCCAGTCTTTCTTAGAGCCCCATAGTAAATCTGCTTTTACACCCCGATTCCAAGTGGATAATGGTCCAACCCCCAGTTATTTTTCCACAATTCCTATGCTGCTTTTCGCACCTCAGTTCCAAGTAGATCATAGTCCAGCCTCCTTCCAATTGTTTTTCCCACAATTCTCACACTGTGTAGCCTAAGACTAAAGTGGAAATTTTAAGATAAAAGCATGGTGAAAATTGCCGGGGATTGCGGGATCCAAACCCCCAAGAAGTTTTTCTTTGGACGCCATAGTAAAGTCCTCATTGCACATCCCATGCCCACATAAATCAACGTCCCCCAATTGTTTTTCTACAGTCCTCATACTGAATAAAAAATGTTATGATAATCCCAAAAGATAGTCCCCCGCAGTGTATTGCTTTAGGAAACGAGCGACATACCGACCGCGCCATCTCGTGAATAATACGATCAGATTGAAAAGTTGGCGCTAAAGGGAAACAGCAAAGAGCAGACAATCTTTATGGGGCAGACCCCAGTTGATGGCCAGATCCGCCAGAATAGACTAGTCTATAATACCAGTGTTTAATCTAGTCCTCCTGCCAGAGGGGAGGAATCCATTTTTCTGGTGGGGGGGAACGACCGTTCGGCGGTTGGCAACCGTTGACCGGCGTAATTGCTAGAGCTGACATGGAGCTTACCTTGACTTTGACATAGCACTGCGATGTATGGCGAGAGTAGAATTATGGCATAGATGACGAATTTTCCAAGAGGCAACATTTTCTGCAAATAATCAAAATTGATCAAAACATCTTAGCAATTTTACGAGCCAAAGACTTTAAGCAGCCTCTCGTAATCTTCTTAAGGTGTTTTTAGTACCCTTATGGGCTTATAGGCATATCAAGCTATTTAATAGCACGAGCCTAATATTTATTCATCTATTTATTTATCCATTTCTATAGCGCCCGTCCAAGCTCTCTACTCAGAGGCGCTCCCGACGACAACGCGAACACTGTATCGGAGTTTCACGCCAAAGCACACGAGCAAATGCCAGTGAAGGACTTGCTCAAGGTCCCTACGAGCCGGTGACACGAAACGGAGTATCCCCCCTGAAAGCTATCCGGGGGGATGAATTAATCTATCCCACCGGATGAAATTAACCGGTCTATACAATCCGGGGGGGATAAACCATTCTATCCCCTTTTTTGAAAAAGGCGCATAATAAAATAATTTATGCTGTAATAAAAATTTAAAGTGACTCTAATTGTTTTAAGTGTCCTAAGCAATGCTCAGATAAAGGCAACTCGAATTTATATAGTGACTCTGGGTGTTCTTAAGTGTTTTAAATGTTTTAAGTGCTCTAAAAACAGGGCAAAACAAATTATCTAGTAGGAATAAATAGTGTCATTGTTCAAAACAAAGCAGATGAAAATTAATTTGGGAAAAAAATACACGCGGAAGCGGTTTTTCCGACTTCTTTAAATTTGGGGGATACAATTAATACGGGGGATACTCTATTTCGTGACACCGGCTTGAGTGTGCGAACCTGGAACCCTTTGGCTCCAACGCGCCGACGCCACCACTACACCACCGCGCTCCACACTAATATAATAAGGATTTTATTGTAATAAAGAAATTATATCATAGACACACTAACGATGATGTTGATGATGATGTTGTTGATGATGACGACGACGACGATGATGCACATTATGACGATGATAATATCAATAATATTATTGTTAATATTGAATATTATCGACATGATACTAGGCTACTACTACTGCTACTATTGCTGCCACTACTATTAGTAATAATAATTATAGTTTTAGTAATTAGTGTGTAAGTCCCTGAGGGCTCATATGTACCTTGGGGCAAAATAATAATACTACTACTACTAATAATAATAAATAATAATAATAATAATAATAATAATAATTAAAAAAATAGCAAATCACGAATTCTTAATTTACCTAGAATTTAGTGTAAGCTCCTTTGAACTTCTTTTTATCTCGTTTCGATGGTTTCTTTATGAACGAACATGTCAATAACCTATCAAAGGCCGCTCCGCTATTAGGCCTATGTAGACCTTAAAATAAATTAGCTGGAGTCGACAAAGATAAAGAATTTACAAGACTTTAGAGCGCCTCTGAAGTCTTTTCCTTCGAAACAACTTTAGCTGCTGGTCAAGAACAGAACGCTTTCCTGAATCAGAGAACTAATAGAGTCGTGCGCTTTCCTAATCGGTCAGGCTTCTGTTACCACTAGCAACGACCCTAAACTTCCCCTATACTTATGTGCTAAGCCTTTCCACAGTGGAACTTCACGTGCAGTTCATTTCTCGAAACAATGACTTTAAAATTAGATGCATATGTATACATTAGACCTCTACGCCAATGCTGCAGTCAGAAATCTATCCGTCGCCGGAATGCGTTTCCTAGGGCGCACTGACGTTTATAATTTTAGATTGGGAAGGTTATGCGAATATGCATAGTTGCATACATCGACAAGTGGCACGATGCGTGTCTACTAGGCTAAGCATGAGGTTCTGGCAAGTGCAGCCGTCATGCTTGAATGGTCGTTATCACGCATTTTACACAGATCATTCCACACGCGCGCAATTGTTCCTTTCGCATATTTGTCGTTTAGCGCTGCAGGCGTAAGTTAATAAACCCAGATGTGTTCATGGCCAATGCAAAGCCAGACCACAGTGTTGTCAATGCATGGAAAGGCTTTTGTCTATACACGTATGTACGGAGGCTCAAGAGGGAGACTCTGGTTTTCAAATTTCCACAGCTGTGCACAGTCCAAATCTTATTTCTATACTGTAAATGTCTGTAATGCTAAATAATGCAGTTTGAAGGGGCGCTATAACAGGTGCACATACAATTACAGATACAAAACAATACACTGCATGCACGATCAAACAATCACAAACAAATTGAGACGATCAAATGCGATGAAAACAATACCTTAAATACCTCATATGAACTGCATATAATAATTTCATGCGCTGTCCCCTTTGGGCTTCCTTAGAGAGAAGAGCGAGCTTATCGTGTGCGCATATACGTCCCTATAATATTTGCTCAAATGTCTGTGTATTTTCTCAGCAAATAGACTTGCCTTAATGATTCGCCTTACAGCCAAATGGAACGGACAGTGCATTAGCCTACTGCATGGAGGTCAGCTCAAAGACTTTGTCACTTACTGCAGTCAGAATAGGTCTATCCAGCCGCCTATAATTAGGACCTGCTTAAAAATAAAACTCATTATCACCCATCTGGACGGGTCATTCCAATCAACAAAGTAAGATTTTCTGCAGCCATGCATTAAGTAACAGCATACAGAGAGGCCCCTAAGAACTTTTAAGAATTTGCAATTTAGAAACCACCTGACGGATTATAAGGCACGTTGCAGCAAGCAGCATGCACTATCAAGTTCGTTCATGCCCCCAAAGCTTATGTAACCTACATTATTATGTCCCTTCCAAAATTAGCATTTAAACATTTCCAACGCATATAGGCTATATATATGCACCACTTTCAATTGCTGTCTCCTTGCTATAGTGACTGCAGGCTTGACCATTCCGGATTTTGACGTGATCTACCGAAATTGTACCGATCAGCCGTTTCGCATTCGCTTCGGGGCCAAAAGTGTGTCAAATAGCTATTTCGGTATTCGACCGAGTTGCAGTCGGACTGAATATGAACAGTGGTCATGTGTAGGGGCGGATCTGGGGCAATCCGGCCATGGTCCCCCATTCAGACATGTGCATAGGACGTGCACCCCCCCCCCTCCATCAGGTTTCAACAAGCTTTCAATTAAAAAGAGAACAAGTAGCAAACGACCCAACAAGGTCTTCAACTATTCTAGTATTGACTTGGAAAACGGCATATTTTCAAGACATTTCGGTGAGAGGACTAAAAAACTGGTCATCAGCTATTTTGGCAGGGAAAATATTGTGTTCTTTAAAGACATTTTTAGACCAAATGCCTAAAAAAAAGTCATCAGCTATTTTGGCAGGGAAAATATTGTGTTCTTTAAAGACTTTTTTCGACCAAATGCCTAAAAAGTCTTCAGTTATTTTGACAAGGAAAATTGTGTACTTTCAAGACATTTTTTCGACCTAACGACTAAAAAAGGTCATCAGTTATTTTTGTTGGAATGCAGAGCTTTATTCACGATTAAAGGAGATAAAGATTGTCACATGTCATCTTAACTAATAGCACAAAACACGGAACGGAGAAGAAGGAGGAAGTGACGTATAACATAGACTAAATTATATAGAGTCATCTACAGTCATCTATGCTAGCGCCATCTAGAATGTGTATCATTATTCCAACACCCCCACTTTATACACACTCAGAAAATTAGGTTAGTGTTATTTTTCTAACCCCATCCCAGAAATGCATTTGTTATGCAAATCTTTACACAGTCCTTTCGTTAAACAGTCAGCAACCATGTTTGTTGTTTCAATCTGTTTAACCAGAATGTCTCCAATTGCAATTCTGTCTCGAATGAAGTGATGCTGCACAGCAATGTGCTTGGTCTTGGGTCGATATCCGGGATTTCTAGCAAGATCAATCGCCCCTTTGTTATCACAGAAAATCTCCACGACATCTGAAGCTTGAGGAACAAGTTCTTTGTGAAGTCCCTTTAACCAGATAGCTTCTGTAGCAGCCATGCTTAAAGCCATGTACTCTGCTTCAGTTGTTGACTTTGCAACTGTTGGTTGTTTCTTTGAGTTCCAACTTATTGCGGCACCACTTAAAACAAAAGTGTATCCTGTGGTTGATTTCAGATCCCTTTTATCACCACCCCAGTCAGAATCACAAAACCCAATCAAATCTTCATTGGTTCTCCTGTACACTAGTTTGGTACTTGCAGTCTGCCGAAGATATCTAAAGATTCTTTTCACTGCAACCCAATGAGTTTTTCCATAATTGTTATTGAATCTGCTCATGACCCCCACTGCAAATGCGATGTCTGGTCTTGTAGCCTGTGCTGCATACATAAGGCTACCCACAGCTTCTTGAAAAGGAATGTTTCTCATTTCTTCTTCTTGCTGTTGACTGTTAGGAAGAAATTCTTTTCCAAACAAATCTTGATTCGGATCAAGTGGAGTTGAAACCCCATTGCACTCAGTCATATTGAAGCGGTTGAGCACTTGTTCAATATATTTCTCTTGATCAAGTGATATCGTTCCTGTATCACGATCTCTTTGGATATTAATGCCCACACAATAGTGTGCCTCACCAAGATCCTTCATCTTGAGACGTTTCATTAGATCTGCTTTCAAATTCTGTTTCTCCTCCTTGTTGTTCGAGAGAATTAAAAGATCATCAACATACACTGCAATGATTAAGATCTTTCCGTTTTCACATCTGTAGTAAATGCAAGTGTCAAAATTTGATTGCACAAATCCAAGTTCTTTCAACAACTTATCCAATTTCTTATTCCAGGCTCGGCTTGCTTGCTTCAGACCATAAATTGACTTCTTTAGTCGACAAGTTTTACCATTCAGCCGAAAACCACCTGGCAATTCCATGTAAATTTCTTCTTCGAGCTCAGGATGCAAAAATGCTGTTGTGACATCCATTTGATCAATGTCAAGGTCGTATTTTGCAGCCAATGCCATCAGAAGACGAATGGAAGTATAACGTACAACCGGCGAGTACGTTTCCTCATAATCAATGCCTGGTTTTTGTGAACATCCCTTAGCCACCAAACGAGCTTTGTAACGCTCAACTGTACCATCAGATTTCAGCTTTGTTTTGAAGACCCATTTGCACTTAATTGCTTTTCTCCCAGTAGGTACATCAGATAATGTCCATGTCTGGTTTTCAACATGTGCCTGAATTTCTTCTTCCATTGCACGTTTCCATTCTTCTGCATATTGAGAAGTAAGTGCTTCTTCAACAGTTTCTGGATCAGTACTTTTACACAATGTAGCTTGATGCACAACAAAATTCTCATTGAATATTTGCTTATTTGGAATACGAGTTCTTTTTGGCCTCTCAAATGTGTCTCGTATCACTTCTCCATCATCAGTTATGTCCTTATTGACCACTGAAATATTTGATCCATCAGAATCTTCTTCCACAGAGTTTATTTCCAAGCCAGTGTTCGAGTCATCAGTAAGATTAGTCTTTGATCCACCAAACTCCTTTGAACCATCAGACTCCCCCACTTCAACATGAGTTTGGGTATTCTGAAACTGCTGTTGATTATGAATGTCTGAAGTGACAATTTGCGATGAGTTGTCATCCGCAACATCTGGAAAAAGATCATCTGAAGACGAATGTCGAACAGGAAACTGAGATTCAAAGAAAACAACATCTCTGGATCGAGTGCATTTCTTTGTAACAGGATGAAGCATTCTGTAACCTTTGCTTTCTTCACAGTAACCAACGAAGATGTACTCTTTTGACTTAGAGTCCCATTTCTTGCGGTTATTATCAAGAATTTTCACCAAAGCTTTGCAACCAAAAACACGAAGATGGCTTAGGTCAGGTTTTTCTCCTGTCCATGCCTCTTGAGGTGTCATATTTGGTAAGACTTTTGTAGGTGACCGATTCTTCAGATAATTGGCTGTATTTACTGCTTCTGCCCAAAAATCTGTGCTGACTCCGGATTCTAGAATCATTGTTCGAGCTCGTTCTACCAAAGTTCTGTTCAGACGTTCAGCAACTCCGTTCTGTTGAGGAGTATACGGAATCGTGGTTTCGTGACGAATTCCACAACGTCGTAAGAAACTCAGAAAATTCTCATTGACATATTCAGTACCATTATCTGTTCGAAGAGTTTTGATACGTTTACCAGTCTGATTCTCAACAAGAGATTTGTACTCCTTGAACTTCTCCAGTACCTCAGTCTTTGATTTCAGAAAATAGACAACCGAGTGTCTCGTGAAATCATCAATCAATGTCAGAAAATACCGTGCTCCACCAACTGATGAAACATGCATTGGACCACAAATATCAGAATGAACAAGACCAAGAACGTGCTTCGCTCGTTTGGCTCCTGTTTTCTTGAACGGTTTGCGATGCTGTTTGCCTTTCACACAAGCTTCACAAGGAATATCTGCCGTCCCTTCAGACTGAACACCTGAAGACATAGTGCTTCGAAGTAGGCGCATAGAAGGCCGATTAAGATGTCCAAGGCGACGATGCCATAAGTTTACAGAGTTCGTTGACAGCGCAGCAAACATACGAGATTGCTTACAGTTCAAACGATACAGTCCATTGACTTCTGTGGCAGTTCCAACGACACTTTTTGGATTGACCTTCACCTGCTGATTAACTATGCGACAGCCTTTCTTGTCAAACAAAACAGTTTTACCCTCCTGAGCAATTCTGTTAACTGCTAAGAGATTTATAGCCAAATCTGGTACATGAACAACATCTGAAATTTCCATTGTTTTCTTTGTTGACAACGGAATCGATAATGTTCCCATTCCAGTACTTTTTAACTTTGTTCCATTTGCAATTCCAACCTCTTGACTAGAATCTGAAGAAAAATTCTTAAGCAAGTCAAGTCGAGATGTTAGATGTACCGTGGCACCTGAATCAAGATACCAATCATCATTCATCGAGGTAGGCTGCACCGATGAAACTGAAAAATTCGTTTGGGCTGACACAGCACCAAAATTCGCGTTGGCTGAATTCTTATGTGGTTTAACCTTGACCTTCTCACATTGCGAACGAATATGACCAAAACGATTACATTCAAAACAACGTGGTCCTTTTGGCTTACTTTTCATCTGGGACATGCCCTTGTGGGACCTGCTCATTTGAGACCTGCCCATTGAAAATGCTGAATGAGTTGCAACCGAAGTCGTACTTGCTCCTAGCTCCTTAACACTGTCCTGAAGCAAAAGACTTTTTACAAACTCAACTGTTGTGTCT
The DNA here is from genome assembly GCA_949752735.1 of Lumbricus terrestris. NCBI lineage: Eukaryota > Metazoa > Annelida > Clitellata > Crassiclitellata > Lumbricidae > Lumbricus > Lumbricus terrestris. The sequence continues at coordinate 33,209,840 of OX457047.1, forward strand.
TGCTTTGATCCTTGAATGCCCAATATTAAAGGCCTATACTGATCTGGAAGACCTCCAAGAATTATGCCTCCAACAACATTGTCCTGAAAAGGTTGACCAATTGATTCCAATTGTTCTGCAATTGACAAAATGTGATCTACATACTGCTGCATCGAAGGAAAGTTCTCAAAATTTGTCTTAAACAAACTGGAATACAGTCCAATCAGACGAACAAGAGCAGTGCTTTCATATTCACCTCTCAATGCGTCCCAAGCAGCTTTCGCAGTCTGGCATTTCTTCGTAACTCTGGTTGAACAGGGTTTTAGGCTGAGATTGATTTTGGCTAACGCACGTAAGTCCAAATCCGGATCAACAGTCTGGCCCTCTTTTGGCGAAACACAGCGCCATAAACCTGCGTCAATTAAGAAATTTTGCATCCAGAATTTCCAATCACCATAATTTTTGCCATCAAGATGCTTCGCTTCCGATAAACCTCCGACGGATTTTGTAGTAACTGTTGTCGCTACATTACCTGTTCCTGTGCTAATTTTCTCCTGAATTCTCAAAACTTGCTGCTGTAGTTCTTCCAATGCCGCCATTTTGACGCGAGAACAAGAAGAAACTTCAGCTTCTATCGACTCGGATAATTAACGAGAAAACTCGAAAAATATTAGTCGACCAGTCGTCCTGGGAATTAACCAGTCGTCCTGCGTTCGACCTGGGTTCGTCCTGCGTTCATCTGGGCCCATAACCTGTTGGAATGCAGAGCTTTATTCACGATTAAAGGAGATAAAGATTGTCACATGTCATCTTAACTAATAGCACAAAACACGGAACGGAGAAGAAGGAGGAAGTGACGTATAACATAGACTAAATTATATAGAGTCATCTACAGTCATCTATGCTAGCGCCATCTAGAATGTGTATCATTATTCCAACAATTTTGACAGGGAAAATTGTGTTCTTTAAAGTTTAAAGACATTTTTCGACCAAATGACTAAAAAAGATCATCAACTATTTTGGCAGGGAAAATTGTGTTCTTTAAAGACATTTTTAGACCAAATGCCTAAAAAAGTCATCAGTTATTTTGACAGGGAAAATTGTGTACTTCAAGACATTTTTTCGACCTAACGACTAAAAAGATCATCAGTTATTTTGACAGGGAAAATTATGTACTTTGTTCTGTTTGACTTTTTTTGTAATTTGACCATTGTGCATAAATATGAATTGCCTTTAAGACTGTCAAGTTTCATTTAAAAATTCGTATGTTTGGCCAAGATATGGGCTGAAAACGGTAGGGGATTACTTTTTTGCGCACCCTGTATATGGATAGGCCTGCATGTTGCGGGCATATTTCTATATGTAAATTGGTATCAAAAACCTTCAATATATACATACGACGACCATGGGCGGAGTTTGGTTTCCGTTCTTGGAGGGGCTAAAAAGAACTTGGGAAGAACGTGGACCTTTTTGGGGCTGAGACTCGGTCCAGAGCGAGCTGGAATTTCGCCGAAATTTTTTTTCCCGGACAAAAAAGTTGATGACCTTTTTTGAAAGTCATTCGGAAGCTCCGCGCTTGTGAACAGAACCACATTCCCTAAGAAATTTATGAGTCTGCGCCTTCTTGGAGGGGGGCTAAGCCCGGGAAAAGATACCGTTTACACGGTAAAAAACTGAATCTGAGTTTTCTTGAGGGGCGGGTTTGATAGCCCCTGATAAACTCCGCCCATGACGACGACTCAAATGAACTTGGTATCTATTTTTTCTTAAATTATTTTTCTCGCAGTAGCCTATACCATATAGCGCCCCTTCAAGTTCACTATTCAAAGGCGCTCCTGACTTTGAGCCGTATAATATGGACACTGCATAGGAGTCTAACGCCGAATTGCAAGTCAAGGACTTGCTCAGGGTTCTATACGCGGCGGCTTGAGATGGATTCGAACCTGAAACCCTCCAGATCCCAGACCGCTCTAAGGCATTGAATCCACCACTGTACACCACCGCGCCCCACGGATATATAGGCTATAGGCTATAAATGTGATAATGCCATACTAAAATTTCATCGTCGTTCATAATTTTATCATAATTATCGAAAAACACGTGTACAATAGTACATGTTAACTTGTTAAGAGTGTCTCTAATTTTTTAATTTAATTGTTTTTTTGTGTTTAATCGATTACAATGGCAACGAGCAGATTATAAAATCATAATAATTGACAGCGAGTATAGAATTGAGTGACTGCATGGTGGCCTATAGAAAGTGCATATAGCCTATAGTAATACAATGTTTAGTATAGGATTACCATATATATAGGCCTATAAGCTTAATATTTATTTCGTGAAAAGTCGTTCAAACAGACATATATATATTATATATATATATGTTCAATGTGTCAATGTGTCATATATATATATATTTATATATATATATTATCTAAACGGGCAACATGTGTGCGTGTTCATACAATCCTGAGGCCTGAGTACCCTCGGATCGCTTGGCCTTTCTTCTCTCGGCCAATTTCAAGGCCACCGTTAGCCGAAAGAATTCATGGCTAATTCGGTTCTTCCGTTCGAAGACTTCTGTCGTCAACCGAACCAATCGAGTCGATTGGTAGACCTGCGCTACTTTTGCGAGCAAGCACCTTCCGCTGTCGCCGACTTTGACCTGGTTGTTGATCTAGAATCGCCAGGCATGAAAAAACGATCAAGGCGAGCAGGAGCATGAAGAGCATGAAGACAATGAGGAGGGCTTTTAATTCCTGTTCGGCACCAGCCATGTTAGAAGCTGAGGCGAAGAAGACGTCGCCTTCTTCTTCTTCTTCTTCTGCACACTGCGGGTGAAGTCTGCAAGAAAGAACACAATGATGGTCGGATTAAAAAAGAGGGCGTGTCGTCTGATACATTGATTCATTGATCGATTGATTGATTGATCGATTGATTGATTCATTGATTGATTGATCGATTGATTGATTGATCGATTGATTGATTCATTGATTGATTGATCGATCGATTGATTGATTGATTGATTCATTCATTCATTCATAGCAAGCATTTGCATAGCGCTCCTTTAAGACGCCCACTCAGAGGCGCTCCCGATCCTACAACGGTGAGGAAAATGGGCCTTCAAGGAGCCTGTAAACTTTCCGACTTTCTGTTGTTTATTTAATTTCTTTTACTTAATGTCATTTGATCTCCAAACACATGCATAAGAATCGGATTCAATCAAATCAGGAATTACAAATCAGTTTCCTGAAGGGTCGAATTTATTCTTGGGCTGGAAATCGCTAAACGAAACACACGATCGTCATGGAAAACACAAGGCTTTGTAGACAACGATCCATATAAGGCTGCATTTGTAAGCCGGGGGTTGGGGTGCGGGGGTAAGGGTGAGGGTGGGGTGGGCGGGGGTGGGAGAAGTTTTTTCCGTAAACCCAAATTTCACGAATGGCGTACCGGTGGAGGACGGAGGAAGAAAAAACTTTCGGAAGGGATGGAGGGACAGATTGGCCGGAAACGGCCGAATCTTAAAATTTCCGGGCAACGCCGGGTACCCCATGCAGTTAGTACATATAGGCCCTAATATATCTAGCCGCCTTTCAATATAGTTCACTTCTATAGATGTTTGATCCATTTCCGACAACATCGTTTGGTTTATTAAGAGCACAAGCGTTTTAAAGCGGCACTGGAATTAAGTTGCTTGAGAAAGTCTGCAGCTATATATAGGCTAATTTTAGATTTCGTTTAAATTCGGTCAAAAATTAACTCACCTGGATTTATTGAACTGATCGATGATATACCGAACAAAGAATGCTTGTCGTCCGTTTCACTACAATTTATTAATAAGACGATTAATAATAATAATACTATAATTAATTATCAGTGTGGCGTAATAATTGAAAAGCTTATGACGTAGGCTAATAGACCAACAATAGAATAAAAACAGACTACATGTAAACGTGTGCGGCAGAAATCGTGATCATAATCGCCAAGCCTATAGCTCCATATAAAGCGCTATACTCGAATACCAAGCGTGGGACATCAGCTTATTCACGAGCGCTGCGTTGAGTAAAAAGGCTGTCCGTAAGAGTACATATAGTCCAAAGGAAGCCGGGTCCGGTTGACAGAGGATCAGAGGGGACGGAACAGCTATAGCCTATCCTAAGGAGGGGTGTCGTCTATATATCGGGAATCATGGGCGGAGCTTGGTTTCCGTTCTTGGAGGGGCTAAATTTGTTTAGGCTGAGACTCGGTCCATTGCAGAACGAGCGGCGCCGACAAAATTTCCCTCGGCCCAAAAAGTTGATGACCTTTTGTAAAGTCATTCGGAAGTTTCGCGCTCGTGAATGAACAGAAAACCATTTTCCCCGAACAAATCTCTGAGTCTGCGCCTTCTTGGAGGAGGAGGAGGGGCTAAGCCCGAGAAAAGATACCATTAACATGGTCAAAAAATTACTCTGGGTCTTCTTGGGGTGCTTATAGCCTGATAAACTCCGCCCATGCATATCGGGAATCGGAGGCTGGAAGATCATGTGAGTCAGGCATAGGAGTAGTAGTAGTAGTAGTAGTAGTAATAGTAGTAGCAGCATAGTAGTAGTAGTAGTAGTAGTAGTAGTAGTAGTAGTAGTAGTAGTAGTAGTAGTAGTAGTAGTAGTAGTAGTAGTAGTAGTAGTAGTAGTAGTAGTAGTAGTAGTGGTAGTGGTAGTGGTAGTGGTAGTGGTAGTGGTATACTGGTAGTGGTAGTGGTAGTGGTAGTGGTAGTAGTAGTAGTAGTAGAAGCAGCAGTAGTAGTATTAGCAGTAATAGTATACAGGCGTAGCAGTAGTAGCAGCAGTAGTAGTAGTACAGCAGTAGCAGAAGTAGTACAACAGTAGCAGCAGTAGCAGACGCAAAGACAGTAAATAATCGACAACCTCCTTTTCTGTGTCCAACTCCTACGACGTAAAAGAAGTTTGACTTCACCCATCCTTCCCTGCAAAGCATTCATCGTAGTGTGTAGCAAAGATGAAAACAGTCATAGTAATGGTCGACATTGGCCAACACAGTTCGGGCGCCGTTGCTTGTAAGAAAAGCGCCGCCATGCGTCTGCGCATGCGCTGCGCATGCGTCTGCGATACACAACCAGTCTCCTCTGCTCTCCCCTTCCTCCCTCTCACCATCGGTTCTCGCGATCGACTCGGCCGCCAAGCATCCTTCCTTCGACCGATAGATACACTATCGTCGCGACGATCGTATTTCTTCTTGTCCCCAACGTCGGTTGACAGCACTAAGGGACGGCTCACCTGCGCATGCGTCTATTGGAGGCGGGCCTTAGTCGTTTGATTGACACCGATCGCAGGCAGCAGCTTGCGCGGGAGCCTGGTTGGCGCTTGGCGTTTGGGACAGATGTGCGCCCTGATGATGTGCGTGCGATACACGTTTGTTTTGCCAAGTGGAGAAGTTCCATTGGAGCGTCGTTAGTTGCGTACGTTAATTCTTTCTTATCTGACGCGGTGTGGGTTTCTCCATCCTCCATGTGTTTTTGACAGCGAGTGTGCCATATGGAAGAACCTGTTGCGTTGTTGTAGTCGCCGTCTTACTACCGTTGTTGTTGTCGTTGTTGTCTCTGCGTTGTATTCTAGGATTCCTAGAATCTAGAATTTGAACTTTAGCAGAACTGCGAATTATCTGTATCCCGGAAGTTGGTCTTTCTTGGACCTGAAGAAATTTTGAGACCGATCATTGTAGTTATACGAGTAACCCGCGTTCTTCTTCGTCAAGTCACGTGGTGTTGATTGATTGTCGCATAGGTCGCAATTATAGCCTACTGTTTGAATTCTGGAATTCTAAATGAGACTTTGTTGCGTTTGTGTTGATACACTCTGGTTCCTTGCTGGTGTTCTCGAGAGGGGATTCTGACGCGCTTCGGTCGGATTCTGGTGTTCATCTGACTTACTTACTTACTGTCCATATACGCTGGCGCTTCCGTGGCCGTTGTGGTACCTCGGGGCTTGGAGGATGCAGCAGCAACAGCAGCAGTACCCCAACCCGCATCAGCTGGCCGCTGCCGCAGCTGCTGCAGCCGGACTACAACGTCTTCCGTACACAACACCTGGAGGAATTCCGGGAGCGCCGAACAACGCCATGGTCGGTCGGATGGCGTTGATGCAGAACTCCCTTAACTCACCTTGTGGTGAACCTGGATCTGGTCACGTGAGACAGGAACACGTGACTGAGGTGAGTGCATGCATGGCTGTCTGTCTGTCTGTCTGTCTGTCTGTCTGTCTGTCTGTCTGTCTCTCTCTCTCTCTCTCTCTCTCTCTCTCTCTCTCTCTCTCTCTCTCTCTCTCTCTCTCTCTCTCTCTCTACCGGAGTAGGCCTATATATACTTCGATTAGCGCTTCATACAGGCTCCTTGGAAACAAATACAATGGCGACTCTCTTATGGTTCTCAGCAGTTTGAGAATTGTGAAAAATAACTGGGGGTTTACGGGTTGGACTAATATGATCCACTTGGAATTGCGATGTGAAAACAGAATTTACTATATATGGGGCCTTAAGAAAGAATTGGAGGGGGTTGAAACTCCTAACCCCGGCAATTTTCCCCGTGACCAGTTTGCCAAGTCCCGAACCCTTTTATGTAAGTGAAGTGCTTCGGGTCTGGAGAACCTCTGTTTTGCAAATTGTGCTTTATAGGCCTTAAATGCTCGATTACGATAACAATTGTAATACCATAATTATTGGCCAACGGAGGAATAACATCTGCTATAAAATAAGTTGCTCGTATAGCCTATATATTATAAAGATCAAGATTGGCAACATTTAGGATTAATGCTTTTATAATAGGGCCTATATAAATTATTACTGTCCGTCGGCATGCATTAACCTGTTTGGCCACAATCGTAATCTGTCGCATATGGTGTACGCCTACACTGTGCATTTAGGCTAATGTGTTTCTTCGCATGCAGGGTCGTAAATCTGTTCGATATACATGTGGGGAGGGAAAACTGCCCATCGAATGCGAAAGTATGGACGTAATTATAGTAAGCATTATAATTAACGGCCTTGTTTCATCACTTTCATGCATGCATGTCTAGCATGCACGCATGTATGTAGGCCTATATGTGAGTGTTGCAAAACATTTCCTTTACAGTCCGCAAACGACGATGACGTGAGCGACGTTGAGTCTGACATGGGAAGTGAGAACGACGATGAAGGAAGCAACGTAAACTCCAAAGTCCTGGCTGCGTCCTGTAAGGAAATGCTGGAGAGACTGAACCAGCACGGCGGCACCAACACGGACGACGACGAGGAAGCGGTGGAGAAGGTGGACACGGATGAGCTAGGGAAGGAATCGCTGCAGGCGGCAGCAGCGGAAGAGGCGCGCGACCTCAGTCAGAGGTACGACTCTCGCTGCAGCAACAGTAGCGACACGGAGTTTGAGAGGAGCACTGGAGGAGTGGGAGGAGTAGGAGGAGGAAGTGAAGGAGGGGAAAGAGCGACGGAAAGACCCGCCCAGACGGAGATCAAGACGCAGCGCCCGCTTGGTCTCCTCGCGCAGCATGGTCTCACCGCCAAACTGCAGGGAGCGGCGTCGAAGAGCCACAACACTGGTTCCCTGCTGCCCATCACAGACCAGCTGCACAGTCACACGAGGCACCGGAAGCGAGAGGCGGACGAACAGCTGCATCATCATCAACTGGATAACGGAAAGCTTGTTGACAGAGGTGGTGGGTCGGCATGGAAGAGCGAGGTGAACGGTGGTCTGGAGAAGGAGCGACTGCAGAGTGAGCTTGACTTTGGCAGTCATCTCCTGCTTATGGATCGGCGGTTCATGCCATCGCCCCCGCCGTCGGCGTCACCTTTGACCCCAGACCTAAACAAATCTATGTCGACTCCGTCCGGTCATCACTGGACGTTTGAAGAACAGTTCAAACAAGTAGGTGCCTTCTTTTCATCGTCCAGATCCATGGGTGTTTGCTGTGATCCTTGATTGCGTATTTAGATAAACACAAAATGATATGTATACCCTTTGCATGTCAGTATGTAAATTATTGAGTCTATATAAAATATCTTCTTGAAACAAGTGCCCCTTTTTATACAGGGTGGCCCAGCGGCGCCCGCAGGATTTTTTTCTTGTACGCACAGAAATTTTCGATGGAGGGGCGAACAGGGAAAAATTTTCGTTAGGCCGCGGAAAAAACTGATCAACCTAGAATTTCCCCAAAACATACCTTTTCTATCCGCCGAAAAAACTGATGACCTTTTTTTTTTTTTTTTTTTAGTCATCAGCCAAAAATTTCCCCAAAACATACCTTTTCTACCCGCCGAAAAAACTGCTGACCTTTTTTTTTTAGTCATCAATCTAGAATTTCCCAAAAACATACCCTTTTGTGTCATCGCGCTGTACGCACTTACCTATGTGCGTACGTCTGCGGGCGCCGCTGCTGTACGCACTTGCGTAAGTACGCCTGCGGGCGCCCCTGGGGTGGCCTATATATGTCTGTATTTTAAATTGTTATGTATATAGGCATGGGCAGAGTTTGCTTTTCGTTCTTGGGGGGCAGGGGGCTGGAAATTGTTTGTCCAGATTCTAGAACTAGAAGGACCTGGAAAAAAATTTCCCGGCCCAAAAAAGTTGATGACCTTTTTCAGTCGTCAAGTTCAAATCTCATGAAAAGTACTACATTTCTTCGGCCCCAAACGGTTTTTTGTCGTTTACTTGAAAGTTCTTAGGGGGGCTAAACCCGGAAAAAGATACCATTTGCACGGTAAAAAATGATTTTAAATGATTATGGGACTTCTTGGCAGTTTAGCCCTCTAGCCCCTGATAAACTCCGCCCATGTATATAGGTATTGTTAATAATAAAAACTTTTTGTTACATTCGAAATAGTTTGATAAAACTGTGCATAAAATGAATTGCCTTTAAACCTGCTAGGCTAAATGTGAATTAAAATTCTTACTTCTGTCCTGGGGCGAATATAGGCTAACATTTTCGAAGGGGCCAAAATTTGTGACCTTGGGTTGTGGAAAATTTTGTTGATCTTTGGCCGAAAAATCTGTCAAAATGTTTTGAAAATATACCAAATTACCCTGCCGAAATAGCTGACGACCTTTTTTTAGTCATCTGGTCAAAATAAATGTCTTGAAAAAAACATATACCAAATTACCTTGCCGAAATAGTTGACGACCTTTTTTAGCCATTGTTGAAACCTGACAGGGGGCACGTCCCATGCACATTTCTGATGGAGGGGGGCATGGCCGGATTGGCCCCCTCTGGATCCGCCTCTGCCACCCTGTTCATGTAGATATCACATCATATAAATGACAGAGATTGCTTATAGTGAGGTCTGATTGTCAACAATGAAATCACCATACTGCCTTTTAGGTTTGCATATAGGGCATATAATAATATTGCTCTTTATAATAATAGAACCTTAACTCGGATGTTTCTTTAGCTAACTGTTTAAGTCTATATATAGTCATTCGTCACTTTAAAAATACTATTCAGCGTTGAATGACTGTTCGACGATAATATGGTGAATCAGCAATTGTCATGCATGGTAATTCGAAAAGGTTTTATAGAGGCAAAGTCTGAAAAGTTTCGTCATGTCAATCGCGGTTGTTAAGATTCGTGCTGCAAGATTGTGGGAGGCACCACACTAGGTCTCCCCTCAGGGTAAAGGAGAGTAGAAAAGCGTCTTTGTTACTCCTCACATAAGAGCGGGTCTGTGCCAGGACATCAAGTGGTATCAAGATTTAATTGCCTCCTACCCAGTTCATTAATTAGGGGTTGCTATAGCTGACATACAAGGTGCCGCAATCAATGGGGTCGACATGGCTGCTATAAAGGGTCTGAGCGTATCGGCGATGCGATTGTATTTTATGTGCTTGAGGCCTATAGAAGCATAGATGATGAATGTCATATAGAGCTTGATGTAAGAACTCCTTGGGCGACATAACAAATATAATCATAACCTTTTGTGACACTTGATTATGAAACCCTGGTTTACGTCATGCTATAGACTATAATGCAACTGTATCATTGCTCATCCTTGTTTTGCATCGTAACAGGTGTGTGTCTGCGAGCTGATGACTAGGCCTACATGTATGTAGGCCTACACGTGGGTGTTAGGTATAGTAGTTTAGACCTCGTGGGTCCTTCCCAAGACCGTAACTAGGGCCTATATGAGGTGTTTTGGGTGTTTGAACACCCCCCGAAATGAAATAAAGCTACCATGAAACAATGCATTTACTAACACAATCATGATGTAAGGACTAAGTAAATTTAATTTTGAAGCTCTTATTTCTATGTGACATTTTACTATAGAATAAATCATCCTCCAAAACCATTTACCGTGATCCGTTTATTCGGTTGTTTGTTGGTTTGCTCAAGGTCGAGTAAACCCCCCCAATAAAATCCTGGTTACGACCTTGGTCCTGATATATAATTATTTTCCTATAGTGGGCCTATGTTCAAATTGTTGAATGACCACCACCTTTGGTCAGTTAGATTTTTAGCTTGGGTTGCAAGTGCATGCCCTTAATTAAATGTGCATGCGCGCTCGTGTGTCTTCATACGCGCGTTTGTGCAATCGTCATTATTGTTAAATTCTTCAACCAACGGAGTCTCCCGTTGGAGATGCGTCTTTTACCTATATAGGGTTGACTCGTTAATGTTTTACTGGCGTCCTGAAACTTTTTTGCACCACCGTGGTTGGACTGTATGGGAGCGCCTCTGAATGGATTTTCTCTAAGGGGCGCTATACAATTCTTGAAAATAATGAAAGAAAATTCTTGAAATGAATCGTCATGCAGTTTTTGACCCTCTTAGTTATGCCTTTTGTGGTTACATCCATGGTGAACCATTTTCTAATCAATGGGGCGCGGTGACCGATTGGCTATAGTGCTTGCAATGCCTGCCTGTTACGCGGAGAGTATATATGTGGGTTCGAGCCTCATCCGAAGCACTCTACCACTGGTTGTTCTCTGCCAGTGCCAGTCCCAAGTCTGGATAAAGGAGGAGGGCGACACTTATCATCTTTGATAATTATGGCAGTGTCGTTAAACATGTAACAAGCATCCGAAGCACTTACTGTGTGGGGACCTTGAGCCACAAGTACTTCACTTAACAATTGCTCTGCGTCATCTGTCGTAAGATCATACATAGTCTGCACTTCTGAACTTTGGACAGATGACAATAATAAAACATGGGCCCACAGCAAATTTTTGCAGGAGGGAACTACAATGTCCTTCACGGACTCACGGTTGAATTTGTTAGCAAGAGCTAGAAAGCGGTATAGGCGTATACATTGAATTTAAGAACATACCACTGAGGTTTCTAAATGTAAATTTCTCAGTGCAATTAGTATAATTCAGCGGCGCCCGCAGGTGTACGCACTTGCGTCGCTGAAAGGCTAAAATATAAAAATAATGGCTGATGACTAAAAAAGTCATCAGTTTTTTCGGCGGATGGAAAAGGTATGTTGTGTTGTGGGAAATTCGAGGCTGATGACTAAAAAAGTCATCAGTTTTTTCGGCGGATGGAAAAGGTATGTTGTGTTGTGGGAAATTCGAGGCTGATGACCAAAAAAAGTCATCAGTTTTTTCGGCGACCCTGACGAAATTTTGTCCCTGTTTCCTCCAAGACCCTAAATTCCCTTCCCCTCGACAATTTCTGTATCCGCCCTTGGCTGTGCGTACAAGAACAAAATCCTGGGGGCGCCGCTGGTATAATTAGTGTTTTGGTACCACGAAATATGTTAAAAACCCAGAGGTAGTATATGTGAAAAGGAGCCCTAATTTTCCAAGAGAGAGTATACCTTATCTTGTCCCTATGTGCGGGGTCCATGCATGTATTAAAGTACAGTTGTATTCAATTTTTTGCATTTCCATTGCCTCCGCCATCTTTTGAGCAGCCATGACGATGTTCTGACGACATCCACAGCTCGATTGTATAATTATAAGCCTACTTGGATATTACGGAGGAATTCTGTCTTATAGTGTTATTGCCTCGAGACTGCAGGTATATACACTTCAGTCCCGTCTATTCTCTCCTGTTTCCTAACTGCGACATTGCTTCCCATAACAAGTCAAGCACCTCGCGAAAGTGTCTGTTTTTATGCATCAATGATTCTTGTCTGGGTCACATAGGTCATCCACGGCTTCCTTCCTGCACTTTTTTCTTTTGTTACTTTTAAGTATATAGGTGCTCCACATGTCTACATAATTTATCATCGTTATAGTTGTGTCCTGTATAGTTCTGTCTGATGACAATGTACGCCTTAATGTAGGCCTAAATGTAGGCCTAAATGTAGGTTTTGGCGTATGTATACATGTTTTTATATGGTTTTACTTATTGTCACGACCTTGCTCATTTTTCAATGAATTGTTCAGGTGATAGATCCTTCCTTTAAGCCTTGTTTAATTTACATCATTCTGTTATATGTATCTATTCACTATATTCCATGTATACGCTTATAAGCCTTTGCATGTAAGCTTATAACTTATAAAACAGGCATATAATTATAGTGACCACTGCGTTCTGGTTATATAGTATATATATATATATATATCTGTTTATATTTTCAACTCGTTGTGTTTGGAGTCTATCTATTATCAAGGTATTATTTTATTAACATAAGCTTACCTATTTCAGTGAGCCTTGTTCTTAGTGCTCATAAGCTATTTAGTTATTTCTTATCATGTTTGTTTGGTGAACAAAAATTGTTGTTTAATGATAATCATGCCACTATAGCCATTTCTTTATTAGCCTACTATTAATAATAATACTAATATTATTATTGTTATTATTATTGTCATTATTATCACTATCATTATTACTACTACTAATTATAAGAATAATAATATTATTATTTTTAAAAATTATTATTGTTGTTGTTGCTATTATTATCATCATTATTACTGTACTATTACTAGGTCTAGCCTAATAGGCTACTATTACTGATACCATGCTTCAAGTGATAGTTTATGTGATGAAAGTTGTTGTTTGATGATTTGCTTGCAGCTGTATGAAATGTCATTGGAACCAAAGAGAAAGGAATTTCTGGATGACCTGTTCTCGTTTATGCAGAAGAGAGGTAACGATTGCGGCTACTTTTTTTTATGACATCTGAATTGCAGGCAGGGCCGCAGAGAAACCGTAGCCTATCTACGCTACATTTTCACACATTCCTCAATGTCACCTATGGCTCTCTAATTCTCTCTTTCTCTGGGCCTATTTCTCTCTGTTCTGTTTCTTTCTCCGTCTCTCACTGTCAGTATGTCTGTCTCTGTGTCTGTCTGTCTGGTCTGTCTGCCTGTCTGACTGACTGACTCTCTCTCTTTCTCTTTCTCTCTCTCTCCTCTCTCTCTCTCTCTCTCTCTCTCTCTCTCTCTCTCTCTCTCTCTCTCTCTCTCTCTCTCTCTCTCTCTCTCTCTCTCTCTCTCTCTCTCTCTCTCTCTCTCTCTCTCTCTCTCTCTCTCTCTCTCTCTCTCTCTCTCTCTCTATATATATATATATATAATATTATATATAATGCATATATATATATATAATGCCAGGGTGCGACAACATGCGATTGCGGTCGTGTTGGCAGTGCCGTTATGGACGCAGCTTCAACTTGGAGAAATGCAACCGTTATTGTATTAACTATTATTTTATGGTACCCGGTAACGTATATGCATAGGATAATTGCTGACTGGTCAATTTCACATAGTGGGCTATTATAGCGCACGAATTAAGATTCTAATACAGGAGGAGGAGGAGGTGATCGGCAAATGCTAGTTGCAATCTTCGGCCGCGTCAGTTCGACAGACGTGTATCGTATAGGCTATAATTGGGCTTGTGATGAGATCGACGTTTAGCAGATACGAAACTAAATAGCCAAAATGGAGGATACGAAAACGACGCACGCACATCATTAGACGACGTTGGGCGTGGTTCTTCTGTCGCAGAATTTGTCAGTTTACATCAAAATTCGGGATGCAAAAATGAAAATGACAGTCAAAATAAAATTTTATACCATGCACCGGTTGATCTTTGGTTTCTGATTGCGCGTGAGTAAACATGTTCTGCAGAGTCTGTACTTGATCCGAAGGATGTTCCTGCTCTCACAATATGTCACTCCACTGTGTCGCCCTTGATATTCGATCGGTCACTTAGGACCAAAAGATGGCAACCTAATGCCCATTTATCCCTTCAGCCCAGCCGTAGATGCTCTCGATAATCATCTTATACCAGGATTAGATGACTGGGATATCTCTTGCCTATCTGACAACAGCTCTTTCGCAGCTGTGATTTGCCGAATTATCTGGAATCGTTTTTCTGTCCCCGACTTCCCCACGACCCGCAACCATTGCTTCTGCAGACTTTGAGGTGTGGCAATTCATCTGTTTCTTTTGCTATAGAGGGGAAGGGTGTCTGTGAAGAGGTTCTTTAATGGGGTTCAGCTGAAACACTAGTAGGATAAGTCTGAATCACGATTGGGAACCGCAGGGTAATGAAACGCAATTGTGCGCTGAGAGAAAAAACCTCAACTGTTCAAATATTTTAACCAAATAGGTGTTGTTTTCCTTAAACGGTTAAAGCAGTTGCAGTCTATAGGCGGCGTTGATTGGTTCTAAAGTAAATAAATAGGGATTGTGTGTTTTTACCGAGAGATAAAGTTCTTTTCCTCAGGGACTATAATACAATCGCAAATTTTTTACACAGTGCTATAGACTTCTAATGTTGAAGTTTATGTATTGTGCACTGAAAACTGCTAATCATAATGCCATGTGAAGGCAGTTTCTTATTATTGTAATTAAACGTCTATTTAACATCACTTTTGTGACCAATGATCAATCGTTGGCAATAAACGATTGTGAGTGAAAGACTTTGCTGAATTTACCTAGGCATATATATATATATATATATATATATATATATATATATATATATATATATATATATAGGCCTATAAGCTACAGTAGGCCTATAGGCCTAACTGTGGAAGCGAAGGCATGTCCTAATATTATGGTTTTCTTTATACTGTAAGTATAAGACAATGGTGATTGTAATTATCAAAATAAAAATGGCTGATGCATTGTTGAAAGCTGAGTATAGGCCTAAATTGGCAGCAGCCTATATTCACAAGCACTGTGAATTGAAGGGTGGTTCAGATAGTTTAGATAACAATTGTGAAAGATTGAGGATAGAACAACTCATCACTCATTTATTACACATCTTTATAGTCCACTCTATCAGTGGTAATCCTCAGAATGCATATGGTTGTGAAGTTGAAAGATTGTTAGTCTAAATTGCAATCCTGACATAGTATAGGCTACCTGATTGCAGTGTGCCAATCAGAGTTGTCTAAGTTCTCAATTAGCAAATAATGTAATCATTGCTATACCGCAACCAAAGACTGTAATATATTTCCAATATACTGGGCAGTAAGTTGCACTTGAAGGCCCAGGATCCAAGTCCATGATGCAGTGTTGATAGGCAGGGGCTTCTATCCCCCCTAAGCAACCGGGCGCAATCCATCTTCTTCCCCCCTTTCTGGACCGGCCTTCCTCTATGTATGCAATATAATGTAATCTAGCGCATGCCCTCCTCTAGTGTGGGAATGAATGTTTGTTTGAAGGGGGACAAACGAGCATCCAGCAGACGATCGCTGAAGCATGTGTAGCGCCGAGAAGAGGGACCTGGTATGGGGAGGGAATGTGCCCCTCCCCATAAGAAATTTTTGAGATTTCCGCATTGCAATTTCAGCATTTTAAGCTGTCCTCTTAGCAAAATTACTCTACTGTTTCAGTGGAGGAATTGCTGCCAAAACTGGGCGGCCATATGTTTTGCACCTCTGATCAGTGGACACTCGAGAGGCGCTACATAATTTTTTTTAGCACAATGCAATACAATAAAATACAATGTAGGTCCTACATTGTAAGCCCACGTAATAATGATGTTGCTTTACTAAGTGTTAAAGGATCAAATTTGACTGTCTGAAATTTGAAAGATAACATTGGAGAGAAGCCATTATTTTAGTTGTGCAAAATAGTATTTGTATTAACATTAATTTTTTCAATTATAATATGATTGTATTATTTATTAAAATAGTAAAAACGTAATTATAATCATGTAATAGGAAATTTTCATTATGGTATATTATAGCTGTTATAGCATTTCATGTAATTCGAAAAGGCAGATAGTAGCCTAACTAAAAACTCAAAGTGTATAAAGTGTAAGCCCACGTAATAATGATGTTGCTTTACTAAGTGTTAAAGGATCAAATTTGACTGTCTGAAATTTGAAAGATAACATTGGAGAGAAGCCATTATTTTAGTTGTGCAAAATAGTATTTGTATTAACATTAATTTTTTCAATTATAATATGATTGTATTATTTATTAAAATAGTAAAAACGTAATTATAATCATGTAATAGGAAATTTTCATTATGGTATATTATAGCTGTTATAGCATTTCATGTAATTCGAAAAGGCAGATAGTAGCCTAACTAAAAACTCAAAGTGTATAAAGTGTATCCAGTTTGCTAAAAACTATTAGGCCTACCATTTTGCGTAAATTTATTTGGAGGGGAAGTATTTTCTGGGGGGATCTTCCTCCTAGTGACGCCTAGATTGAACGCTGCCCTCCATGTCCGACCTTCCCCCCAACCGACGTGAATTTTGGCTGTCTTCTGATTCCCCCCCCTGTTTTTCACTGGGCGCAAGCTGCGCCCGCCATGTATAGGGATAGAAGCCCCTGTTGATAGGTAAATCATGAGCTGCTGCATGGTCAGTTATAGCCCTATAGAAAAAGTCTGGCTTGTCTTATTTCTCCGCTAATCATATTAGGTTCTCAAAATTCTGTTCTCAGTTTTAGACAAGTCTTCATAGAACTTTCAGTTTCTTGTAATGTAGTCTTGTGTGGTGTTATTTTATGATGGTAGTAACATGTAATGTAGTGATATGGATTCCACATTTGTATAGCACTGCATAAACGGGTTTGTATACGGCTTTTTAGTTAAAAGTTCTAACTGGATGATGATTAGTGTACCCTTATGAACCTTTAATTGGCCCTTTTGACCCCGTTTCTGTAATTTAACATTACCTCTTCATCCAGAGGACCATCTATCTTCCATATATGATCCATGGAATATATTATGAATTATATCCTATGTGTGTTTCTAATTTAAACTGGATATACTTCCTGTTTTCAGTGATGTTATTAAATCTTCATACATTGGGGTTTATTTTCCTGTCTTTTGATCCTCAAGGGTCGTCGGTAATTTAATCTCACTTCTGAAAGCAACAGTACCTGTATTACTCTGTAAGCTTCAACACATTTATGTGACAGAGATAGACAGGCAGACAGACACAGACAGACACAGATAGACGGACACAAGGAGGAATCTGTTGACCTCCGTAGCCCCAGTAATCAGAGGGCAAAAGGCGCACTGAAAGACAGCCACTCAGTGAGATCAGATGATGGGCATTAACCTTTGACCCACGTGGCCTTTAATATAGTCACTAGCGCGGTCACCTTACCCTCAGGTCTTCAGTCATCACCCCTCTCCACCTCTTTGTATTGCTTTTCATCAACAGACCTGTGATGAGCAATGTAGATGTCCATCAAATCGGAAACGAAATTTCAGTGTAGTTTATGGATTGTTTACTTTCTTATTGGTAATAATAAGATACTTCTTGCACTTCAAATACACATGGGCGTGCAGAGGAACAGAACCGTTCGCATTCCGTAATTAAGTTCCTGCCCCACAGTACCAAAGAAGCCGGACCACTTCAGAAGGGGGGCACTAGAGGATCTCGCTCGTGATACAATGATATTAGTGGGTGTCCAAATGAATGTGTATGTACAGCGCATCAAGATTCTCATGTCCTCGTTTCTTTTCAAAGTGAGTCACCCGGCTAGGGGTGGGGCAGTGAGTGATCTTGATGGCGTACCCTATAACAGACCTTCCTGTTTACTTGTCAGGTTTTTTGCGTCCCATTACATTTGCATAGTGCTTAATATGCAACTAGGACTGAAACAGGTCTATGTGAAATGCTGCAATATTTTTGCAGAAATTAACCCTCAGGCTACCAAGCTTTTTTGTAACACTGACTACCAAGGGGGGGGTGGTTACCACCCCCCCTGGATTTTGGGTTTGGTTTGAGATATCATAACTTGTAATACACCATTTGATTCAGCATTCATTTCTGCACAAAATGGTATATTTAGGTTTAGAAAATATGAAGGCACCTCGAAATTATGAATTTTTTACCATGGGTACCCATCGATTCCACAAAATGTATGCTTACGCATAGGGAATATATTAGATTCTGTGTGTTTTATACATGATTTATATATAACAAGTAGTTTACATATAACAAAGTCCAATATTCAACTATAAAAACTAGTAATAATTATGTTTTATGTTAAATCAAAACAAAAAAACATGTTTTAGCCGCTGAAAAACGTTTACGCACACATATCGGTTCGCGTTGCAAAAAACCCAACATTTTTATACATTTTAATTTATTTTGAGCACTTCCGGTCATCAAATTTTAAATTATTTAGTATTAAAAAATAGCCCTAAATGCCCTCTACAGAATGGCATAATTTATTTCTATTAAAAAATAAATTATGGATAAGTTATAATAGAAAAAACATGACAATTTTATGAAAATAAAACACCTTTATATATATTTTAATTTATTTTGAGCACTTCCGGTTGTCATAAGACAACTCAATGAGCATGGAAATGTAGCCCCACATTCCCTCTATAGAATGGTATAATTTGTGTCTCTTAATATTAAGGGGCGGAAAAGTTACAGACGATATTCTAGGGGGGTGGTGGTATCCACCCCCCTGGTACCTTGGGTATATCGGGTGTAACTTTTGAACGGTAGGGGGCATCATCAAAAATTTTAGCTCAAAATGTGTCCCAATGAATCCTCTACAGCTACCAATTTTTTCAAAATTTTATTCCAGACGGAACGCGTTTGATTTGCGAAAAACCTAGGGGGGGGTGGCAACCACCCCCCTTGGTAGCCCGAGGGTTAAGTTTATGCTTCACATGCCTGCCTGCCTGACTCTCCGGACTTGACCCGCTGCCTATCGATTTTGTTTTGATTGAGCGCCTGTGAATAAGCTGGTTCGCGCGACTTGGCTTTTGTGGGCGCTGTAGAAGTCTCGAGATTACGCTTACGATTACAATTACTTGAATCGGCCCAAGCTCGCCAGAGGGCAAGGGAACAAATTACCAAGGGTTTGGCGACTTTTAGGGGTCTATATAGTGGCTGCAGGGTAGTTATGTACAAAGTTTATGATTTGCCGTATGATCTGTAGATTTATATTGCACCAATCACAAAATGACTATTGAGAGGCGCTTTTGATTAATTCATGCCTTTCTAAATAATTATACTTTTTTTCTTTTATAGGCCTATTGACAACTGAATAAAATCATATAGGCCTATAAACATAAATACGATATCACACAATATCATTCGACTCATATCTGCACTTTTATTATTTCAATTTTTTATTCTCCCAGAAAGCCTAAAGATAATTTAGGGCTCTTGACTGCTCTGCTTTTTGGCCTGGAATTTTGTCGTGGACCATGCTTATGAAGCTTACTATGTATGTGTGTATATATGTATATATTATATATTATGTACATACACAGTTATACATATATACAGGGTGGGCCATAAAAAGTAATCCCCTACGGTTTTTATCCCATATCTTGGCCAAACATAAGAATTTTTAAATGAAACTTTACAGTCTTAACGGCAATTCATATTTACGTACAATGGTCAAATTTCAACAAAACATTTCAAACAGAACAAAAGTTATATCACTTTTAGCGAGGCCACCCCTCGTTTTTTAACGATTCAAATACGAAACGCAACAAAATTAGTTTTTTGCCAATATCTTGGTCAGAAGTAAGAATATCGAAATGAAATTTTACATTATTAAAGACAAATCATATTTACAAATGATAGCCAGATTTCATCAAAATATTTCAAACGGAACAAAAGTTATACCACTTTTAGTGAGGCCACCCATCGTTTTCTGACTTTTTTGAATCATCAAAAAACGGTGGGTGGCCTCACTAAAAGTGATATAACTTTTGTTCCGTTTGAAATATTTTGATGAAATCTGGCCAACATATGTAAATATGAATTGTCTATAAACCTGTAAAATTTCATTTTGAAATTCGTACTTTTGGCCAAGATATTGGCAAAAACCTTCTTTTTGTTGCGTTAGGTTTTTGAAACGTCAAAAAACGGTGGGTGTTCTCACTAAAAGGGATATAACTTTTGTTCCGTTTCACATATGGCGATAAAATTAGGCTGTTGTACGTAGATATGAATTACCTTCAAGCCCGTGAAACTGGATTTGAAAAATTCCTATTTTTGGCCAAGATATTGACAAAAACCCGTAGGGGATTACTTTTTTTGGCCCACCCTGTATATACATCGTGTCTCAATAAAAAAGGTGCAAAATTGTTTTTGTCAGAACTTGGTCAAATTTCCACCAATCTTTTGGCAGGTAGATGGAAAAATGGCTGAAATTTCATGCTATATATAAAATTTCCACTTCACCTGATTCATATCACCGCATTACCTTGTTAAACACAGATGTACCAATTTTTCATATAACGCTTAGATTTTAACACTTCCAACAAACTATCTGACGTCTGAATTAGCACGCAATGAAGTAAATAGCAGAGTTTCTTAATTGTTATAACAGAACTGCTTAAAAGTGTTAGAATTGGTGCTCGAAATGTGCACCGCATGCGCGGACACAAGCGCTAAGACGGCGACGCCACTGGTCGATAGCACCATCAACAATCGACTGGTCAAAGCGCGCCCACTCGTCGATCAGACGCGTTTTGAGTTCGTCGACACTGGCTATTCTGGACCGGTAAACCTTCTCCTGCAGCACACTCCATATGCTATAGTCGACTGGGTTAAGATCTGGTGAATTCGGCGGCCACAGAGTTGGAGGAATGAAGTCGGGCGTCTCTCGCTCCAGGAAAGAGACTGTGTCGCGTGCTCGATGCGCCGGGGCACCATCCTGTTGGAAGACAAAAAACTCGCCCTGGGATATCCGGCGTATGTCTGACGGTATCTTCTGGGCAAGAAGGTTGTAGCGATAGTAGGTATATGCCCCATTCACTTTGACATCCGGTTCGATGCAATGGATTTCAATGCAGCCAAGCTTCGAGACGCCGTTATATGAAAAATTGGTACATCTGTGTTTAACAAGGTAGTGCGGTGATATGAATCAGGTGAAGTGGAAAATTTATATATAGCATGAAATTTCAGCCATTTTTCCATCTACCTGCCAAAAGTGATTAAGATTGGTGGAAATTTGACGAAGTACTGACAAAAACAATTCTGCACCTTTTTTATTGAGACACGGTATACACACACACACACACACACACACACACACACACACACACACACACACACACACACACACACACACACACACACACACACACATTAGGGTGACAATGTGCACCATACACAAAATTAGTTTTGGAATTTTTAAAGTCTCACCCCTCTGAAGTGTTCTCTATAATATCAGTACTACTGGTGAAAATATTTAGGGAAATTCCGAAACGTTTAGAGGTGGCCCAATAACCTTGAACTTTCAATAGATTGGCATGTCAAACAACGGTGAATATGTAATGTGCTAAATTATATATATTTGTCTATTACAACACGATTAAATGCACAGTTCAACAATAAGGTATGTATGTATATATATATATATATATATATATATATATGTGTGTGCGTATATATATATACTTCGCTGGCATAGATGATAGTTATTATTTAAGACCTGAGGTGAGTGAAGGCATGTATTTACCTGAATATATAAGCCTATAGTTAGACTGCATGCCGGATATAAATATCTTTCAATACACTTCTAAAAGCAGATTCTTTAAGTGTTATTTGTTATATATTATATGCAATTATGCATAGGCCTAAGGGTATAAACCATTATTTGTTTTATACCTGTTGCCCATTGGACTTTATTAGTTGATAGAGTTCAAGAGGCTGGTTTAATGGCATCGGCGTTTCTTAAATAAATCTGGGTCAAAGGGAAAGGAGAGAGAGAGCGAGAGGGCATTGGAAGTGGATATGATAAACTTTTCTCCATATCTAACTCCGGCGGAGAGGCTGCAGATGAAGGGATGGTGGTGGTCGTGGCGGTGGTGGTGGTAAGGTGGGGGGGGGAGGAGGCCATTGCAATTAGAGGGATCTGACCCGGCCAATATGTCAGCACTAATGGAGGATCTACAGATTGTCTGTCTTGCCAAGGGTCCTCCCCCTGTTGATTAGAACGGCTGGTGGCGAGCGGCGTGCGCTTGAGTGGGTTTAATCTACTCCTTCTTTATGCGATTGCCTAGTGCTCAAATTGAGCCTAAAGAAGTTTTAATCCATGTTTTTTGCGATTACGACCCTTGAGTGGCACGATAAAGGCACCCACACACGTAGTTTTCTACTCCCTCTCCTCCCCCTCCTCCTCCCCATCTTCATCCTCGACGGGCTCGATTTTTACGCTATACAGGGCAATTTATTGAGGAAGTAGCCGCGTGATATGCCGAGGAGTCTGCCGTCTGGAGTCCTCTCCTCTCATTGAAGCCAGACGTCGTGCCATTGAAGATTATGCCATGCGATGTTTATTCGTTATCGAAAGCGTGTGCCCCATCCAAGACGAGCCTCCTACCTCTGGACGGTGATGATGCTCCCCATATCACACACGCACTGTCTACCGGATGCTCTAGGGAGAATTCATTTTGTCGTCGCTGATGCTGCTCTTATATACTATACGTATACAACTTGCATAAATTGGAGATTTCAACGCAGGCTCGTGAGGAAGATGAGAAGAAAGGTATGGTCCCTTGAGCGTGCCCCGTGAAGCAAAAGCAAGCACGGATGTGAAGTGTTTGTGATTTTATTTCTCTTTGTCTAAAGGAGTGTATACGTGGTGGTGGTGGTGGTGGTGGTGGTGGTGGTGGTGGTGGTGGTGGTGGTGGTGGTGGTGGTGGTGGTGGTGGTGGTGGCCAGTCCTTTGCCTTCGTCGTGTATGATCTTTCACCAGACAGTGTATGATCATTGTACTCATTAGTTGCTGCTGATGAAATCGCTAGCGGCCGATGGAAGCAGAATATTTGAAGTTTTTCTTCTTGGGGCTTTAAACATCTGACCACTTACTTGACCTAATCTAATGTATTTGCCTTCTCGAGCGTGCACCATCATTATCATGATATACTCGAGTCATTAGCTGATGGTCAAATCGGGGTAAGATTGCGATAAAAAGCATAATCCATGGAAAAATCCAGGTTGAAAGTCGTGCAGTATATATATGTTGATGATGCACCATGCTATGAAACAAAAGTGCTAATGCAACAGCGTTCAACGGCCTGCATGTATTGTTTGAAGAGGCAAGCGACGAATTGTCGCTTGCGAACTTGTGTTATGACGTAATCACTCGTTCATTCATTCATTCATTCATTCATTCCTTCCGAGAATTCTGCGCTGGCCTGTTTGATGTTGAGTGTCATAAAGAACAAAATCAAATTGTGGAGCTGATGACAATTGAATTCCAAGCCCCAAAAGTCATGTAAGACATCGGAATTTCTTGTAATAATGTTTCATTGCAGATATGAATATATGCAGTCCTTGAATACACTTGTCCCCAACTAATCAAGCAATGCTTGAATTCTAATAAAAATTAATTCACATTATATAATTATTCCTTTTTTGATAAACCACTGTGATCTATACAGCAGATAGTTTTATCACAGACAATATAATTGTACTTCTATCATGAAATTGTTCTTCAAGAAGTCATATTTTTGGCAACTCACGTTTGCTTTGCAATTCTCGTCTCACGCACACTTTCACCAAACTATAAATTATGTAAGAATTTTATTCTTGATATCATTTTTTTTCTTTGACAGGATTAACAGTGGTACAAATCATAACATCATTTTGATGATGAATGATTTTTTTATTGTCGTTATTCGAGCCTAATTTACAGACAGTTTTAATCATGGTACCTCCTCAGAGTGATGCAATTCCTATAGTCACTATTAGCTGTAATGATTCAAATAATAAAATGAAGCTTTAGCTTTGAATTAAACTAATTAAAAACGGAACTTAATTGGTACATTTCCTATAGAAGTGTACAACTGTACATTGAATGCTCTTTCTTCTGTTCACTCTACACTTCTTTCTGGCAGTCCCTCCTCTGCTTTGTCTCTTCTCAAAACCTGCTTCTTCTCGTGGGGCCTTGCGCGCTGGGAGCGCCTCTGAACGGTACACCCTACTAGAGGCGCTTTATAAATGTTTAAATACAATACGATACAATTTACAGAACTGTTACTCTGAAAGAGAGTTAGTAAAATTCTTTGGTTGAGAACGCGTTGAATAATTCATGTGGCAGTGCACGAAGGGCAATTTAAGTTTCATGGCAGGGACTGGAGCGGGGCACGTCATGGTGGCACGGACTCTGCATGCAGCAGGGCACGTCATTGAACAATCGGTCAGGCTCTGTAATTACAGGGTATCGACTTTGTGCTGACTGAAATATGGCGATCTGTTACATTTACACGTCCCATGCACATTAACGGCTATTGGCACATTTCATTGGCCGATGTGAATGTCTATCTGGGGACGGGTCTAGGTGACAGCGGCGGTGACGGTGGAGGCGGCTGGTCTTGTCCATATTCAAGAGTGCCACCGGCTGTGGTAATGGCCTTCTTCTTCTCGAAACTAGTTCTAGAAGGTTGGTTGGTTGGTTGGTCGGTTGGTCTGATGGCTGATCAGAAAGTGACTCATCCCATCGTCAGCTGTTCATTAAGAGTTGATTATAGCTTTATAGGGCTTTGTATACTTTCATTGACCTCTCTAATCAATCTGCTTATTGCTAAAATTTATTTAAAAAAATTCTTAGCCATTTTTCATCATTAGGTTCTCGCTTGTGATTTGAGTCTGGGTGTTCAATTTTAACGTTTGATGTGGCTTCGAATTGGCCATGCACATTGATTGTAAACGTGAATTTATATAGCACCACTTTAAGAGAAACTACTCAGAGGTGCTCATCTGATGATATACTTAGTGCACTGAGATTAATAAGGAAATGATGTGATTCATGTGATGCTGGTGATGATGATCATGACAAAAGCAATAATGATAATGATGATAATATTATGATGATGACGACGATGATGATTATTAAATGACGATGATGAATTCTGACCTGTTGTGGTACTCAATGATTCATATATCTTTTTTGTGCACACTGCACAGAAATATAAAAAAGGTGAAAATAAAAAATATTATAACAGTTTTTATGATTCAGGGCAGATCCAGGGGCAATCCGGCCATGGCCCCCATTCAGAGATTTCCACAGAATGTGGCCCCACTTATCAGCTTTCAAGATTTCAATTAATGGAGCAGGAAAAGATAATAGAGGGGAAAAGTAGCACATGACTAAAAAGTCATCAGTTTTCAAATAACCGGAGTTGCCACGATTTTTTTAGAAACTTTTGGGAGGTAGTCTTAATAAAAGGATGTCAAATTTTTCTGCGAAAGACCAAAGACTTTTTTACCCAAGACCAACAATTTTGGCCCTTCTAAAAAATTTCTGCATCTGCCCCTGTTATGATCCACTATGAGATTATATGGTGATGAGTCTTTCAAATATGACTAAGATTATAATTTTTTATATTTCATGGTAATCTCATTTTCTTCATTTATGCAATAGTTGCATTCTACTTTCTAAAATACTGCTACCATGCAAGTACTAGAACGTGTAGACCACAAGGGACATGTAAGAATATTTTCAGGTCTTCTTTTGTTTACACCCACTCTGCAGTTAGTAACCCTCTTGGCTGCCTTGGCAGATAAACCTCTTTACTTAGGACTATACTGGGTGTAGAGTCTTGACATCTGGCCTATATATATCTACTTCTTGTCAGCCCCTACTGTACAGTCTTGTTGGTATTATTCACCAATTTATTCACCAATTATTTTGCCTCATTTTGTCGTGTCGTATTCGTTTTCCGTATCTGGCGAATGACCAGTGGGTGCTTGAACGGTGTGGTGTGAATGTTGTATAATGATTGAGGAATTTGGAAGCCACAATTCTCGCGGGGTGTTGGAAGAACCAAGACATTCATTTCGCGCAGGTGGCAGAAATAAAGAATGATTGAAGATGGCTGCCAGGATGTGTATACGCAGAGGCTCCGCCTCGAATCGCCATGGTGATCGGTGGTGTGTGAAACATTGATGCATGATTGATAGTTATTGTAACGATGAATTTTACCATGGTGAATAAATTTCTACTGTCTTTCTAGTCTTCGGCATAACAACTCGTAATTTATAGACTGTTTTTGCTGCTCATTTAGAGTAGGCTATGCGCATGGTTTTTGTTCAATCTAGGTGTAATAGTAGTTTAAGTTGTTGACTCAAGAATGTAGTGTACAACTTTTGTTTTCATAAGCAGTTGTTTCATTATATGTCTCTTGCATTTTAATATATGTTTTGACTACAATACAAAAAGCGGAGGTTATGGTACTTTATTTTCAGTTAGAGTCACTATATAGCAGATGTAATTAAACTAAGGCAACAATGAATTTGGTTTTTGATTTCATGGAGAAAGCCACTTTTGGCAAAGATCTATGTGCAGTCACTTTAATATCTGAATGCCAAGTTGCAATTCTGACGCAGGTTTTAAAATTAGCTCTCTAATGACTTATGGTGAGTATAAACTTAATTCTCAAAAGCATTGACTCACTTTGGAAACTTCAGACTTTGAATCTTCAGAAGTTGTGAAGCAATATCAAATTTATTTGATAGGAATCATTTGAGATATGACTTGATGTTATGTGCTGTGTGTGTGTGTGTGTGTGTGTGTGACTGTGTAGTGCCCGCTCACGTGTATGTCTCAACGTCTGCGTATAGTTCCATGCATATTGCTATCTATGTTTCTAATTTACTGATGGCTTTTGTTTAAGGGATGACCTGTATGCGCTTCTCGGTTGTATCTAAGAAATTTCTACCCAAACCCGGGAAAAAGTTTCCACCCAAACTCGGGAAAAAAAGTTTCCACCCAAACCTGGCATGTGTTACTCGCACTATAGGTCGGGTCCAAGACCGAATAATTGATGATGCTCTGCTACATAAGTGAAATCAGCAATTTAAAGTATAACCACAAACCCTATCTATCCATTGGCTGTTGTTATTACAGTGTTGTTATTATGTTGTAAGATATTATTGCGTCTTTGATCATTGAGCCATTTCCTGACTTTTCCATTTCCTCTCCTTTCCATGCATCCTCCTCCATCTGCTGCAGTATCCACCTCATCCTCCCCATCTCACCCCCACCCAAACGCACACCCCCATCTCACCCCCCCCGCCCCACGCACACTGGCAGAGAACAGTTGCATGTTTTCGTCACAGGTCAGATCCATCCTCTGCTTCTTCCTGTCATTTCCTGTGTGGTTTAAGTTCCGACTGCTGCTGCTGCTGCTGCAGCTGAGAGCATCATTCAAATGGCATCTGATTTCTTCTTCAGCCTCTTGTATACATGTAGTTACTGTGGTTCGTTGATGTATAACGTCTTAATAACTCGGCTGTGCGATTGGTTGTTGGAGAAAGACTGGCCACCCAACTTCTGGCCAATCGTATTAACTCGATTAAGCATCTATTCCACGTTTATCCAGGTTGGTCTCGCTCGTGCATGCCGAGGCTTTGGCAACTTTCGGTTTAAGAAAATTCAGTATCAACCAGGGCTTTTTTTAGCATGCAGTTGTGCTCCAAGTGTGCAGTTCTATATGCATCTGGGCAGTTGTAGAAGCAGTTCTGTGCAGTTAAAAAAATAGTAAAAATAGTCATTGTCACTTTATTGTATTGTATTGTATCTGACTATTTATAAAGCGCTTCTCGCAGCAAGAGCCTTTCAGAAGCGCTCCCAGTGCGTTCAGCCCCGAGAAAAAAGGCAAGTTTATTGGGAGTAATTTACCATGGAGGATGGGAAGGGAAAGACAAAGACATGGCAGTGTATAGTTCTAAATTATTCCTTTAAAAGGCCCTCTTATCAAAAGCCTCAGTTGATTTAACTTAACCAGTCTGGAGTCTGCATGGACTCAGTAATGAATTGAAACAGTTAACTGTTCAACTATAAGCACATTTAAGGTTGAGATATAATTATTATGGTTTACACGCTTTGAAGTTCTGTCCTCAGACCACCAAGTTATATCACTAAATGTTTTCAAAACGTTACTTTACACATATACAGATTATGAAACCAGGTTCCATCATCAAGACCAAATATGAATTAGTATGTTCATTAACCATTAAAACTGATTTAATTGCATAATTTAGTTCATTTGATGAGAAGTTTGAGAATGTGATTCCGAGTTGCTAATGATTGGAAACAGGTCTGCTGATATATATGGACAAAACTACCGTGTAACTAATCGCAAGTCCTCAACTAATTTATATGCTGTGCTTGCAATGCCATTTAGCAACCACAATATTCTTTGCTCCATCAATGAGTCGCATATTAGACTGACATCTTGGCCGTTATCTTCCAAAGGCTTGGGTAGTACAGGAAAGACTTGAAGGAAATTGAGTTTCCAACCAATGAGAAATGCTTGTGCTAATAAAAACGGTAGTGCTAAAAATAGACTTGTTTCAATTCAAAGTATATCTAACACGAAATTAACTCAAGATAATTTTATTTTATTTGTGTTGATTAAAAAAAATTATGTAGAGATTTAAGTGCCATGGGTTCGTAAGCAATCGATTAAAAACCGTAGCAATGATTCAGAAGCACTCTTGGCACTTTTGGCTTTTGTATATACATCCACTTAACCATAGATAGGCCTATGCTGACATCTGTTTTATATATCCTGCTTCATTTCGACAGCCTTATTAAGATTCCAGAATGCTATGTTCATGATTTTCGATCTCGATATTTATACACAGGGCGTTTTCGTCGTGTTGTCACGCTGGCCAAATTAGGTGGCTTTACTATCTCTGTACTGTGCTCGAGCCGGACAGTTGCGTAATGCTCTGTGTTTAGTTTCTGCCATCCTATCCGCTGGTGATCGATTTACTCATAGCGAAGGGATTGCCTTAATTTGTATGCATGAGATCTAAATCAGCTCCATCTTCCTCAGCGTTACGGCTTCTTTGGGAGAGTTATTTTTCATTGCTATAGCAGTTTTAGCGACTCGACTGACTGGGCGGAGGCGGCGTGCGTGCGCCGGACGGACTAATCCATTCGTCTGATAATTCGCCTAACCAATATTTATGCTCCATTCCTGCATTAATGTACGCCGCTACAAATGGCGGCCCAATAGTAGCCCAATAGTAGCCCAATTAGAAGGCGTAAAGGAGAGAATATGAGGAAGTTAATGAACTGATATTGTAGGCGCGCGACACGCTGAATCGTATAGACGTCCGGTTGCGGGACGACCGTATACGATGTGTCAAGCGCAAGTCCATTGACCCGGCTGACAACGGCTTCCATTTAATTTTGTTTTATCTGAGTTTTATTCACGGGGACGAGACCCAGGCAATTTCTTGGCCGGACATTAACACTTGATAACAGGGTGTTAAACAGGACCGCAGTGAATTTTTCCGTCGTCTCGTTTATTGTGATTTATCGAAGTCTAATGAATGAGATGAAGCAACGGCTGGTCAATGGGCAAATATATATATTATACATGTATATATAATATATATGTTTATATATATATATATATATACATGTGTTTCTGGGTCAGCAAGATCATCTATGCCTCTATCCAACTGTTGATGCTGAAACTCTCCAGTAGAAACACTGTTGCAACATGTTGCCAGTGTTACGATACGATTGTAGGCAGTGCTTAAAGTGTAGACAGAGAAGTTTGTTATACATGTTTAACGACACTGCCATATCAAAGATGATTAGTGTCGCCCTCCTTCTTTATCCAGGCCTGGGACTGGCACTGGCAGAGAACAACCATTGGCCGAGTTGTAGAAAGAGAAGTGACTGGACGCCCCTTATATCTCCAGATTGTGCTGCATGGCATATAATAAGTGGCAGGACGGTGTTTAAGTTTGAAAATAAGTGCATGCATGCGCTGTCCATGACCTTCCAGGCATACTTTAAGCCCTGATTGTAGGGCAGTGCTTGTTGACTATTATTTATATTCGAGGTAGAACCATGTATAAACATCCAGAGATCAAATTTATGATTAAAGATTAAAGCAACTGACATAATTACACTGGTTTCATGACAGCTTTCTTTTGTATTTTGTCATCTATTTTAATACCTTAAAAATGAACCTTACTGGTTTCCCAGTAACTTTTAGTACGTGCATGCTCAAATGTTGTAAAGTATGAAAAAGCTATGATGGCTAAAGCAGTTTTTAAGTTCGACTTTACTGTTGGGGGCATTATCTAAAGCTGCCAATAAGCAATTTTAGGTTTTATATTCCGAGAATTTATATAGCACCACTTCAAGAAACCTACTCTGAGGTGTTATATGAATTTACATACTGATGACACTGAAAGGAGAAGCTTTCCAGCTGTCAAGTGTCTGTTATCATTCGAGTGCTTAAGCCACCCTTAAAGATGCCCTACGCCTTGCCCATGAGCATTTGATTGGACCCACTTGTTTCCTCTATGGGTTCCATATGGGATTGTGTGATATCCATTCAGTAAATATTTGATAACGGTAGTGCTGGTGTTATTCTACAACTGTGTTACAATTTAAAGCTTATTTCTTTTGCAGACTTTCCCTGCCAATGCATGCAGTTATTTTACCTTTGAGAGTTAAATTCTGTTCAGGACCTTAGGAGTTTCTTATGTTGTGGGTCTGCTGAACTGCATGGGCTATACAGGGTGGGTCAAAACGTAACCCCTGACATCTATAAATATGAATTATCTTAAGCCGTGTAAAAATTTATTTAAAATTCTTACTTCTGGCCAAGATATTTGGAAAAAGTCTTGGGGTTGCCTTCAAGGCCCACACTGTACATTTTGCTCCTCTTGGCTTTTAAGCACCTAGATTTATAACTCCATCTCCCTCTAGCGGCTGACTATCCACACCTCAGATTCACATTTTGATGTGTGCTTGTGAGCACTACAGATTAATTTTGTTTAATTCTAATTTAATAGTGATGTAGTTGCTAGAGTTTTAGCTGTGGGTCTAAGACATGGAACTGTTGTTGGCAGAGTTGTTTTTGTGCGTTTTAGGAACCCCTGTCAATCGAATACCCATCATGGCTAAGCAAACGCTTGACCTGTACGAGTTATTCCGATTGGTCGTGTCGAAGGGTGGATTGGTGGAGGTCATCAACAAGAAGCTCTGGCGAGAGATCACGAAGGGTCTCAATCTTCCATCATCCATAACGAGCGCTGCT
Source organism: Lumbricus terrestris (assembly GCA_949752735.1). Classification (NCBI taxonomy): domain Eukaryota; kingdom Metazoa; phylum Annelida; class Clitellata; order Crassiclitellata; family Lumbricidae; genus Lumbricus; species Lumbricus terrestris. The sequence continues at coordinate 33,241,233 of OX457047.1, forward strand.
TTCACCCTTCGAACCCAGTGAGGCCTTCTGTAGAGAATCTTTCACTTACACATCTTATGTAGTACGTTTTGAAATTACTAGGTATCTTTGTGGCAATTAAAATACTTTATTACCTTTTAGCAGCATTTAATTATAGCTGTAAATTCTGAAAATTTCTTAGATGAACTGTAGAGCCAAATTTGAAGGGAATATAGGTTAGAATCCAGCTTAAATAGAGTAGGATTTCACATGTGGCTAATGTCAAGCACGTATACTATATACGTAGGTTGAAATATAGGTAGCAGTGTGAAGAATATTGAAAAATGACAAAATGCAAATCAGATAATTTCGAAAGACGTTTCATTGGAGCCTAGCAAATTGTTCAGATTTAAGGTGTAGAAGCATACTGTGATTATTAATTTTGACAGGAGTATAAGATCTATACAGGATTTACGAATGGTAACAACTGAAAATAATACATGTATATTATATGTTTATAATTAATATAATTAATTTATATGTTTTAATTAGCACATGAATGTAGACAATCACACATGTTATGCATACTTGCAGGTACATGAAGTACCTTTATCCATATGAATGTGATAAGCTGAAGCTGAGTACCCTAGCTGAACTGCAGTCAGCCATTGATGGGAACCGAAGGGAGGGACGTAGGCCTGGCTATGGATACGACTTCTCTCCACTTCCGGCAATGCTTCCCAATCCAGGGCCTCACCTGAACGTCCCTCTGCATCCGATGAACTCTGGTCGACCTTCACCTAAAGGTATTGCATGCACGATAATTTGTTCATTTAACTCCACGAAAAATCTGAGTTAAAGAACTTTTCAGTGGACTCACTCATTGTCTGTCTTTCATATTGTTTAACTGATTGTCTTACTGTCTGTCTTTTTTCTGACTGATCATTTGTCTTTCTGACTGATTGTCTTACTGACTATGTGCTGTCTGTCTGTCTTTCTGACTGATTATAACTGATTGTCCTACTGACTATCTGTTTGTCTGTCTGTCTTTCTGACTGATTAACTGTCTGGCTGTCTCTGAGTAAGTTTCTTGAAGAGGTGCTTTATAAATTCTCAGAATGAGTGAATTGGCTCGATGACTGGCTCGCTTTCTGGCTGGCTGACGGACTGACTGACTTATTGACTGACTGACTTACTGGATGACTGACTGACTTATTGACTGACTGAATGACTGACTGACTGACTGACTGACTGACTGACTGACTGACTGACTGACTGACTGACTGACTGACTGACTGACTGACTGACTGACTGACCGACTGACTGACTACTTGCCACAAGACAATACTTAACTGATGGATCAATGAAGTCGTTAACAGTGATTTGATTGACAAAAGGAAAATCAACTAACTGTGTAAATTTTTGAATTGATGAATGAATTTAAAAGTGCACTAATAAAACGTACATTTCTTGTTCACTTGACAAAAGGAATACTAGGCTGAATGATTTTAATAAATGGGCAAACAGTTAAACGAATGGTTCAGAAAGTTGCATCTATAATTGAATAGTGGTGAGTGTAAACATTGTTGAATGGGTCAACACTCAAACGAAAATAGATTCCATGTCTTGTGGAGATCTATAAGAACCAAGGTGGTGATCTGTGAGGTGTGCTTTGACTTTTATTGTCTTTGAATTTATTCAAAATCATTAATCTCTAATGACCAAACAGTTGTTGAGGTACAGAGAAATTGTAGGCCTACTTGAAGATCCCTACACACACAGTAGCTGACTCTGGCAGCCCTATGCAAAAGAAAAATTATTAAGAGGCTGCAGAAGTCAAACGGTATCATGATTAAGTGTGTAAGGCAAGGAGTGGATGGACGGGTGAATGGATGGGGTGAGGTGAATGGAATGGGTGGGAGGGGTGGGGTAGGGTGGGGTGGGTACGGTGGGGTGGATGGAGGAGTGGATGGATGGATGATAGATAGAGTGACTGACTGATCGAACATGCAGATGAATGAATTTGCAGACGATTTTGAATGGATTATTATGTGTGGACTATTCTTCAGACCGTTCTTGCCTCATTCGCTACCTGTTCTACACGAGACCCATAAACGCCGGAACAGCTGTACGTATACAGTCGTATACCCTCCATGTGTATTCCACCTTTAAAACCATGTCCAATCCATTCTCTCTCTCTCCCTCCTTTCCCCGCCTGCCGTTCGCTGTTCCCTCCTCTACCCTCACCCCTCCCTACCCACGGACGTCTAGATTATATAGGAGCCCGTGCCTCGCCCCTCCTCCGGGCCCGGGCTTTCAATCTTTTCCTTATGTCTGATCTCCATCATGATGATGTACGGCTGACGGACTGGATAACGTAAAGCTTTCTCTTCCACCCGATTGTCATTTTAATGCCTTTCCAGTACGCTGCATGCGGTGGTGGGATGCGCCTATGTTGTGTCCAGTCTTTTTGACTTTGCAGCTGTTCGCATGTTTGGCAGGCCGACGGAATTCGGTTGGAAATATTCTCCCTTAGATTTGCTGCCGACGCCGCCGCCGCTGCGCGCATCAACGCGGCGGCGGCGCTGGCTCGATGGACTTTCGCTGACGTCCGCGCCTGTTATTTCTGTTGTTATTAACTCGGATTTCTTTGATGTTAACCCTGCTAACATGCCTCTTAACACTGGGGTCATATCTGACATCCAGACGTTGCGGTAGTTACTACTTCAGTGGATACCATGCAAGTATCGCCTCGAGATAGATTGATAGTTAGCTAGCTGGCTGGCGTTTGCTGGGAATAGTAACGCCAGACGTTCGACTGACTATATACGACGATATATTATTTAAAGGTATTAGGTAGCGGTTGTAGACAGCGTAGGATAGAGATGTCTAATGCATTTCTTGTTGTTTATTCCTTTGTGTGTGTGTGTGTGTGTGCGCGCGCGCGTGTGTGTGTGCGTGCGCGCGCGTGTGTGTGCGTGCTGTTAAAAAGTTGCCATTTATTTTCTTGATTTATGAGGTTTTAAGTTCCATTCAATTGTTCTTCAGGCTTTTTTTTAAACGGATGTGTTTTTTTCTAATATTTTGATTGCTGCAGACATTTCGACTGTCTGATATTTCACTAGCTAACACTGCTAACATCATCATCATCATCATCATGATGAACGATTTCTTGCGCACATGGGAATGCCTGGTAGCGCAATGGATAACACGCTGGCATAGAATGCGAGAGGTTGCGAGTTCGAGCCCCCGTTGGGCGGACAATGCTTTGTAGGCTGCTATATATTAGCGCCGTGTAATTGCAAAGCTGTCTGTTCTGTTAGTAGTTAAGTTTAATTAAGATTACTGCATAACTTGTAAATGTAAAGCGCAGTGCGTTTGCAGGCGCTCAATTAAAGAAAAGATTATTATTATTATTATTATTATTATTATTATTATTATTATTATTATTATTATTATTATTATTATTATTATTATTATTATTATTATTAACTGTGATCATCATTATTATCAGCAGCATGAGCTGCATAACTACCGATTGTCATCGTCCTAGACATCAACATTATCATCCTGTCTAATCTTTGAATTTGGGTTTGCTCTTTCAGTTCTGATATATTAAAAATGTAAAATAAGGGCTTAAAGCAGTGGTTCCCAACCTTTTTTGACTGTCGGGCCACTTTTTCTAAGTTGGAGGACACGAGGGCCACTTTTTCTTAATTGAAGGGCATTAGGGGACCACAAGGCTAAAATTTAATTAACTAAAGGCGTATAAAATTGTTATAATTGAATCAAAAGAGAATGATTGATGCGATTTATTAACGTCCAAATAAAATAATTTGTAATAGAAAAGAATTATATATTCTATGATGTCCAAATTGTCAATTTTTACACATATTTTTCTTAATTAATTGAGATGCTGCGGGCCATTTTTGTAGGCCAGGCGAGCCACTTTTGGCCCGCGGGCCACGGGTTGGGAACCGCTGGCTTAAAGTGTAACTGATTTGATTGATTGATCCGATGTTTAACGTCGCTGTATAGATACGAAGCCTGTTAACGACGCCCTCCTCCTTCTTCCAGGCTTGGGACTGGCACTGGCAGGCACTGAGCAGCTGACGTGCAAAGCCTGGACTCCCAGTGGCGGAGTAACTTCGCCCTTGCGTGCTTCTCCCTCGCCCAAAGGCGCACGCATCGGACTTCACGTCGACGAGTGGGCCTGTGTATCGGCGCTCGAACGACGCTTCTGAGGGTTGTTGCCCTTGTGCACTTGGTCACCGACTCCGGTCTCCGTAGATGTTGAAGTCGGCTGAAGCTCCCCCGCCACGACAAGGCGTGCACATCGGACATCTACGCCGTCGAGTGGCACCAGGGTCCAGTGGCTCGAACGGCGCTTAAAGTGTAACTGGAGATCAAGAACTTATGTATACTGTCAAATCTGAACGCTGTCCTATCACTTATTAGGCCATCACAGTCTGGAAAGATAAGGGACATCCACACACTTCTTTTCTACACTTTAAGCATTGTTTTAAAATGTTTATCTTGAATAATGCTGTGGCAATTCAATAAAATTAAGACATTGTCAATTTGATTTCTAGATGATGACCTATCTCTGCTAACGCCATCGCACAACCACCTGCGCTCACTGGCCGAGCACGACGCTCAAGCGATGGAGGCGGCCGCGCGAGCAATGGAAGAGGTGAGCAAACGGATAGAGGCGTCACGAGTGGGAGGGGCGTCGAGCGTCATGACATCGATGAGCAACCTGAGCAGCGTCATGAACGTGTCAACGAAATTCGACGAGAGTCCGCCATGCAAGCGTCCGGCTATGTTGGAGGACGAACGATTTCTTGCGCACATGGGAATGCACAGCACTCACATCAAAATGACCAACCAAAGTGAGTCTCAATATATCAGTGCTTAAAGTGTTAAAGAAGAAGTGCCTGGACGCCCCTTACCCTTTCAGGTGTGCTGGCCAATAAGTGGCAGGGCGGCATGGAGATTTGAAAATAGGTGCATGGACGCCGTCCATGGGCGTCCTGGCACACTTTAAACCCTGGGTTTTATTCATCTAATCTCGTGACCTGTGCGGTGATATTTTCGTTAACGGAAATGGGAATTTAGAAGTAAAATTATCAATATCAGTTAACGAGAATAAGAACAGAAATAAAGAATTATACGATGAGAACAAGTATATTATATGATTTAACATTATTATTATTATATCATTCACCATATCGTTAAGTGTTTTTCTTTCAACTGAGTTTTGAAGATTCCGTAGCACCTCTTGCAATGAAGACAACTGTTGTTCAAGTTGTTCTAAACTTGTCTCTGGCTTTGATATTTATAAAATTGTAATATGATATAACATAATTTTATGTCATAAATAAATTTTAATAAAGATAAATTTTATATAATTTTTTATGCATAGCTCTTTTAAAACCTTTTAAGCACACTACCACTCTCAGTTCTACATTCATTTATGGGCTAGTTTAGTAAGAGGCAGAGGGAGGAATTGTCTGATCTAGTGAACGTTTTGAGCAATTAGATTCTACGTGACCCCATCTTTTTAGGATCTGAAAGGACATTGGTCTTGACAGCTCATCTCAATTACAGTAACTACCAGTCCAACTGTTCCCTGAACACACACTGCCCTCTGGTGGTGCCCCCACAGATGTTGGTGGTCCACCGCTCATACAGGAATTTTTCAGAGGCCAAAGGGTCAGTACGAACCGGACAGTCAATAACAAAGGGAGATTGGTCAGAGGGCAAATTGTCCCTAGGTGGTTTGGACTTTGGAGTGTCTGTTGGTTTTTCTCCCAATAGGGGTGCCTCTTATTCTGTTGTCAAACGTATAGATGCCTTGTGGAATAATAATTATTAGGTAGAGTTGAGCGATCGCATTAGTCAATTGCCGACTCAATCTGTCCATTCAAAGGGATGATTTATTTGAGGGTTTTCCCTGGTTCTGTAACGAGGGGGTCGGTTCACACCCTCGGGCGTAGTCCCTTCCCCTGGTAGGATGGAGGGGGGTGGACAATTTTGTCACCTGCTGCTTCTGATGTTCTCCATAGATAATGCAATTGTCTGATGCGATTAAGTGAATTGAGCTTTTTAAATAGCCATTGTTTACACAGATATAGGTGCAATGTGCAATTGTGCATACATGCATGGATACTTACATACATACATACATGCATGGATACATACATACATACATACATGCATACATACATACATACATACATACATACATACATACATACATACATACATACATACATACATACATACATACATACATACATACTGTAACATACATACTGTAGTACTTACATACTTAATGGCTTCTTTTCTTTTGACATTTTTCATATTCTTTCATTCTGACATTATCATGATCATAGTTATTTTCTGCTTTGATTTTTTTGTCTCTGTTTTCTCGTATAGTTTTTGGCTTATTGATTATAATAGTCACCATCTCCTAACTCGCCATCATCATTGTATTGTTAAGTTTGGAACATTTCTTCTAGAGGTGCCTCATAAAAATGTGTACCTACTTCCAATTACTATCAGTTTCTGTTCAATTCACTTTGTAGGCATAGGGCCTATTACTTTTTCCTCAACTCCTCAAGATTGTGTAAATTTCTTTGTCTGCTTGCTTAGTAGATACTTGATTGATTCTGATTGATGTCTTTTGATTGGTTCTAGGTAATGGACGCTTGGAATATGAAAGTCCAATGGTGGTTAACATGGAGATAAACGGAATGATGTACCAGGGAGTACTTTTTGCGCAGCATCCTCGCCGCATCTAAAGACTCTTCTGATGACGATATATAAAACTTAAATTCCCTTCCAGCTCAAACCATGCGAAATACTTCGTCAGTAATTCTGTTACGCCCGTTGTACAAAATCGAGTCATTCAAATCTGGATTTTATTTACTCACTTTGCCAGTTGTACTGGAAATTGTCATGAAGTCATGTCTTTGACTGTTAGCTTGCATTGGCTTTATTGGTGTTATAATGTGTGCGAATGATGAACATTGAACAGGGTTGGCATAACTGATGTGTCTGAGGATGCATTTAGCCTTGAATGGGCACCGTATAAAGTCTTCCTAGTAAGTGAATGAATGTAGGTCAATGAATGCCAGTCAAATATAATGTTAGAACTAGCATCCTGAGAGACTGCTGATCTGTTCAAAGAGACCGTTTCAATATTAAGTTAATAATTATATTGGGGTGCTAGACAGCATGGGGGTTAGCATGCTGGACTGTAGTCTAGAGTTGAGAGGTTCAAATCCTCACCAGGGCAAAAATTTGGTTTGAGATTTCTGAGGACTAGCCACTTGTGCTCCTTTGCCGTGAGCCCGTGACTAAGAAAAATGACAGTTCTTGCCTATGGCTGCGTTGGGGTAGAGGATTGTTCTTCTTCTTAGTGTGGATCAGTGTGCGGGAATTGTCGGAAAATAACTGGGGGTTGGACTATGAGCCAGTTGGAATTGGGGTGTGACAAACAGACTTTACTATGGGCGCTGAGAAAGACTGGAGGTTGAAACCCTCTGGCAATTCTCACCCTGGTGTGGTTATACTGATGATTGGAAAAGATAGTGTAATAAATGCTGGATCGACAGGATTAACCTGTGAGAAGTATGTTGGTTTCCAAACAACCAAACAGAATAGTCATTAACTTATAATTCGGTTGATTTTAAAGACTTGCTTGTTCTTGTACAAGATCATGATGTTTCTCACGGTTATAAGTGTTAAACCTTTTGGCCCAAGTTAACTTATTTCTGCTGCACTGTTTCGTTGAAAAACTGAAGCCGGAGCGCGATGTTAAACACGTTTTACTGATCTGTAATGGATTCCAATCATTGTGCAATTTGCAAAACAGTTAGCAGTATTGTCATTGCTTAATGTTGTAAATTTTGCAACATAAATGTATTTCTGTGTAAAGATTTACGAACTAATTGGGGAGTGAAAGCCTAAAAATACACAGTGCTAAAAATTCTAGATTAACATTGTTGCAACAATAGTGTTTCTCAAACGATGCAACAGTGTATAGTATAGTATAATTGGATCTGAATACCTGCTTCTGCCCATCTTATAGCTTCTGTAACTTTCTAGTCTTTGATTCTTGCCTTCCAATGCACAGGCAAGGAAAGAAACAATAGAGAACCTGAGCAAAATAGGAGAACAAACGTAAGAGTGTAGCAGTGGGAAAACAGTTGGATGACCAAGCAAAGCAGTCAGTTGTTTCAGATCCATCAGCAAACGACTGATAATTATAATTGCATCAGAAATTCTAGCGATTTGAAAGCATTCTTTTAAATTGCAGGTCAGTGTAGATCACAAAAAAATGTTTGCTTCTCTTATATTTCTCTTTGGTGCATTTAAATGATTTAATAAACAGTTTAGGTAGGTCTACTACAATAACAATAACAACAACGATCATTTGAGAAATTACAACATGCTTGCACGTGGACTGTAATGGTATGATTAAAACAGGGTGTTTGTAAAGAACAAAGTTTAGTTAACTGGCTGAAACTCTGTTGGCTTTTGTAAATGCATTGTGTTCCAAAGCAAAAATTAAAGTGGCTTTTGTAAATGCATTTATGTTCCAAAGCAAAAATTAAAGTGGCTTTTGTAAATGCATTGTGTTCCAAAGCAAAAAATTAAAGTTTTACCATACCATGCACGGTTCTATCATAGAGCTAAACACACACACACACACACACACACACACACACACACACACACCAATTTCTTACATACCAGATAGTGACCGTCTAGATAATTTCAGGTAAGGTATGCGGTATGTGCCATCGACTAAATTTTCCCGGCATCTTATCTTCCTCGTGCAATACTATAGGGCAGATACTTATAGCTTTGTTCTGCCTGCATATCTGTCCAACCGGTGCCACCGTCATCAGCCTGTCTCCGTCTCTGTCTATCTCTGTTCGTCCGTCTGCGTACTGTCCCAATCTCTACGTGAGCTAAGTGCCGACGGCACAGGTAGGCAACCTGGATGAGAGGATGCGGATACGGAGGAGGATGAGGAGGAGGGCGAGTCTTGATTATCTCACATCACAGTGTCGATTAGACGCTCATTTAACGGTGGCACCTACATCCTCGATCTCATCCCCTTAACCTCTGCAAGGCACACGCTGGCCTGTGCCAACCTGCTCTCGATCTCACTGGTCTCGCCTTGAGGTCTTGAACTGCACACCCGCCCCGCCAGGCCCCCCGCCCCGCCCTCATCCAGTCGCAGTAGATCCGTCACCGACCAATGGAGCCAATCTAATTTAGACAAAGGCTCAGTCTTGTGAGCAGTGATTCCGTTAGTGTGCGTCCGTGCGTCCCGGACGCACAAATTTTGACACCGGACGCACAAAAATAAAAGTGGTGCGTCCATGGACGCACCGAAGTTGTGGATGGACGCACAAATAAATTAACGATGCGTCCATGGGACTCCAATAAAAAATACCGTGGGGTCCATATTTATGTCAATGTTTCAGTTTATGCATTGCGTATTTGCGTATTCATTGAACTAAAAGAACACACACTGACTGGTGATGAATAATTTATGCAAATACCTATTTATGAATATTTTATTTCTTTGTTAGTGAGTGACGTAGCCTACATAGCCTACATGTATAATGGGCTATAGGCCATTAGGCCTATATAGCCTATATCGTTCCCATGAGCGCTCGATCCTGGCTTAAAAAGTATCCTGATGACCGTCGTCGTATAGATCTTAAAATGAGGAAAATTAAAAGAAAAAGGAAATGCTAAAATATTTTCTTTGAAAAGTCTAAATTAATGTCGGGAAGATTGGTACTTGTTATAGGCTATAGTGTCCAAAAAATTTCCCTCTTTATTTTGAAATCGATGTTCTTAATTGTTGGCGACATTCGCATTTTAACTCTCTCTCTCTCGGGCTCTACATTCATTCATTCATTCATTTCAAGAAGTTAAGCCTATATATATCGCCTCTTCAAGAAGTCCTCTCAGAGGCGCTCTCCAGTCAATATTAATTCAATATGAATCTATGATGCAATCTGATTATGCTCTAACAACAGCTTTTGCTTCTAAATGGCTGTTAATTTGTTCTCAAAATTTATAAACGAACTTCTACTGAACGTTGACTTAGGCTAGCCTAGAGCCTCTATGGCCTCTGAGGCCTATTTCGTAATAATTTAGCCTACCTCTGGAAACCCCCCCCCCCTAAAAAGGCAATCCGGGGGCTAAGCCACCCTTTAAAAAGGCCATCCCTTTTTTGACATGTAAAACTTAAATATTTTCATGAAAAATTTCCATGAGATTTCGGCAGGATGACTAAAAAAAGGTCGTCAGAAATTTTGGCGGATGAAAATGGAAAATTTCCTCCGCGAGGGCTCAGCCCCCCCTCCCCCAAACTGAAATCCTGGCGCCGCCACTGATGGGACTCCAAAAATGGAAGGGTGTGGAGTCCGTGACTCTCATCCATTTGGCGTGGACTCCAACTTTTTTGATGTGATGCGTCCATGACTCCAAGAATTCAGACCTTAACGGAATCACTGCTTGTGAGCGTTGCGTAGCGGAGACACAGCATCCGGATAATCGTACCGCGCGGCGTAAGGTTTAGCATCTTATTATGCCTTTTGGCAGCTACGCTGACTTGGCAACTGCCATACAGTGATTTCTTCATCGGTTCGACTGTCTGACTATTAGTGACTAAATCAAGTTAATGACCGAGGTTCTATCGACTATAATGTCAAACAAAAACAAAATACTTTATGCTCACGAAATGTGTCCGTAAGTATAAAATAGCAAGCCCGAGAGGGATTTTTATAGAGTTTCCCTGATACCACATGCTGATATACGCACCTACAGACTAGACTTACATTCCTTGCGTTAGTTTCATTGGATAGGAAGGCACTATGTGCATAGGGGAAAGGCTTGTGATATGGAACCCCTAAGGAACTTCTCCTATTAATTTTGATATTAGGCCTACAGAAGCAATTGAGCGGGTAGTTTTGCTATTCCGTGCATTGCTTGGCGTGATTTGCGATCAAATATGAAGGAATTATTCTTTATTCTGTGCAGAACAATTTTTAATGAATTTTTTCCGACATTCAGAAAGTGGTTGATATTACATGACCCGGTGTGTAATACGAACCACCATTCTAAATGTTCACATAATTATGTTTCTAAATACGGAAAGCTGATCATTATTAGGACTACACGACCTAGCGTGCAACCTGGATGGCTGAAGTCCATAATTAGGCTACACATTCGATCACAGACAGTGGCGGCGCCAGTATGTCAGTTTTTGGGGGCTGAAATTTAGGGCAGAAAATTTCAGTTTTCAGTTGCCAAAATTTCTGATGACCTTTTTTTTGTCATCGACCAAAATCTCAAGAAAAATTTCCATTTCACCCGTCAAAATTTCTGATGACTTTTTTTAGTCATTTCGTCGAAATCTTGGGAAAATGGTCCTTTTCCGTGACCGCCAAGCTATCTGCCAAGTCTCGTGCGTACCTTTGCGGTTATTTGGGGGAGGCTAAAGGGGGTTAATCGTCCAATTTTTTTACATGGAAAAAGGGATGGCCTTTTTAAGAGGGCTTAGCCCCCCTAGACCCTCCTAGAGCCGCTACTGATCACAGACCAATTATTACACACAATTGTATCCCTACAATTGAGCGTAGGCCTATGTTTTGGAATATCTATTGGCTTATGGCACCCAGTGATCATCGAACCTTAGCCTACAGGTCAACAAAGTTGCGTTTCTATAATTATGATAAAAAATTGTCTACATTTTGAAAGTACAGGGTAGTCTACAGCATAATTGAAATTCTAAACTACACCACAGGCTCCACAGCTGCTGAGGTTTGACCAATTTTATGGGCAATCTAGGGTTTTCTAGGCCCCAACCGCCAGTGTTTAATCTAGACGTCTCTGGGGGGGGAACTTTCCCCCCCAGGATTGACATTTCCCCCCCCAGAAAAATTTGACAAAATGTTATCGGTTTTTAGTAACTTTTTCATCGTTGTTTTACTTGAAGTGTTATAATATACCGTGATATTATTTACTATTATATGATTATAATGACATTATTTATTACTATAATATACGATACTATCATGTTGCAATGAATATAACTTACTGTATATATTTGTATAAACACTATTTTTTCTAACTAAAAACAGAGATGACATCTCCTCCAGAAAAATTTGTTAAAATGGTAATAGATTTAGTTGCTGTTTAGTGTTTTCATCATTGCATTACATGAACTGTTATAATAATATAACCGTAATACTATTTACTGCTACATGGTTGTAGTAATTATTTACTTTTATATTATATGACAAAATCCAGCAAAAATGAGTATAATTTACTGTTAATATTTGTACAAATACTATTTTTGTACAACTGAATGGCTATCAAGTGCTATCCTTCACATTTTAAACTGTCAAATTTCAAAATGTGTTGGTCCTATTATCTGAACACCTAGTAAAACAACATCATTACTACAAGACTAGTGGCTTCTTGATTTTGGTACCGGTAGTTTATTAGCTCTTGGTAGATTTGTGTACCATTAAATATGATTTCGGAAAGTGTGTACTGGTCAGCAACTCAGGGCCATATGGAGAAACTGGGATAGGCTGACAGTTTCTGATTACAGTGTTGAAAAGTCAACTTATTTACTCATGTAAGCAGTAATTCATTAGAATAACCCAGCAACAGAAGAACTGAGCTGCTGAACACGATACATAAAGATATTTTTATTGCAATTATATAATATATATATTGAAATCCTAAAACACCTTTTATCAGTACTGAAATAAAGGAGTTACTTTGTTAAAATGGCATCTTCAAATGGTACCATTGCAATGTGGAAATTCAAAAAGTTTCTAATGGATCACTGAAAAAGTACAGCAATCTTGTTAAGATGACACCTTAAACTGCTGCCATTGCAATGTGGACATTCAAAAAGTTTCTGATGGGACACTGAAAAAGTGCAGATATTTTGTTAAGATGACACCTTAAAATACTGCCATTGCAATGTGGAAATTCAAAAAATTTCTAATGGGTCACTGAAAAAGTACAGGTATTTTGTTAAGATGACACCTTAAAATACTGCCATTGCAATATGAAAATTCAAAAAATTTCTAATGGGTTACTGAAAAAGTACAGCTATTTTGTTAAGATGACATCTTAAAATACTGCCATTGCAATGTGGACATTCAAAAAATTTCTAATAGGCCACTGAAAAAGTACAGCTATTTTGTTAAGACGACACCTTAAAATGCTGCCATTGGCCCATTGCAATGTGGGAATTAAAAAAATTTCTAATGGGTCACTGAAAAAGTACAGCTATTTTGTTAAGATGACATCTTAAAATACTGCCATTGCAATGTGGACATTCAAAAAATTTCTAATAGGCCACTGAAAAAGTACAGCTATTTTGTTAAGACGACATCTTAAAATACTGCCATTGCAATGTGGAAATTCAAAAAGTTTCTAATGGGCCACTGAAAAAGAACAGCTATTTTGTTAAGATGACACCTTAAAATGCTGCCATTGCAATTTGGAAATTCAAAAAGTTTCTAATGGATCACTGAAAAAGTACAGGTATTTTGTTAAGATGACACTTTAAAATACTGCCATTGCAATGTGGACATTCAAAAAATTTCTAATGGGGAGGGGGAAATCCCCCTCCCCATTACCCCCTCCCTCAGTGCGCTACGCGCCTCACGAGCGTCCTTCGGATGCTCAATTGTCTCCCCCCCAGAAACCTCAATTCCCCCCCCCCCAGCGGAGGGGGACTAGATTAAACACTGCCCAACCGCCCCATATAATTATATGAAAGCAGAAACATTGTTATATTTCGTGCAGAGCAAACGCCCACTCTCAAAATAGGAAGTTGAAAACAGTTGACGGGTGGTTTTCTTGCTCTCCGCAGACGTGCATCCCGGGAAATTACGCAGGGTGAGGGTGGGTCGGGGTTGTCCTGCATAGTGATCCTTTGTGTAGCTGGAAGGTGAGGCGAGTAGGCGCGAATCTGTGGTCGTCCCGAAAAACTTCGGTTTTTCGCGCCCCACCCAATCCACCACGCACCTGCGGGGACAGCCGGGCGTTGGTTGGCCTGTGGTACCGATGGCACTATGTCTAGCTGGAAGGCTGGAGCACCCAGCGTAGCCCTGAAACTTTTTTTCACCACCACCCAGCCCCCACTCTGCCCTGTTGTTTCACCCCACTTCGCACAACGGACCTGAGAAGGATTAGCCAACCTGAAACAACCATACATAACTTTGGTCTGTTTGACATTTTATTGCATAGCGTGCGTAGATATGAATTATCTTTAAGCCTGTAAAACTTTATTTAAGAATTCTTAAGCTGTGGCCAAAATATTGGCAAAACCCCTTAGGGGATTACTCTTCTCGGTCCACCCTGTAGATATAGATATTTATGCTATAACGCCGCGTCAGTTTTAGGTGCAGCGGCACGTTTATCATTTTGCCATTTCGTGCCGGACAATAATTACTCGGCGCTGTGGTGTTAACCCCTTCGCTGCCATAAACAACTCATCTTGGCGCAAAATTGGAAGGTACAACGGTCAACCCGCGTTAATTTTTAACGCGCCAAGAGACGGAAGTGCGGGTTGGGAGGAGGGAATGGGAAGGGGATGCGGGAGGGGAAGAATGCGCTGAGATAGGACGTTGTCGCATTACAGAGGACGTATACGTGTACGAGTCTCTTGCGCCGTGAAATGTTGCAATAATAAGGGTCTGCTTCGGCAATATTTCTGGCTAAATAGTTCAATTTTGCTGAAGCCATCAAAGTGACGCATTGATGGCTAACGTATGCTGTTTCTGTTGTCACAATGGAAATATTATTATACTCCCGACTGTTAGCAGCTGCAGCATCATTGCGGTCTCGTAGAAATCATCTACGCTATAAATCTTGGCTGCATCATCACCACCACGACGATTCCTCAGACTATTGTCTGAGGAATCGTTAAAATGAGAAATGAAATAAATCTTTCTTGCAGCTAACGACATCGAGATATGCATCCGCATAATTATTATTATTATTACTGAACAATGGTTCATTTAACAATGGCATAAACTCATTTGTTCAGATCGAGTGACATCTTAGTTTGTTTTGTCCCATCCCCCACCCGAGTTTTGACTGTTACTGCTCAAGCACGATCCTTTGTCATCATTGGTCTCTTTATTGAATTCCATTCCCTCCACTTTGCGTGGGCCTTGTCTCTGCATCTCTGTCTGTCTGTCTTTGCGAAGAGGCATATCCATTACAAAATGCAAAATCCTATAGTTCAGGAAATTCATCGATAGGCTAAGCAAGAGCAAGTGCTTTGCTTCAGGAAAGTAAGCAAGGACAATATTGGTGAATCTTGAAACATGGCATTTCTAGTTGTGTCATGGACGCATTTAAGGGGGTTCCCGGTTCACACCCGCTGAAACGCAGTGTGAGAATTGTGGAAAAAGAACTGGGGGTTGGACAATTATCCACTAGGAATTGGGGGGTAAAAAACAGACTTTACTATGGGGCTCTAAGAAAGACTGGGGGGGTTTGAAACCCCCAACCCCCGGCAATTCTCACCCTGCTGAAACGTTCAATTTCCGAACATTTTAAACTAATTTTTTTCTGTGTATTTTGTGACCATGTCCTTTGAAAACCCCACACACCAAAGACTTTTCTGGTTGACATGCCATTGCGTAGTACCAGGTTATTGCCTAGAAGTTAAAATGAACAAATTAGCTTAAAGAAGTGGCATTGACCTTTTCTCTCCCACAATCTGTAGAGTTTCTTCATTCTTCTTACATTTCATCCATTCTGAGCCAAATCCACATTTCAAATATGCCTTACGGCAGTCTAAATCAGTTCTGAACACTAGACAGCGTGCTGAGTAGCACTGACATCGAATCACAACACAACATCTGAAAGATGGAATCAGGTTTAATGAGAAATTGCAATGTCGTCAAAGTTTTGTTTGGAGTCTATTTCCATTATTATCATATTATCAAGCAAACACTTTTAGGGCAGGAAGCCCTAACATGTGTCAAATCTCATCTCACAAGCAAGCCAGTTGTTTACTTTCTATGCGGGTCAATACTCGAACGCTTTTTCGCAATCTGCTGGGAAAGTTTAAAGCTTGATCAACTTCAAATTCCATTCCAGTAAAAATTACGACACACCAATAAACAATGGAAATACGCGTACAATAGAAATGATCATCAACAAATCAAGAAGTGATCACATGCTGCCAGATAATTACAGAACAAGTCAACTGAATTAACTAACACAACGAACAGAAAAAGTAATCGGCAAAAAACCTAAAAACGATGCCACACTTACAAATATATATAGTCTAAAAACACAGCTTATTGGATAAAAAAACAACAACAAAAATTATTTCATAGAAACAAAAATCAAATGCATTTAAAAAAAGTAGTCAATGAAAAAGATCAACAAAATGAACTCATTAAAAAAACAGTAATGCAAGCACAATAGACTACTTCTTTCTAGACTCATAAATTGGTCCAGTCCGACATTATGCCTATCTGACGTGGACATCACAGTGCTACGAAAGTTCTCGGAAGTTTACGATGGAAAATCGTGTTTAAGCAATGCGACTACAAGCACACGATAATTGGCAGCTAGCAATTAAAACAGAAAAACAGACAGACTAGCAAAATTGTGTAAGATTATTATGAGTCAGTTTTCAGATGATCTTATCTACAAAAACATAGCCAAAAATTGTAGCTAAAAATCAAAACAGTTCTGAAATTAGCATGTATCACATACTATTAAAAATCGACAAAATTCTTCAGACTCTATATGGCAGCGAAGTAAAAATAACCAAGTCATGCGACAAATCACTTGTTCATGCTAGATGCTGTAAAATTATGGTTAAACTTTAAAAGGATCAGTTCCAAGCAATGATTAGTTTAACCTGCAAACTGAATTACTGACAGGGAAAAGCTTTTTGGTGAAACTTCAGCACGAGTTACCTGATTAAAATGACGGAATAAAAACTTATGCATGCAGATAAGCGCCTATGTTCAACAAACACTCTTAAAATTACCAGAACAACATAAAGTTGCTTGCTCATTAATATCAACTTCTGGTATACAGTGTACCAACTTTGGTTCACACCAACTTTGTTGATTATAGCATGTGGCATATGCGTGCATCGCATACATTGTATTTGATGTGTACGGTATATGTATAAAACAATCACAGTTTTTAGAGTGGACCCAAGTCTACAATGAGTTGCAACCCCAAAAAACTTACAATAACTCATAACTGACATGGCTATTTAAAAACTCAATCATTTCAGAGGTATAGCAGAAATCAAGACTTACAATTTAACATGAACCAATTAAAAGCAAAAGTCTTCAAGCTTATAGCATAACTAAACATCAACAACCCCTTCAAGCACGCCACTCGTCTCAACTTGCACTAAGCTTGCAGGGTACGTGTTCATGCGCTTAGAATAAGCCAAACAAAACTATCACAACCCTATATATTGCTCACGATTCTTAAAACCTTTCTTGGATGATATAAACTGTTCCTGAACAGTTAAGACTCAAAGTCTATCCATAGCATCACGTGGCACTGACCACCGTCATATTTACCCAACGTTTACTTGCAATTTACTCTCACATCCTTCAAGGTATGCTTTTTAAAGCTCTAGAATAACTTACATTAAAATAAGAAACATCAATAGTTTGGAGAATTCCAAATAACATTGCACACATGTATGGCATTCAAACAAAGAAACACTGTGGCATAGCGAGCACATGCATATTTCAAGTGAAAACTTCTAAAGCCCCCTCACTTCAGACATGCCAACAAGCTGAGACCAAGGGCAGTCTTCAGATATAGAACAATCACGCTGATGCATATCAACCAGTTACATATTATGTATTAATTTGTACAAATGTCTGACAATATTGGTCACACGTATAAATAATTAATTAGTAAATGTTTCATAACCGTAAAGAATAAAAACATACATCCGATACTCAAAGCAAGAAAAAAAATTCAATATTGAAGCAGAGAAATCGTACCAACACAGGGAGCAGGTCAAATAACACAAGACAGAATGTCAACTCCTAGCAGGCAGCATACTTTCCTTAAACCCCCAACCCAGCTTTCATTTATAAAACTCACGTACTGCATTACCAAGCCTATTACACATCAGCCCAAGATCAGGGGCCATATGCATAAGAGGGTATAACTCTTAATAGCTTAAACCTGGCGTATGTGAGAGTAGTGGCTTAATTCCGTATGCATTGGTCGAGATTAATAAGTTATGCTAGGTATAAAGTTATTCCAACTCTGAGGTAGGAGTAAGCCGGCTATTACCATTGTGAACAATAGACTTTAGGTGAATAGGCGGCTGTCGTTATTGCCCTCTGACCTGTCTTGTTTTCGCCATGCTGGCAACGACCACATATAAATATCTTTTGCGCATGCACGCTCAGCTATAACCTACAGAATTGGGGGGAAGAGCCAGCGTCATGCATCGTCGGGTGCACGGAAGGTCCAGATTAACCATGTCTCTTGCTATTCTGTTTCTAAGCATACGGCCAAATCCCAAGGGCTATGTCTGGATTAGCTATGTCAGGCATAGGCTCTAAACCTGGATTATCCTATGCCTGGTCACATGCATACGGCCCCTGAACTAATTGCAGTCGGCAATTTAAAACATAGCTTACAAACGAGCAGCCACATTAATTAAAGTGATAACCGAAAACGGAAAGCATTCAGGACCGATAATAGAAAATATACACTCTGTGTTTTTGCAAGGTCAGCAAATTGCGTCGAACACAACAACAAAAAGGATGACGACAATTGTCATGGGACAATGCTCAAATGCCACACAAACCACCAAGCAATTTCAACGAGTTCATTTGCATCTGGATCGTTCGTTCGGAACAAGTCCACTACATCGAATACAGTAAATATATCCACAACATTCTACGTATGAACGGAAAACAAATCACATACATATCCGTATATATTTTATACACATATTTATATTATAGCTAAACATAGACCTGCAAGATACACAGATATATATATATGTTTATATATGAATTGACTACAGCGCACGCACACACCAGTTAATATGCTACAATGTATTAAGCTCGTGAAATGACAAAGACAGACTCCAGACAAGATGGAGATGTTGTTGCAGGTGTTGTCGCCCCCCCTCAGAAGGACAGCGTTGAGTCATCCCATTCGAGCTCCTTGGTCTTTGCCTTTTCTGTCTCCTCCTCTTCCTCTGGCTCCCCATCAGAACTCTCGGCCTCGGGTTCGTGTAGGCTTCCTTCGTCATCGCTGTCACTATCTCCGCAGCGGAGGCCCTGATCGTATGTTTCGTCGTACAGAGCCTGCCAAACAATTTATTTGTTCCGTTTATTTATTACAACCATTTTAAATAGTGCCCCTTTGAGGCTGGCCACTCAGTAGCGCTCCCACGGGCGGTGGTGTAGTGGTGGCGTCGTTGCCTTGAAGCAGAAAGGTTCGAGGTTCGAATCCACCTCGCCGCGTAAGGACCTTGGGCAAGTCCTTCACTCACAATTGCTCAGCGCTTCGGCATGAAACTCCGATGCAGTGTCCGCTCTGCATTCGGGAGCGCCTATGAGTAGGGGAGAGCTTGAAGGGGCGCTATAACAAGTGCACCATACAAACAAATACAAACAAACAAACAGTACAACAATAGGACACGTCTGAGAACAGTGAGAAACAAGACAGAGAGACTGATAGGCATTTGACAAAGAGTAACTATAAGCCAATTCCAGGTTGTAAGGCCAGCCACGGAGAAGGTGTGGTGTGGCCTGAATGCAGTCCACGAACGGGACACTTGCACATAATATCGGAAACATTGTTTCCAAAAGAATCCAAAAATAGCCGAGCATTTAGTGAGTTGACAGGAAAAATGAGCAATGCCAAAGTCAGCCATGTAACAGAAACTTGGTCTCATCACATATGATGGCTGAAGGTTTTCCGCAGTTGGCCATTGGTGCTGATTTTGTTTTAAATTCGGTACAGTTTTGTAATGTCCTGTGAAAATCACAACTAATCCAATCCAATCTTATATAAATCCAATCCAATCTTATATATATTTTCGTAAGTCTGTGTGTTTGTGGTCTTGCTTGCTTGTATGAACATAATTTGTAAACTGCAATGAGATTTTCACAGCAGAGCTAATTAATCAGAAGCGGAAGTTGAGCAGTTATTTTAAAGATGGCGGCCAACCTCTTGATCCATTGGATTAACGGTAATCGTAAGCGCAGAATTGTCCCACTCCATTTCCTGCTTTTCCTCGACGTTGACATCGTGGATGTGACGCCGTGCGTTGCGTATGCGCATGACACCGAGAACGACGAGAAGAACGATGAATCCAGCGCAGACGACGCACATGATCACGATTCCTGTAACTGGTGAAAACAGCGGAACATTTGCATTTACTAAGATATGAGCACCTATTTATTCATGCTATGCATCGTGAGTTTCTCAGGTTCTATATAAATGCCTCAATACCAAAACACCTCACATATCATAACATTATCATCACAATAGAAATAAAATAATAATAGAATACAAAATAATAATAGCCGTATATTTATCAATCATCATATTAGGCGATGGAATAATCTTCCTTCAAAGCCACATTTATTACAGATGACCAATCAAACTTTGCTTCATAAATCCCCCAAGTCTTTTTTTGGGCTGGGAGCGCCTCCGAGCGGATTTCTTGAAGGGTTGCTTTATAAGTCCATGAATGACGACTGACACATTCACCACACATATGGTAAAGACCTATCAGTATGTTGCAGCCGGAAGGTTGCAGGCTCAAATTCACCTTAACCCGTTCCCGCCGGATCGGGTCGCTAGCGACCCGAAAACGGGAGGCGTTGAAACAGGCTATAAGCTATTTATAATACGCCTCCGTTTTATGTATAAAAAAAATCAGTGTTGATAAGCGAAAAATTCCGCACAAGTTGATGTCTTATTTGTTCACAAAAAGTCATATATTGGAGTCCCAAAAAGTTTGAAGTTAGGGATAAAAATTGTTCTGAGTTCCGAAGTATTTGAGGTGTGTCATGAATGGTTTTGACGATGAATTTTCATCTTTAGACGATTCAATTCACCCGAG
This sequence comes from Lumbricus terrestris, assembly GCA_949752735.1. Classification (NCBI taxonomy): domain Eukaryota; kingdom Metazoa; phylum Annelida; class Clitellata; order Crassiclitellata; family Lumbricidae; genus Lumbricus; species Lumbricus terrestris. Next base: position 33,262,363 of record OX457047.1, read on the forward strand.
ATTTGAATATCGCTGGTGGACAGTGTTTGGGACGCAAACAGTTTCGATTTTAGACCGGTCTGATATACCGAGTCTTGTTGTTCGGACTTTGCATTGCTAAATGATACCAAAGTCAGAGAGGTAAGCAAAGGCCAATATTAGTCATGTTTCTGTCTTGTAATTTCTTGATAGTTATGATGTAAGAGGCATTTGAATATGCTTGATTGAAAGCAAATCTATGTTTACTGATATTCAATTCAAGCTAAAATTTTGTACTGAAAATGGTTTTATGGAATAACTTTATGTGTCCTTTGATCAACTGATTGACAATGAATGATTGTCTTATCCATTGATCCTATCTAATTCAATATAATTTTCTTTCCATTTCTTTGCAGCATCTGCAACTGTTGATGATGGTAACACAACCAACAGCATAAGAGGAAGAAGCAGTTGTGGTCAACGGTGTGGTCATGGTCGAGGTCGTGGCTGTGGTCAAGGTCAAAGTCGTGTTCACAAAGGTCAACGTCCAAGTGATGAAGTCGATGGAATTACTAAACTAACCGACAGCAACTTTTTGACAATGAGGAATGGAACTGACAAAAAGGCTTTTTCATATAAGGATATTGCCTTTACTAGGACAGTTGGACATTGAGATAGTCTTGTTAGCGGACTTGACTTGATAGACAACGTCACTGCAAACAGTGCTAACCTTCCACATGTATGTTGATGTTGTACCAAGTCCCTGTAGGTGTCACCCTACTCTTTTTGGTCCTCTATTACAGCGTTTCCCAAACTTTTTGGGCCACGGAACCCTTCGTGTCCTAATATTTTCTCGCGGAACCCCATTTCAGCTAAAGACACTGAAGCACACAAAACGCCTATAGGAAGCAAACTAATAACTATAGGTTACGTTATAGCCTACATAGACCTACCAAAACACTAATGTAGAAAGTTTATTTTTCTTATATGAAAAATTAAGTTGAAAGTTTGGAAAACCACGACTCGTGGATCACAATTATACTGAGAGTACGGTATATAGCGCACGTGAAGTTTAGAATACGACCAGCCCTTTATCTTCTTATGAATTTTTTTCTACTGTAGGCCTATGATTGGCTTGACTCTTGAAAGCTGGATTTCTATTGTCAACTGTATCATTTAAATAAACAAGAGCGGCGTAGAACCCAGGCTTACGAGCCAATAACTACTACTAAATTTTGGTAAATTTCTACACCAACAAATAAAATTATTATTTGTCATAACTGTGCAGTATACGATGATCTGACTTGGCGGTAGGTCTACTTTTTAAGCTGTTGCGTTTAGGCCTAATCGTGCTCAGATTAGCTTCGTCGGGATAATGATAACAGAGATGACTGTCCCGGTTCAGATTTACATATGTCTCAGCAGTGATCGATTTCTATAAATTGTAACTGGATTTCTAATGGGCAATAAAAGTTTCGATAGCCACTCAATGGGCGAGGACAAAACACAACAGATTATTGACTGTAGTTTCAAACTTTCAGTGCATTTTCTCAAAAATTTAGATCATTTACAACTTTTCGCGGAACCCCTGTGCTCGCCCCGCGGAACCCAAGGGTTCCGCGGAACCCACTTTGGGAAACGCTGCTCTATTAGAATGGAACTTTTGTCCATAATGAAATTTGGATTTCATAGCCAAAAGTCTGCTGATTTAGAAAATATGTGCTTTATTATGCTTATTTGTGATCATTGTTGTCTTCAAATGCAGTGCCGATTTGTGTATCGGTGACTGTTTTTCCTTTGGTATCCTAAGGCCGCTACATAAATGAATAGTTGTTCCCAGTGAAATATTGATTTCATAGCCAGAAGTCTGCTGATTCAGAAAATATATACTTTATTATGCCTTCTAGTAAATTTGGTTGAATTGCTGTCCTTCAAATTCATTGTCGATATTTTTATTAGCGACTGTTTTACCATTTGGCATTATGGCCGCTATATAAATTAACCATTGTTCACAATATGAAATCTGGATTATATAGCCAGAAGACTTCTGGTTCAGAAAATATATGGTTTAGTATGCTAATTTGTTGCCAATATTGTGCTGTTGACCTTTAAATACTGTGTGAAATGCTTATCGATGACTGTTTTGCCCTTTGGTATGCTAAGGGCGCTATATAAATGAATAGTTCTTCACCGTGAAATATTCAATTTAATTCCCTTAAGTTTGCTGATTCATAAAATATATACTTTATTATGCGTAAGTGTGACCATTGTTGCAGTATTGTTATTCTACCATAGGTACCATAAGTTTTCTAGATATCCCCAAAACAATTCAGGCGGGGTTGGGTTAAGCTGCCGTGTAGGAACCCTAAGCACATCCTTCGCTTGCAATTGCTTGTGCATTTCGGCATGAAACTCTGATTTTGTGTCCACCCTGTAGTCGGGGACCGTCTCTGGGTAGTAATCTTGAAGGGGCGCTATTGAACAAGTGCTCATACATACATGCATACACACCACCAGATGATCAACCAGTAGCACTCTGAGATAGACAGGAGAGTGATATTACTTGGGAATTCTGCTACTAATCCCCAGCTCTGTACCTGTCTGTGTGTCGGAGTTCTTTTTGTCCACCTTCGCTGATCTGTCGTGGTGTGAAATTTCTGCTTGCGGCTGAAGAACCTTGTGAACAGCAATGGCCTGTGGTGCAGCTGTCCGTTCATGCTGAACATGGTTCACCTCGATCTAAAAACATCATAAAGCAATACGCTGTACTTCATTCATTAGAACATTTGGGGGGCGGTAGAGTAGTGGTTAACATGCTGGCCAAGAGTGCGAGAGGTAGTGAGTTCGAGCCCCCGTTGGGCGGATTTGCTTTGTAGGCTACCATCGGCGCCGTGTAATTACAAAGTTGTCTGTTCAGTTAGTAGTTAAGTTTAATTAGGATTACTGCATAACTTGTAAATGTAAAGCGCAGTGCGTCTTGAAGGCGTTTCATTAAAGAAAAAATATTATTATTATTATTTACATAGAAGTACGTCCAGGCAGTCCCATGCAGTCATCAAGCGCTACTAAAGCAATTAAAGCAAGCTAGTCAAAGCAGTCATCAAGCGCTATAAAATGTGCTCGGAGAGTCCCAACCAAAACCTTAATCATAACGAGCATAATGAATGGCATCCACCAAGTTGCATGCAATTACTTATCGTGCCCGAGGAATCTCAAGTGCTAATCAGATGGTATCACATCAGGAGTGGTGGGTTCAGTGCCTTGGAGTTGGAGGGTTCCAGGTTAGAATCTACCTCAAGCTGCCGTGTAGGGACCTTGAGCAAGTCCTTTATTCGCAATTGCTCGTGCGCTTTGGCGTGAACGTCCATTGCAGTGTCCGCGCTGTAGTCGGGAGCGCCTCTGAGTAGAGGGCTTGAAGGGATGCTATGGCAAATGATCAAAATAAATAAATAAATAAATAAAAACATCGCATAGATCATTATTTTTCGGATTTTCTGATGCTGTTAACTGGTAAGTTTTAACCAGCCTTCAGAAGACTGGTGCTCTTCAAAATCAGCTTACACAGGCCAACATAACATATCTGTAAATATCACTGTTCATTACAACACCATTTGATGCCAATACAGGCATCACATTCTTTTGTTTTATTCAAGTCTCTAATTTTCTGCAGCAAGCAACGTAACTTGTTTATTTGAGTATGGCACCAGGTCACAGATTAAGTGGCAGTAACATAGACATAGATTTTATTACTACAGAACTAACAACAGCGATAAAAAACACTCACTTTCCATACAAAACCTAATAAGCAATTGTTGAAAAGATGTGTCAGAACAGCACTTACAGTGACATCCAGTTGGTTGCTGACAAAACGCCCATTGAGCTCCGTACAGGTCAGAATAAACGTGCGACTGTTGAGTTCCTCTGGTCGTGCGTTCACGTAACGTATGCCACGCAAGACCTCCTCGTAGTTGGACAATTTGTCTGCACCTGTGCATAGATAACAGCGGAGAAGAGATAACGAAATTCCACTTGTAAACATTTCCTCGTAGGCTATTCCCCCAAAAATCTTTTTCAATCATAAAAATAAAATCCAGTAAGGTTAAAAACATGCACTTTTATTTTAACAGCAAATTAAACATGACAGCATCGCCTTACCATCTAATTGTAATCGTAATCTCCAAACTTTTAAAGTGCCACTCGAAAGTCAAGTGCGGGCACCAGCTTATTCACGAGCGCTGCATAGTCAGTTGGCAGAGGTCTAATAGATATGCAGATGATGTCTTTTATTGGATTGCCAAATGAGAACCGCACTTTAGCGTGTACGGCATACAATATATAACTCAACTCCTCATAAATGGTCTCCTCACCTGCAATCACTAATCCATCTTCACTGATGTCTGCTTCCATGCGGAGCTGGGTCAGGAGGTTCTCCGGATATCGGAAGTGCTCGACATCCAGATTCATCTGTGGATTCACCCGGATTAGACATGAATCCAACATGTACGACGTGTCGCCAGAATCAATTGTCTCACCATCCTGCACGATAAACACACGGACAACATTATTTACAATAGGATCAATTTATCATTTCAGAAATCGTAGTTTTAACTTTACATAATAAATATGATACCACAAAGAAATTGCATTCCTGCTTGAAGAACAATTAGATATTGAAAGATGCGGATTAATACCCATAAACTCCCCCTACCACTGGCCCTCCATAGATGGCAGAGGTAATACGAGTTAAATTTGATTACTGTTACACTCGTAATCAACTGATACTACTTTATCCTGTACAGCAATTTTACTATGGAAGTGCATATCTGAATTGATAAATGAAAATCATTAACACCAATATTATTATAACCACTTTTATTAATATAACATTATAAGTATTACCATTATTATTATTATTCATAGTTATAATTACATTGCTACCACCCCTGCCAATAATACAACTACTAATACTATTGTTAATACTATTATTAACCACAACTGCCATTGTACCCAGAACACACCAATACTGGGAAACACTTCAGTGAATTTTTAGCTTAATCCAAATCACGATGTCCAGCATTAACTGTCAGAAACATTCAGAGACAATAGGCGTACGCAACGAGAATTCTTCCAAGCACACATCCACACGTCAAAATTCAGTTATTTTGAAAAACAAACTGGCGTTACCTTTTCATCGGCATCCATTCTCTCGTTTTCCTCTGTCTTGGTAAACGCAGAAATTGTCAGGTTATGGAAAATCTTCTCTCCATGCACCAGACCATGTTCATCGCGCTCAAAAACCTTTGCAGCCTTCACGACTATGATCGGCTTCTCAGGTTCCAGAACCATAATCAGCGTCTTGATGCTGTCGACTGGTAAAACCTTCCCGTCAGAACATCTAGAATACGAGCACAGGATAAAAAGCCAACAATTCTTGAATATCTCTAAACATGCCATTCCAAATTAACAAATTATTGATAAATATCTAACAGGATATCACAACATCATTTTTAACACTGTAACCCAAAGAGCATTCCCGTCGTTAAAGACTAGAATAATCAACAGGCATTTTATAAATTCTGTGGAACCCTTTACTATCCTGGGGCCATAAAAAATACGACTATTCTGAAAAGAATAATACCATATCATAAACAACATTGAAACTGTGCACATACGAATGCATCACAGCTTTACCAATCAAAGTAAAAGAAGAAAAAATAAAATACATATATTGACACTCAAGAACCAGTAGTAAGCAAAAAACAAAACACAAAATTACATGCATTTCATAAGGCTTTCATCGACACCACATACAATACGTATGCATACAATCGAAGGCAGCAGGATGATATGAAAACTGAAAGGTGTAAATACTACACAAGAAACATCAGTGCATTAGACAAGAGAAATTTCGGGTACCTAGGCAAAGCATTCACGAACCCCTAAACATCTTAAGGGTTAACAAGACAAAAATAATAATAATGGAAACAAACTGAAGAAATAACAGTGCAGGTACGGCGTACAATTTTATATTTGTATATGAAATATGACATAAGTCAGTTGTTAACTTGAAGCTTAAACTGATTGCAGTTAAATTTTTAATTCCGTGCAATATAATATTTTAAAAAAGCATAAATCATAATCTTTTCTATATAATAAATACCTAGCCCAGGCCACTAAAAGTTGCCATATCTCCGGGCATTTGCCCCCCTCCCCAACTCCCCTCTCTTGATGATCAGGTTTTCATAATGAAAAGAACACAAGAATGAAAAGAAAACAATTGTAATTAATTCATCATCGTCTTGAGAAACGTTGTATGAATTGCTCACGTCGCCTGTGTTTCCATGGAGAACGGTCGATGACCTGGAGTGGGAAATGTCCGACTGTTGATGTAGGTTATGCGTTGTAGCAGCTTTTCCACGGAATCAACCGTTATTCCACTGACCGTGATCGTCGTCATCTCATTGTTCATCGACACAGTCTTCAATCATTTATACACATAAAATGTTTACGCATTGTAACAAATCAATCAATGGATCAGTCAATCAGTCAATCATGTTTTAATGAAACCATTTCAAGGCAAGATACTCTTAATTAAAGGACAATTAATGGTAACAAAAGGGAAACCCAGAAGGGATAATATCCAACCGCTAGAGAATTGCTGCCCAGCGATAGTTAGAAAATCTCATAGTTAGGATATCTGATGCTCACAGAACATGCTGCAAAATCCTTAAGAAAAAATAAGGCAAAACTGGAGTCTAAAAAACTGAATACAGTTGCGTTTTAGTTCCTTTGAACTTGAGGTTTGTATATGTATGACGCTATAAATTTTTATATAAAATCAACCTGAAATTCAAACAGAGTGCTTAATACATGGAACTTCATATCACTCTTACTATAATGCTTCCAAGAAACCATTAAAATTCTTATTTCATATAATTCATAACAAGGATTTATATAGTGCCCCTTCAAGGTTACTACTCAGGGGCGCTACTGACCCAAACTTGGCCAAAAGGACAGTTTTAAGATTGCAATAGATGTGTCAGGGAACTCATGCTTGTATGTAGGGAGCCCAATCCAGACAACATGGCCAGCAACAGAGCTTATTTGCTATTAACTCACAAAATACTGAGGTACATTTGCAACATAGGCGTTCTTTGAGCCATGGTTTTCATCTATCAGCTGTAGCTACAGCTTCTTTATTCATAAACGGAGTAAAATATCTTTATTACTTTACTGAGTAAACTATCTTTATTCCCTAACTAAGTAAAATATCTCTACTATCATGAGTTCATAAAATAATCCGAATCTGAGCAAAATATTTTTACCATGCCATTTTCCATGTCATCAATGCCCGGAAAGTCAAGCTTCTCCTGGCAGGTGTTGAGACACTGAATGACATGATCACTCTCCGTTCTGTTCTTAAGGATGGACAATCCGGCCAGGTAGCCACGGAAGAAATGTCCCATGTGATTCTTTCCACCTGAATAATCGCAAAAAATGTTTGCAGACACTGGTCAATGAATCAAACAGTTCTAACATTGCCTACTTGGCTAGTTAACAAGACACCTAATGCAGTTGTTTCCCAGTTTGCTACTTACATTAAGATATCTAGACAATTGTTAGTGCCTTTCGACACTTTAACCCAGTGGTTCCCAACCCGTGGCCCGCAGGCCAAAAGTGGCCCGAAAGGCCTAAAAAATTGCCCTCGTCTCTCAAATTTTTTTAAAATTTTATGAAAAATCGACATTCTGGACAGAATAGAACACATATTATCTTCTATTACAAATTATTATGTTTTATGTCTATAAATAACATCAAACATTCAATTTTGAATCAATATAACAGTTTCATACGGTTTTAGTTAAAATAAAATTTTAGCCTTGTGACCCCTGTCCTTCAATTAAGAAAAAGTGGCCCCCGTGTCCTCCAACTTAGAAAAAGTGGCCCTGAATTCAAAAAGGATGGGAACCACTGCTTTAACCCGTGATGAGCTGCATTTGTTTCCATGTAATCACTTTTAGTACACTCTCGTAGTCAAAGTGTTAAATAAAACATAAGCAATGAATGCTTCCTACCTAACCAGCACGCTCCTACAACCAGCTTTGTGAAGTGAACGTGTTTCGTAGGATGCAGCGGCCACTCGTCGAGAATTTCCGGATTGTGTTTGCTCTCAATGAACCGCTTTCCATCGACGTAGAGCACGACCTCTGGAAAGGTGATGCTGATGGCGTAGTGATGCCATTTCTTGTCGCATACTTCCGGAAGTTTCCAGCGCCACTCTCCTGGTCGAAGTGAATTCATGTCGACGTTGGTGCCCGGCTCGCGACGCAACAGCAAGACAAGTCGACAGTTGTGGACGTACAGTGCGTAATGCTGGCGATTCATTTCTGCAGAAAACACAAAACGCTGCTCAATATCGAAATGGAAACGTAACACAATGAAAACTAAACATTGTTAGAAAGAATCTGCTTTGAACACAAGAAATTCTAAATGGAGATTTCGGTGTATCAAAGACTTTTCAAAAACTACAAAGATTTCCTTTCAATCTTCTCTAACACTGTCCTGATGAGCATTCTCATGAAAGCTTTTGTGAAGTTTGCATATTAAACTAATTGGCAAACAAGATACTCAAATTACAATTATGTCAACTTTGTTTGCGTATCTAACGAAACAGAAATACTGGGATTAAGCTCTGAGTAACCTTCAAACGCATATGATGTTCTTGAATACAACAGGCATCAAAAGATAGCATCATGACAAGTTCCTGGCATAGTCACGTCAAAACCAAATGACCTCAACATAAAACTTGAAGCAGAAAAGCAAAAAATTCAGCATGATCCAACATCGTTTTAACATGAGAAACTCAGCACAGTCACATAGGAACTCGTCATAATCTCCCATCAGTTTAACACGAAAAACACACTCTTGCCATGCAACATGTGCTAAAAACGAAGCATAGTGTTACAAACGAAGCGTACCTTCCCCGTCTGAGTGACACAAGATGTGCTCCTTAATTCCCTTGTGACCTCCACGACCTTTGCCCTTTCGACCATCCTCCTCAATGTCCTCATCTTCGTGCTTCATCCACGTGGAAATGGTGAACTGTCTTCCGATGTTTGGATCAACACGGCTTTGAGGAATCTCAACGGCCGTCATTCTTCCGTCAAACGCAAAGATCTGATCGCTCTCCTGGCCGTCGTCTGTCGGAAGATCCTTCGTCCATCCTCCCGACACGGAGGGGCTCGGAAGCAGATCGATTGTGCCGTCCGACGCACCTCAAAACACAAGTTCACATCAAATTAATAATATGCAAGAAAGCATGAAGGAATCCATGAAGTGCGGTAACTCATTTATTTCTTGCATTTGCTATAGCATCCGTTCATGCTCTCTACTTAGAGGCGCTCCTGACTACAGTGCGAACACTGCATCGAAGTTTCATGCCGAAGTGCTGAGCAATTGAAAGTGAAGGACTTGCTCAAGGTCCCTACGTGGCGACTTGGGGTGGATTCGAAACTGGAACCCAAAAGCGAGTCAGTACAAAAACAATGCAGAATTTCTGCTCTACACCCATGTCCTTAACCCTTTAATGCCAACAGTGTACCAAAAATTACAGAGAAAATAGTTCACCTCCTCATCATTAAAGCTTAAATAAATCATATGCATCCAAGTATGCAATGTAACGTAATGCATAGCACTTTTCCAAGCATAGCCAAAAGGTGATGCTTCCATACCCATTTAATTGGTTCAAACGAGTGTGTGATTGAAGTTAGACAGAGAATAAACCTAGTACTTACCAGCTCACTAATCAGTGACATGCCTGGTGGGAAAACTAGAAGAATAAACCAACAGAAAAGTCACGAAATAGTGCAATTCGGCACATAGAGAGTAGATGGACAAAGAGTTTTACCACAAAGCAGACAAAGAGTTTTACCACAAAGCAGACAAAGAGTTTTACCACAAAGCAGACAAAGAGTTTTACCACAAAGCAGACAAAGAGTTTTACCATAAAGCAGACAAAGAGTTTTACCACAAATCTTCCTCTGTGACTGCAGTGAATAAGTGTCACGGTCGCAACCCTTGCCAATGTGAGTTGTCGTCAGTTTAGCTGTCACTGCAATTCGGGTCAGGTTACAGTGTCCATCGCACAGTTCCAACTCTGCCTCCGGGGCTATCATCTTCCGACCTTCTCGTGGAGAAAATTCCACTCGATCCTGAAGGCCTAAAACAGAAAATAACTTGGATTAAAACCTTCTGCATGAACTGAAAAATTATGAGCTCATCTCAGTCGGTCTGGAAATTAATTCCAGCCTCTGGTGCTTGTATGGCAAAGACCACACTTAGTATTAGGGGAAGTGGGGGATTGCCCGGTGAGGTTATGCCACCAAAAAAGGCAGTGGCGAAACCTCTGACGGAGGAGAGAGAGACACTTAGTATGCCTTAGAAGAAATTGCCAACATATGCAAAATCTAGAAAATCTGTTTAAGTACCATATGCCCACTGTCCATACTTTTAACCAATTGATGGAAAGAAAACAAGACCCTTCTCTACAGGACACTTTCGACATCTAGGAGTTTACTTGAATGCAAACAGGGTTTTGCAAGTTGTAAATGTACGACAACCTGCATGCAGAAGTCTATTATGCCGATTATTATGCTTCAAACTGTAGCAAGGTTAGTTTGAATTTTAGAAGGAAATAACATCCAACCTATCCTCACAAAAGCACTGTGCTCATATGCAGCAGCCTTGCGAGGAAAAGGCACTACATAATTGCCCAGATAAAGTAACCAACTAACCTATCCATCCAGGTCTACAAAGCGCCTTCACTTCAATGTTGACAAAGATCTTGTCCGATTTGTGACTGTTGCAGTCAATGGCCGCCACTTCAAGTGCATAACTGTGTTTCCTGTTGTAATCGAGAGGCTCGGTATTTCGAAGGTAACCTTCAGCAATAAAAAACAGAAACATATTTCCACTAGTTACCACACTGTGGAAAACCATTTCGGAGCTGACGCCAAAAGAGAAGATTTACACGATGCTAGATGATGCTAAATGTCGCAGTGCTAGTCATTAAGACTGCAACACCAATTCTTCATAACGTGCTTTGCAGACTAGAAGTCGGTCCTTCTAAAGGTGATGTTACGCAAAAGTAGCAAATTATCAAAATCAATGCATAGGCACTCCCAGCAGATAAGACGCACCTGTACACAGACACATATATGCATATGTAATAGTAATGACAGCCTTAAATACATGAGTTACTAGCAAAACCTGCCAAAAAAGTTCTACCAAAATTAAATTTTAAACACTTTTTTAAATAATTTTTTTACAACATTTAGTGCTTGTTGTATTTTTCTCTAGTGGCTGACTCTCTGCCCCTTAGATTCACATTTCGTTGTGACTATGCGGGCGTTACAGATTTATCTATTAATAATAATAACAATAATAATAATAATAGTGAAGTCCCTGAGGGATCCTGTATACCTCGGGGCAAAAAAAAAACAACAAAAAGCAATAATAATAATAATGAAGTTACAGAGAGGATTACTCTACCGTCCGCATCAACTTGGAACGGCATATCGGGCGTAAGAATACGGTAGCAGCAGACTTCGGATATGGCATCATAACCATCTGGTTCGGCTGCCTCCAGGTGGACGAGACGGTCGTAGATCTTGCCCTCAACGACCTCAGCGTAGTAGGACCGCTGCTTCCAATCTGGATCCAAGTCATCGACATCCTCTACTTCAATATGAACCGACTCTCTAGACAAAAACAGAGACAAGTCAGTCAAAAATCGGAAGAAAAAAGCGTCAAGTTTAATGGTCTATCAGGGTAGGTACAATGTTTCACGAATTAACATCACAAATACTCTTATATGGCCGAATTAATCGATAAAAGGCATTAATCGCGAATGCTACGCAAATGTGCACTGAATGTGCAGCTCAATATTCATCATTCATTCATTCATTCGAGACATTTTTATATAGCTCCTCAATATCGATCGATATTGATCTATTTTGGACCTCCTGGGCATTGTCCCCGCGCTGCTCAGAAAAATGGTTCCAACAGGTTCTCTTTGCTCGTACAGCAACTCTGCAGAATCGAGAGTTTTCTGTGGTAGGTCCAGTGAGATGGAATGGACTTCCTTTGCAGTAGCGTCTAAGCCCCATAACTCTGAATGAAATTTTCCTCATTAAACTTTATACCATTTGTTTTGAGTGTGTTAGAGCCGGCAGTGCCTCCGAGTAGTTTCCCTGAAGAGGCGCTACACAAATGCTTCAATGTATGAATGAATGATTGTTTCTTTAAGCTGAACAGTGAACCCCATAACATTACACTTAACATAAAATCAAGCAAAGAAGAAATCAACAACATTAGCAGAAATGAAAGACCCGTCAGTGAAGTAGAATGTTAATAAGAGATGTCCAAGTACAATGGTACATGTAGGAAATTCCAATCTTGTCAAAGGCCTCTAAACAATTTTCTAAAGTGCTTAACACGTATTAATCAATTTAACGCATTGTGTGAGAACGAGAAATTTACTTTTGTGAATGAGCATTTGCATTGCAGCTGTGCGCTTCAATCTGGAAGTCGTATTGGCTCCTGGTTTCGTAGTCCAGTTGGAATCCACTACCCAGGACAATCTTCACTTCTCCGGTCAAGTCCTCCTGGATAACCTTGAATGGGAGGTTGGGGACAGACGAGAAAACCGTGTAACTGCATATTTCACCTGAGTTTCAACAGAACGATATTTCACCTGAGGCTAAGAGAGTGATATATGTTTTGCATAATGAGCTCAACAGATAAAAACTAATAATTATTATTATTATCATCTAGGAAATATCTGTTAAACCGATTTTGTTACCAAGTGATGTCACAGTTACTAAATAACATCTAGCATGTACTGATTGTACTCCTACTGAATTAAATCAATCTGCAGTACTTAAAAACATATTGTCATGAATAGGTTCAAAGTGAATATTTGCACAAGCGAGTGACCCATGTATTGAGAGATGGCATACACTGAGGTGTTAACAGGTGGTATTAAGACATCTCACTCACTCAGTCATTACTCACAAGCGCACCACGATTGACCAAATCTCAGGGTATATCAAGTGAAATTGGCAATGCTGTGGGCAGTAATCATACATAACTTAGTAGTTGAACACTACTCTTGAATTATCTTTATATGCCAGCAAATGGCAGTTCAGGTTGCCAAAGGTGCCTGACCATACGGGGCTGGGATCAAGAACGAAACTTGGACACCCCAGGAAAATTTTGAAAAACAAATCTTAAATGGTGCATTTTTTTTAGCAAACAGACAGTCAAATCAGGCTTTAAAATTTTTCAATTTTGATCTTTACTACCATTCACAAACATCACCGAAAAGTCACTAAGCTTCAAAATTAACATTTAAGTGAACTTGATTCTCAAAATGCATAGTCTCTGGTCTCCACGGACCAGAAAAACTTCGATGGCGGGCCACAAATAGTCGCATCTTCGACACCCTTTCAAAAATAAACACCTAAAGCATCAGACAAAGTGTCTTACCAGTTCTCGCGTTCAGAGGCTGATCAAGTTCCACCTCTGCTCCCTCTGGGGCATCTTCTCTGATCACGCCATGATAAGCATGCTTCTTGGAGGAGGACAATACTAGTTAAAGACACAACAATATCAAGGTATAAATCACTGGGTACCTGTACCAATTATTATCTTCATGTCTTTGTTAAAGCACAGGAATCATGATCATCTTCATAGACTGATCAGAGCAAAGAATGCTGCTCTAGAAACTTAAATTCAGCCACACTATTTTAATATGAAAACAGAAAATTGCCCCCTCCCCGAAATGAGGCAACTAAGAGTTAAATCAGTCAGTCAAAGTCAATGGTACACTAAGTTGTTTGTTATGCAAACTAGTTCATGGAATTTTTCAAAATTTGCCTAAAACGACTACTCAAGAGTCCTTGTCTTGAAAATTGTAATAAATATCTTACAGCAATTATAAATTCATCCTTTCCATATATCAAGTCATTATCACATCAAAATCCTGACAACACTTAGGTAGCTGTGCACAGCTAAGACAGCATACCACACAGCAAGTTGCAAGCCTGATAAGTAAATTCAGATACAGACGTCTATTATAAATGGGTTTCCAGAGTATACGAGTTAAATTAATATGATATATGTGCAGATTTAAATAAATTTGGATCAATACAGTAAAGATTTTAGTAATATGGCAACTACATAATTAATGAGAAAACATTTTGCTTATCCTTCAATTTAATTATTTGTGGCAATACCCAACTAGTTCCCCAGACGAAATTTGCAACAGTGTCAAACCTTCACTCACCCACCACATTCTCAAACACACAAAAGTTGCCTAAACTCTAAAGTGACATGGGCCCATGATACTCCATCAATTGTCAAGTAAGTAAGTAGACTTTATTTGCATCTGACAAGTGCAAATAGTATTTAACTACACTTTCTTTCCGTTACACCAATCTCATTCACTGCTTAAGACTTTGCCTAATTTAAGGAATTGCCTGTTAATAAGCATCATATCAGAATATGTTTTGCCAAGCTGTGCATCCCATAAAAATGTTTTCAGGTTGAAAGGGATCAGTAGCTAAAAGGATCGTGAAGCACTTCCCTAGGATGTCCAGTTAGTGACATAGGTCGCCAGCAGACTAGGAATGACACCATTGACCAATTGACAACTGAGATTTCTAGCCTTGTTAGATTCTGCTATTTATAAGCATATTATTTTACTTTCAGAAATGCATCTTTCACGGAATTCACATCTTGCAGGAGATCGTAGCACAATACAGAATGCTGCTAACATTAAAATACCTCATCCACCTACTTAATCTGCTTTCATATCTCTAGAAGACTGTGGAGAGGACCACGATGAAATCGTTCAATGTATTGCATGATCCCTTCATCACCAATGATGGCTCTATTCTGTTAATTACTCCAACTGATGTTTAGTCCTACTAGCCAATGATCACACATGCAGTAAACCAATGCCTTCCATGAACACAGGTGCTTTCAGCGACCCGATTTTATTAGAAAGGCCATTAGCCACAATAACTACATCCTCTCTTGAAATTAGTCTTAGCCAATCTTCAGGAGGCTTCGGGGGGGAATGAGGTTGGCCAACCCCATGCCACATCAGACAGCCCACCATGCCAGACTTCTTTCTGAAGGTCTCGACCTCATTCATTCATTACATGATCAGGAATCAGATCAATGCACATTGCACGGTTCCTTCTCCACATAGTCTTCCACATCCAATGCTTTCCGAGCTGCTCCAGCTGCTCCAAGTCTCACCTGACAGCGATCGATATAAAAGGGAATCGACAGCAGACGCAGCCGACGATGGCGCTATTGATCTATGTGACACCGTCAGTGGCTTGGTAAATATCGAGTGCATATGCTGCAGTTCATCACAGACTTCATGATTCACTGCATGTCAGGATAAACAAATGAGTAATGTTAGGTGCCAGTAATTCATCCAGAAACAATAATTAATAATCCTCGTTTATTTTTCGGACTTATGGAATGCAGTATGATTAATGATGATAATAATAATATTAATATTAATAACCTTGACCTTGAATAATGCTGTCAGACAAATCTGATTTTATCAGTAGTGTTGAAGCCCCTGAGGGATCATGCTTACCTCAGTGTATAATAATAATAATAATGATAGTAATATAAAAAATAAAAATGATAATAATAATAATAATATAAAAAATAAAAATGATAATAGTAATAGAGTAAGAGTAGTAACTGATGAATGGATGCTCACAAGTAGTTACAGAAGTCGAATTAAACTGTCAATTTAATTTATTTTAATTTAATCTAGTTCACATCAAAATCTTACTGTGCATGCACTTGGTAAGTAAATATTGTGATGCTGTAAGCCAGTTCATAAGTTGCATTCATAAAGTGAATAGTACAATTGACTGTGTTTCTTTCCTTCTCGTGTGTTTAGTACCAAGGCATGCCCAATAGGAAAAATGAAAAATTCTCTGTGATTTTTTTCAATAGAGCCACTTAATCAAAATTTGTGAGTGTCTTACAAACCTATTTTGAACTGAATATAAGTCATTCTTGCTGCCAACCTAGTTGCTTCACGCCTGTAGGGATATGACATGACTACATTGACTAGGTACCTATAACTGTAATCTGAAGCTGTAGAAAGAATTCTATTTGCATTCATAAACCAGAAATTGTGCTATTAACTGCATTGTCACTGAAAAGTTTTAAACACAGGTCTTAAAAAATAAGCAGGCAGATGAGGAGATATCTTAGATGAAATCTTACAGCAAGAGGGGAAGGTCATTTCAAGCAGAAGAGATCTAGCTGAAACCTTACGAGCATGGGGAGGAGAAGGCATTCCGTGAGGAAGGACCCACAAAAGCAAATGCTTTGGGCCATAGCAGTCTCTGCTATTTGGTGCTTAAGTACTGTATTACAGTGCAATTTGTAAGTAAGCATCAATTTTATTAAATTTTATTTCGCAACTTCAACTTCCATGTACAATTATACATACACACTACACATGAAGGATGAACTGATAATGACCTTGAGATTGATAATTCACACACATATGTTTAACATAAATTAGCAATGATGCATCAAATGCTGTTTGTTGACTTTGTTCCTATAAATTCTAAACAGAAAAATATTCAGTGAAGAGCAACCTGTTTCAGCATCTCTGGTCAATTTATAATACCTATAAATGGCATCATTTCACCTGTGAATGAACACAGAAATTAAGCAGCCCACCCCAAAACTCACAGTCGTCTCTAAAATTAAGACGGTTCATCGCCGTTATTCAATTCCCTCATTTACCTAAATATATTTGCAATACCCGATCATTCATGTAACTCATTTTAGCTCACAACTTTCTAATCATTTCTAGTTGCCACACACATGTCTTGGGTCTTGTACTTTCTTGAACAGTCATTACAAATGCATCAAGGATCGACACTGGTCAGAAATTACCTAGAGCTACAAGTCTTTTACACGGCCTGTGTTTGTTTCCGTTTACGGCACTGTGTGATAATTAATTAGATCATTAGCGTCGCCCTCCCCTCCTCCTTTATCCAGCTAGGGACTGGCACCGCCAAAGTGTTAGCAATGACGGAGTTTCCACGTTCTCCGCATAACATTTCAATCATTTCAACCGTTTCGTCTACAGTATTATCACATCAGACAAAAAACACGTCCATGTTGACGCTGTTTACATATACTGTATTACAAGCCACTCGTTGTAACTAAAAACGTTCACAAAAGGCGCTGGCAAAATAAGAAGACCGCCAGATGAGTTGAGTTTCAGAAACACTTGATTATTGGGGAATGATTATAATCATTACAAACTCACCGGTACAAGAAGACGCGAGGACAAAGACGATTAACGACCTCAGCATTTTATCGCTACACCCAAACTCCCTGATAATCATGTTCGACACGATGAATATTGCAACGTTTTCAGTTTTCACCCAACAAAAAATGCCAGCGTTTACAACGACACACGAACTAAGGTTTATTTCAGTCGATTTCGGAATCTCGAGCAATTAAATAACCAACATGGCGCCGATGATCTCGCATGCATTAATAAGCATAGGTCACGTGATACGCCTACGATGGTCGGTGTCGGCGCAGTGCGCTACTAGCTAGGTGCGCTACGCTAGGAAGCGGGAAACGCTTTCGTTGGGCAATACCCGTGCTGATACCCGAGATGTGTCATTACCTTTTCAGTTACTTTCAGGCACTTAGAAATTCAATGACTCTTCAGCTTTGATCAGCCATGCGATAAAAGCACTCAAAACCAGTGCAGTGTCGTATACTCTACATGATGTCTATATAGGCTACTTTGAGGCTTGAGCTGGAATCGATACATAATTTTATAAGAATATTACTTCCAACTCTGACAACCCTGTCAAATCTTAATTGTAGGTGTGCCATTTTGTAATGAGTAAAGTAACTTATATAGGCCTATCACTGTACACGGTTGGCCAATGGGCCTATATACAGGGTGAGCCAGAAAAGACCCACACTAAGGTTTTTGCCAATATCTTGGCAAGCAAGAAGTAAGAATATCGAAATGAAATTTTACAACGAAAATGCGGGTTTTCTTGCAGTAGCCCATTGTTCAGCTGCTTCAGCAGGCCATAAACGAGACAAAGCTATGCCTATTAGATCATTATCAGCACGACACCGAGTGAAAATTGCCGTGGGTGTGTGGGTTTCGAGTCACAGCATTTCTTATAGTCCACATATCGGTCTTCTTTGCACACTCAAACTCCACAGTGGATCGTAGTCTCAACCAGTATGAGAATTGTAGAAAAATAACTGGGGGCTCAGATGGTGATAGGTGATTTAATTGGGATGGGGGAGTGCAATGAAAACATTGCTATGTGGACCTAAGTCTAAGAAATATTATAGACCTTGGGGTTCAGCCAACAATCCCGGGAATTCTCAACCTCGTTTGACCCCTTCGCTGTTTTCTACAATTCTCATGCTGGCACGACATCCTCTGCGAGTTTGAACACAATCAGTTGGCCCTAAGTTGACTGGGACTAATAATTATCGAAGGGTCAGGAAGGGAAATGAAACCGCGACCTCAGGCAGGGTGAGAATTGCCGGGGGGGGTTGGGGGGTTTCGACCCCCCCAGTCTTTCTTAGAGCCCCATGTTAAAGTATGTTTCTTGCACCCCAATTCCAAGTGGATAATGGTCCAACCCCCCAGTTATTTTTCCACAATTCTCATACTGGCGACCTGTGAGCCAATCAGAGATCGTCTCCTAATTATCTGATGCGTGACATGCGCCACAAGTGATTTTGTGGTCGTCTATCCGGGTACTTAGCAGTTCCAAATTTATCCGCAATGTCCCGGATGTAGCCACATTTAATCTAGGTCAATGACCCAATTGTCATCGACTCCCTAATATAATTATTATCCCGTCAGTAGCCTAATAATATTCCTAGGCCGTGCAGGCCCTACTGTGATTATTGGGATTTCCCGTTCGGCACCATTAGGCCACAGGCTAGCCCACAGCAGCAAGAGAAAGCATTAGGCCTATAAGGCCTATAAAAATGATGTAATGGCCTTCATCAAACGGCTAAACCAGAACACGAGTCAACAATTAGTCAAAACTCAAAACCCCAAAATGATCGTAATAGCCGTGATGGAAAGTTTTAGAGTCTCAATCGATTTCTTTTTGGCATTACTAGGCCACTAGTCCAAAATTGATCAGGCCTTGTTGATGTGACCATTAATCTGGTGCTATGAACGTTAAATAATTTCGGTGCGAGAGATGCGCGCCCCAGTTTATTCGCCACACCGAGCCAATCAGCACGCAAGAACCACCATTTGAGTGAACTTGCGGATCGCATCTAGTACAGTAAGAAATGGTAGAATTTGGTCGAAGTGTGGGAATTGCCAAGTTGCGGAGGTTCAATAATAATAATAATAATAATAATAATCTTCATTTAATCACTCAATCTGACAAATCGCAGAATGATTACAGGTACATGTTATACGAAACACGGCCCACTATAGCACGACACGCAGGTCGGCTTTACAGCAGTGGGTTCGGTAGCTTAACACTAATAGCCTAAGTGCTGGATCACTCCTGGTCGGCCAAGCCAGAAGTGGGAGGGCTATCTTTATTTTTAGCAGAACCCGAGTCAAGCAACACAACAGCAAAGCGCCAATGGCAGCTAACAGAAACTTTAATAAATTAATGCCCTCATGAGCGAGGCTTGAACCCGGGCCGCTCAGTTTAACGACCAGCGCTCTCTTAACTGAGCTACGGGACAGTATAGATAACAAAATACAATTTTCAAATTTTTAAACCATGATGTTGAAATAAAAATCAAATAGGCTTATATGCGTGTGAGTCAATAGTCGGATCACTGAACGTACGAAGTATCATGTTTACAATGTACATCTAGATTCCAGACCAAAAGTCTGCATAGACTGTCCTTCAATGCCCTTCATCCACTAGCGCATGGCACTCTTGAAGTCAAAAAAGTGCAAAATGGCACAAAATCCAAACCGAGGAAATCCTCACAAAGGACGGCCAACTTGGCATTACTGCGCGATGTGCGACTTACCCTCTTCATGCTCGCCATCTTTGTCGAGTGTTTATAATAATAATATACAGTGATGCCACAGCTGTGTTTTTTCCACTAGATCTGGGTTTATTCGCCTTCGTATGGGTTTCTGGTTTTTTTTGGGCAAAATCTGGGTTTATTTCGGTGAGTTGACATTTTGTATTTACAACACCTGAATATTTTGTGAAATTCAATGTAAAATGGTTGTAATACATACTTTTTCCATTAATTTTAATTTTAAACTCCACAATCAAGATCTCACATTGACAATTCACAACTAATTTATGACCTGAAGCTCTGCACAGAAATAAACCATTTTGATGTCTCAAAATAGATCAGGTCACTCCTCTCTCCTTGTTAAGCCGTTTTGACATCTATAACATATTATATATATATATATATATATACTGCAGGTCAGGTAAATCCTCTAGTAGTATAATGGCCTAGTTGTTGCAGAGTATACCTATTAATGTGGTTCCAGGTGGTTAAAACGTTGAATTGTTGATGTATTAAAAAACTTTGACTGGAAACCTCGGACAACTTTAAGACTTTGTAAACTTAAGCCATGTGTGCTATGTGTTTAAAATTCTGCTGGTAGGCTCGACCCGATTAAGCTTATTGTCAATATGGATCGATGCCGAGTCTCTGACAACTTTAACAATTGATATTTGTAAAGTTGTAATTACATTTTATTCGACTCTTTTGACGAGTATTTTGTTAACCTTCATACGAAGAAGCGAAAAACCAACTTAATTTGAGCAAATGGGGTCGAAAATAGCTTATACGAATAGTCTGGGTTTTTCTGGGTTTTTTTCGGAAGGAAATCTGGGTTTATTTCTGAAACCTCAGTGGCAACACTGATAATATATACAAACGCTGTCGTTGCTTGTTTCAGTTGTTGACGAAATCTGTTTAAATAATTAAGCTTTTGGTTTCGTACAACGAGTTACAATGGTGGATCCGATATTCGATTATCAGTTTCGGTTGATTCTTATCGGCGACAGCACAGTAGGAAAGTCGTCTTTGCTGAAGTATTTCACGGAGGGTCGATACGAAGAGACATGCGACCCTACTGTTGGGGTCGATTTCTATGCGCGGCTCCTAGAAGTAAAGCCCGGCGTTAAAGTCAAGCTCCAGCTGTGGGACACCGCCGGCCAAGAACGATTTCGGTGAGTTGTCTCGCTGAAACGGACAGGATTTCGAGAATGAGATTCATCTAAATCAGTTATGTGATATTGAACATTTCTGAAAAAGTTATGCCATACGTTAGACAATGTTTCTTATCAATTCTCGTTACAGTCTCATGCAAGCAACTGAAATTCAATATTAAGAACCTCCATTTTAAGGAAAG
Source organism: Lumbricus terrestris (assembly GCA_949752735.1). Classification (NCBI taxonomy): domain Eukaryota; kingdom Metazoa; phylum Annelida; class Clitellata; order Crassiclitellata; family Lumbricidae; genus Lumbricus; species Lumbricus terrestris. The sequence goes on from OX457047.1 coordinate 33,283,799, forward strand.
AGTTTAATCTAATGGTTGCTGCATTGCCATCTGCATCATGTAAATTAAAGAGATCCTGTATCTGTTTAGCCAGCATTTGCCTGTGCTAAGGAGTCCTGACCTGTTCAGTCAGAAAGTTTATTTACGGTAGACTTGTTGTCTGCAATATGAAATAATATTTTGCATAATTTGTCAGTTGTGCTTTTGTATTCCTATAGGTTAGTTTTAAACTGGCAGGTTTTCGTGAAATCTGGATCTATATTGAGCACCCAGAACTGTTCTGTATCAAACAACACAGGTTCTTTAGCTATTAAGGATATTTGGATCTTTTGGAATTATGACAAATGCACTGCTTCATGTATTCTTGCAAGTCATAGCTTCAGAGCTACTTGCCATATTATCTATTAAAATCTTTTCTGCCGCAAACTTGTGTGCAGTTATTGTTTTTTAATTTCCCATATGTATGGTTCTTGATTTCAGGTCAATAACGAAGTCGTACTATCGTAACTCAGTCGGAGTGCTGCTCGTCTACGACATCACCAAACGCAGGAGCTTTGAGCATCTCGAGGAGTGGCTCGAGGAGGCGCAGCTGCACATTGAGCCGCAGAAAGCCATCTACATGGTCGTCGGACACAAGTCGGACATGGACGGCTTGCGAGCGGTGAGCACGAAGGAGGGCAAGCACTTTGCCGACTTCCACGGGCTGCGCTTTCTCGAGACGTCTGCGCGGACTGGCCAGAACGTGGAGGAGGTGTTCCTCACGATAACCCGAAACATTTACCGGATGCTTGAGGATGGGCAGGTGTACGTCGAGGAAGGCTGGGACGGCATCAAGCAAGGCTACGCCCAGCCGCGGGAGAGCGTGATGCTCAGTACAAATGAGCATGAGTCGGGAGGCTGCTGCTAGTTCGTCTTTTCTGGCCTTGTCTATGATTGGGTCTGCTTGTGTTTAGTCTTTGATGCACAGATAAGTCCGGACAAGGTTCTAGTTAATTGTGCCCTTGAAACAAACGTAAGGAATATGGATATGTGTCACGCGAGGCATTGTTGATATCGCCATGTTGCACAGGGATCTTTTGATGCCAACTTCTTTTGCTTTACCAACATTATTTGAATATTTACCCTTAAGAGTGGCAGTTTTGTCATGCACGCACGTCGAATATCAGATAAATGTTAGGGTATCTGGTTTTTACTATATATAGAGTTCCCATCACGTGTAACTACTCTGCAGTTTTATTAATAAATTTCTGCGTACTTTGGCGCATGTGGGTGTGTCCTGATGACCGGTACTGGTCTCTCGTGTGCTTAGGGTTGGCAGCGTGAAAGCAATGCACCTGTGTCTCGCAAAATGACGGACATGTTCTTGATGTGCGCAATCTTGTCACTTAAAACTAGTCAGCTGTGTTTACATTTCGGTTATTCTGTCCGCTAGAAACAATTTCTTTATGTGTGTTAGACTGTGTGACTCTAAACGTTTTTTTCTGTACATTTATTTTCTTGTCAGTGTCTGATGAATGAACTTCAGGTCCAAAAATGTCTGTTTCTTGATGACTCATGTACATTTGTGGGATGCATTTTTTTGACTGATGTTGGTCAACCTTCACCTGTACACTCTAAAATATACTTGTCAAGGAAGTTTATTCTGCTGGGAAATACACACCATCTTGATCTTTTTGAGCTTGCACCCAAAGTTGAGAAAGTGCCAAACTGTGGGGTGTGAAATTAGTCCCATTGGTGCATTTTCTGGCTTTACCGGTGCTTTTGAGAAATGTAAATGCTCATCTGTTGCCTAACTATTTCATTTAATAATTAATATATTTTTAATGCACAGTTTGAGTTCGGATAGAAAACTGTCAGTGGCATTGAGAATCTCGAACGAAATGACCAAGAGAAACTCAAATTATATTCATGAGTAAAAGTGTCAATTAGACAATTGAGAATTCCACAGATAAAAATTGTTATTCAAATGCCACGAGAGAAAGCTGTTAAAATTTCAGAAATTTAAATATGAATGAGATTGTTTCAGGAAATGTAGAATGCCACAATAGATGGCCATAAAGGTTATGCAAAATGTGCCAGTGTTGAGAGTGTTGTAATTTAATGTAATTGAGAAATTGTCACAGATTGCCGCTATGTATGTGTTGTGAGTGCACCAGAACTGAGGTTGCTGCAGAAATGCCGAGCGCTGAGAAATGGTTGCTCAGAACAGTTCCTTATATAAATCTGAATGAAATTGCATAATGACGTGTTTGAGATTCTCTTGAAGAATGATACTGACATTTTACAATTGCCAACTCATGATGTTTGATGACTTGCGTTTAAAGGTGTAACTACTAACTGTTCATGGTTCTTATGAATCATCCTTTTTGTGCTGTGTCTAAGAAAGTGTGTTACTATAATAATAACATTCGGACTAACCTGTATATACTACAGTGAGTGTTTACTGTTTATAAATGTTTTCATCTGGTGAACAGGCAGTGATCCGGATAGTGTTTCAATTTCGGTCTATTGATCTATTGATCTATTGATCCACTATTGCTCCTTTGAAGTTTCATCAGGTCTGTAACACTGATTTAAAATTGTATCCCATTGTGAAGTCTGTTGAGAAAAATTCAGCTGGCTTTCGTTATATCATTTTGTGCAGCTTTTGTCGCTTTTAGTCATTATTCTGTTGCTATTGCTATAACATAATGGTGCAATTTGTTGGTGGTTTCATTGTACTAGAGGATCTCTTACAAGCCAAGTTACACACTTGAGTAGTACTGACTAAAAACTGCAGTACAATTATTATTATTATTATCTGAAGATTTACAAAGTGCAAGCTACTATCTAACTAAATGCACTGCTGAACGCACTAAATGCACTGCTGGTGCAATGCACGTAGACGACACCACATGCACATCATTCAGATGTCGCAATGGTTGATGCTCTTGTCAGTTTTTTCCTGCGTGCATGCTGAAATCTCTGTGCGTTTTTTTCTGTGTTGATCTCCCACCTGTTTGTGAACAAATCTGTACTGTGAAGCCTTGCGAGCCGTTACGAAAGAGGAAAGCTTTTGATTGTGTCTATGGTGCCAGACCAGAGCAGAACATTCTATGACTGAACCCTCTGAACCCAGAAAGATATCATATTGTCACGGGTATATCTAAATTATCTGAACCAAACAGGTGTCAGATTATGAGGCATGACAGCTCCGATAGATTTGATTATTCGACTTGTAACACCGAGAGTACAGGTCGCAAGCGTCAGAAGATTAATGAGCGAGGTCTTCAAAAATTTGCAATTGTTTCACATCTCAGATTCAGGCTTAAGTATCAACCTTGAGGACTTAATAATAAATTTATTATTATCAATGAGAAAGAATATGACAGTTGACTACGCAGTAGGTTCCCGCGTCCCATGGATCTATGAAGAACAGAAAACTGTTGGTTTAAAGATATTCCACAATGTCTCTGGCTCTACGATTGCTACAATATGTTTGGCCTCTTTTTTGTAATTTCATTCAGTTTGTTGTTTATTTTGTGAACACAGAGAGAAGTCGGTTATTATCAAAAATTCTAATCACACTAAATTATTGAAATTATTACTTGTACTATATTTGATGCACTACTTTTGGTAATTGTGTGTATTTTGAACTTCTTTTCTTCTGAGCATAATAACTGCAACATTTAGTCAATTTTTTCCTAGCAGTTGCAAATTGCTGATGTGATGAATTCAGTTACCTGTGTCCAGTGCTTAAAGTGTAAAAAATAAGTGCTTGGACGCTCCTCGCCTTTTCAATGTGTGCTGGCCAAACAAGTGGCTGGACGTCATAGAGATTTGAAAATAAGTGCATGGACGCCATCCATGACCGTCCTGTCACACTTTAAGCGCTGCATGTGTCTACTTAGATATTGAGTTGTGCAATATCTTACAGGTTAGTTACTGAATTGTCAGTGTTGTGGTTGGGGTTCATATCCATGTTGGATCAAGAACAGGTTGTGGGAGAGGGCTGACCTTTTCTGAGGCTAAGAATTGATGTTGGGCACTTTATATAATCGATTGCTGCATCTTGGCATTTCAAAGGAAGGAATTATGTTAAAGGAAGCGATTTCTCTTGTTACTGAAAAGTCAGATATATGTTTTTTCTTTGGTGAAGCCATTCAAGAATTTGCGCACCTTGTTAGGACTATTATCCGTGAACCAGTTAACATGAATTATTATTTAAAATTTATTAACTCATGCAGAGACATGGTGGATAGGGCAACTTTGGTACAGACATGGCTTTGGTACAGACATGGCTTTGGTACAGACATGGCTTTGGTACAGACATGGCTTTGGTACAGACATGGCTTTGGTACAGACATGGCTTTGGTACACACTTGGCTTTGGTACACTCATGGCTTTAGTGCACACATGGCTTTGGGGCACAGTAGCTTGTCAAAAAGTTGTCAGAACTCTTGGTTTGTAAAACTGAGTACGTATTTGAGCAATTTCTTCGTACAAGAGTTCTCTGAACCGTTGAGTGATCATCAATGCTCACTCTTCATTAGACGACTCGTGGCTTGACTACGCATTTTCAGTTGTACATGACTTATATGAATCAAATTGTAATAACAACCACCGCATAATCACCCATTATCACCACCAGGCCAGTTTTTTTTTCTTAATTAATGCAACTTGACAGATGTTAAATAGTTTGTAAAGAATTATATATATGTGATTGTCGTGGCATGCATAGTGGCTTATTTGTTAGTGTGATGAATGGCCAACTGAATTCTTACACCGAACCCAAGAAATGAAGTTGCCTACACTTATCTATGGTTGTCACTCTGCGTATTTGGACTACTGTAAGTTTTTTTAGCCTACATCTTTCCTGCTAAACTTCATTCGTTGTCCATACTGTGCAATTATTCTTTAATCCTGATTTGTTGTTTCCTTGTGTGACATGTGTTTCATCAACATCTTCTTACGATAATATGATGTCTTTGATGTCTTGCTGTGTCTGCCCTGTTACTTCAGTGTTTCATTGTACTACCACCGAGTTCTGCAATACATTCCGTGACTTGGCAACCGGTGTGTACATGCGTGTGTAGTGGTTCGATGGAAATTTGCGGTGTACAGCGAGAATTAAATGTGTGTCCGTCATAGCTGTTGTTCTAATTTAGGTGTCTTTAAAATGTAAATTTCCGTTTCGCTTAACTAAAGATGTTGTTTCGGCTTAAGTTGGAATGTAGCTCAGTAAGTGGATATGTGATTATCGGGATTGTTGTTGACAGTTGGTTTTCTTTGTCGTTTGTTTGTCTGTCTTCGTGTGTGTATGCGTGGGTGTATGTGTGCCCGCACGCGTATGTGCACATGTGTGTGCTTGCATGAGAGTGTGTGTGTGTGCATGTGTGTCTTTGGGTTCTGGATGCAGTTTGCAGGCTTTGTGGATAAGTTTGCGCAGCTGTTGGGTGTCTTATAAATTTTAATTCAAATTCGAGCCATCAGGGAAATTTTCCGTGAGGGTTTTGACACTGTTGATTCGTAAAAATTATTTTAATTAAATTGTCTTCACAGTCTGGTGTGCAGCTGATAAATATTGATCTCAGTCAACAAATGAATCTTGACAGATACCGGTAGGCAAAATAAGATCCTTTTTTAAACCACTTTATGTTTTTACCAAGAAACAGTTTCGAACGATTTTGTCATCTCACGTCACAAATGAGTTCAGGAAATTAAGATGAATATTGATGTGAGTTATTCAGCTGAAAATTTTAAGTTTTATTTAAAAACCTTCTTTGTTTCTATTTTTCTGTATTTAGATCGTCTTTTGTTCTGACCACAGCTGTTTCTATTTTTTCTGTATTTAGATTGTCTGTTGTTCTGACCACAGCTGTCTTTATCCATCGCAAAGAGTTGGGTTGTTGTGTTTTTAATCGTTATTCTGTGTAATTCTTTTGTTTTAGTTTAAGCCGAGATCTTATTATTATGTCTATTGAGAACAAATAAATCTGTCGTGAGCATTGCTAACAACTTGGTTTTTGTTTTTAATCGGCCTTCAATTCAAGGGAGCAACCACTAGTGAGTTTTCATGCACAAAGTGCAGAGTATACCAGAACTGACAGTTGAGACCAGTTGAGCTCCATTGATAAAATATGCTCTCGCTGTGTTTGCAAATTTTTTTGTGGACTACTTTGGTCTCGAATGCAATATTTAATTTACGATCGTTGTAAATTCTGTGGGCTGTGTTAACTTTGACCCTGGTATGTGATCAGTACTTTGGATAAATAATTATATATATATATATACAGGGTGGTCCAATAGAAATGCAACAACTTTGACGCCTTATAACTTAAACAATTTTTATCTGAGCGTCTTGTCCAATATATCAGATTGAACATAATTATCCATTGTATCATTCTGCAAAATATCTAAGAGATACCATTACGACGTTTTGAGATAATGATATTAATATTCGAAGTCCCATTTTCTTACCGTAAAACTGCAAGAAAAAAGTCTGAAACTGAATATGTTAATTCTAAACAATCACTTAGTACTAACAATTAATTACAATTAATATCTTGAGTGGATTAACCATTAGTCTAACAAAATACTCAATATGTCCACCACGTGCTTTAATGACTGCATCAACACGAGACGACCACTGATCGATGGCTGAGTCCACCAGTGCTTGCAATGGGTTATTTCAGCCCAGCAGCAAAGAATCACTTCTTTCAAACGTTCAGCGTCACGTGTCGGTTCACGTTAGACCAGTTGCTGAAGACAACCCCAGATCGAATAATCAATCGTGTTTAAATCCGGACTGTTCAGTCGCCAGTTATCAGGTTCAATTAACTCTGGCACGTTAGCGTTCAGATAGGCAACCGTCTATGACGTGAACGATGCGCCGGCACTCCATCTTGCTGAAAGATGTAACCATGCATCAACTCCAGACAGTTGGCGAATATCACGTAGCAGTCCTCTTGCGAGTACTTCATCGCAGTAATAAGCACTGTTCACCTTAGCCTTTGGAGTAATAAAGAATGGCACCGTCTTTACAAGCTTTGAAACAGCCAACAACACCATCACACTTTGTGAAAAGTGCTTCCTGCCCTTCAGAAGCAGAGCAGACGCAGCCACACGACGCTTAAAGCCAACAAATGACTCAAGAAGCGAACGACAGATGAAAAGATTGACAGACGAGAAGATCTTCACGGTTCAGACGCCAATAAACACTCAGAACGACTGTGTGTATGCAAAATAAGCTTTTTGACATATTATTCAGTTTCAGACTTTTTTCTTGCAGTTTTACGGTAAGAAAATGGGACTTCGAATATTAATATCATTATCTCAAAACGTCGTAATGGTATCTCTTAGATATTTTGCAGAATGATACAATGGATAATTATGTTCAATCTGATATATTGGACAAGACGCTCAGATAAAAACTGTTTAAGTTATAAGGCGTCAAAGTTGTTGCATTTCTATTGGACCACCCTGTATATATAAACACTCACTATATATATGCATATATATGATATGTGTATATATAATTATATATATATATATATATTTATAATTTATATATAAATGTAGTTGTAATTATTACAGCCAGAGCTTGAAACAACTGTAGTCTCTGTGTAGTATTGAACTTGGGCAGTGGTGCATGGTCACTACATTAGAGACCTGCTACATATATATATATAAATATATATATATATATATATATATATATATATTGTCTGTAGGCCCCTATCTGTACTTTATACCAGCATGCCTTCATGGGAGTCCACAGAAGGCCTGCCTTGTTTTGACACCTTCTGGAGGGTTCAATCAAAATGTTTACAGGCATGCTGGCAAAGTATTATGATAATTCAAAATTGTGAAAACAAATACAGGATGTGTATAGTACATGTGACCTGGTCAGGGTTAGTGATTTCCTTTCTGCATTATAAAGTACAATGAAGTTAAGCCGGAGGATGTGGAGAGTGTCTCTGACATCAGACAACAAATAACATTATTTATCCAAATGAGCATCAGAAATTAGTTAAGTGCATGACACTTATCTACGACCTTGGTCAGATGTTACTTTGCCCCATAAAACCTTCTACTGCTTTAACACCGCGCGTCTGGTGAACTGTTTGTCATGCCTACTCATGTGTTACGATATATGGTTGATGTGTTACATTATGTGATTCGGTTGTGAAATTGCACATGTTAAATGGGGTTAAATTGCTGTTCGTTTTCTCGTTTGATCTTGTACTAGGATCAAGCTGATCGCGTTCTTTGATTTACGATTCTGTGATCGAAGTGAAGAACTAGGACATGCATCTGAGAAGCATTAAGAAAGGCTGCAGGCTCTACATTTTAGCGAGTGTTCGCAAATTATCTAGTTATAGGTGAACATTGCTAAGTAGTGAATTTTAGCACCGACCACATAGGAAGTGTTTCTGTATTGAAGACATGCATCTGAGAAGCATTAAGAAAGGCTGCAGGCTCTACATGATAGCGAGAGTTCACCAGTGGCAACTTATCTAGTTGTAGGTGAACATTGCTACGTTGTGAATTTTAGCACCGACCACATAGGAAGTGTTTCTGTATTGTGCCTCAATGGTGCTAGATTCTGTGTAGCGATAAACTGTCGACAGTGCTCTACACATCAGACGGGACCTACATAATGGGGACTGATAGAATGTTTGTGAATGCAAATCTTGGAAATTTTTCAGTGCCCGACACAGAGTCATGGAGACCAGCTTAATAACTTGCGCTATAGAGCTATAGAAGGTTGCTTTGTCCGTTCCAGTGTAAGACCAGAATCCGGGGAGGTCAAGCCAAACGCAGAATATGTTGATGGTGGTGTGCATTGGGTAGAGGACAGAATGGTGTTATGCAGCAAAGCGTAGTGACAATGGCAGTGCCAACTATACACTTTGGCAGGTAGCGAGGGTCATGGGAGTTGATCAGTAGGTCGAGGAAACTTAATGTACAGAATATATTAAAAAATACAAAGAACTTGTTGGCAGGTCAAGAGTTAAAATAGGCAGGTCAAGAGTTAAAATAGGCAGGTCAAGAGTTAAAATAGGCAGCTCAAGAGTTAAAATAGGCAGGTCAAGAGTTAAAATAGGCAGCTCAAGAGTTAAAATAGGCAGGTCCGATGACTGGTTGCCGGGACCTATGGTGGCAGTTGAAATGCAGAATGATCTAACCGAGACTTTACGGCGCCTGTTGAATTGAATTGAATTGGACCTATTATTGATGGACATCGATTCTAAAGCGACTCAGATACAGCCTAGGTGACTCTATTTTTTATTTATTTCTCTCATTTACTATAGCGCTCCTTCAAGCTCTCCACTCGGAGGCGCTCCCAACTACAGCATATACGCTGTGTCAGAGTTTCACGCCGAAGCGCACGAGCAATTGCTAGTGAAGGACTTGCTCACTGTTCCTACGCAGTGACTTGATGTGGATTCGAACCTGGAACCTCCGGGTCCAAGGCACCGAATCCACCACTTCACCACCGTGCCCCCACAGACTTGACTGTAGGAAAGCGTAAAAGAACTTTGCAATCAAGTGAAGGCAGTTTTCTTTAAATTCAACAAGTAATATTTCCACTTTAATCAATACAAGGACATAATATTATCATGTATGATACATCTTACATGACATGCTTCTGTACTGCAAGAATAGTAGCCTATTTGCAGTAATTTAATGTACAATTGTACATTGCTGATATTATCTAAACTAAAGTATCAGCGAATGAATAACAAACTAAGACTGAAGAAACCAAAACTGTTATTATTATTATTAAATATTATTATTAATTCAATTTAATTACACTGTCATTTATAACATGTCTAAACAAAATAGAATCTTGCACGAAAGAGCGTAACAGGAAAGTCTATTCATATAAGAAATCTTAAACAAATAAGTCTTAAGGTTTTTCTTGAAGAGCAATAAAGGATTGAAGATGACATCGTCGATCTTAAGATATGGATGTTGTGGCTGTAGTCTTCAAGTCTTGACTTTGGAAGAATTCGACGCCATGCACCTGAGGCATATGTCTACATGAAGCCATGTAGACATGTAGGACCAATACGCTTAAGCACGGCGCCGTAACAAATGCGCGCATGACAAAAGCGCGCAGACAAATGCGCGCAGGCAATAGCGCGCAACAAGGACCTTCCCCGTCAAAAGAGCGCAGACAAAAGCGCGCAAAAAAGCGCGCAACGGAAAAGAAATTTGAGAACAGTTTAAAATATTCATGTTTCATACATCTAAGTTTTCATAGGCTCTTCCTATGTCCGACTTATTATGCTGATTTTCGGCGTCATCGTCATCATCATCATCATCATCATCATCATCATCATCATCATCATCACAACCATCACCATAATCTATACCGTTATAGTCATCATCATCATCATCATCATCATCATCATCATCATCATCATCATCATCATCATCATCACAACCATCACCATAATCTATACCGTTATAGTCATCATCATCATCATCATCATCATCATCATCATCATCATCATCATCATCATCATCATCATCATCATCATCATCATCATTGTTCAATTTGTATTTCTGCTGCTGCGTTTCATTATGTTTAGATGTTCATTAAAAACATTTTTATGTATTGGGTCTATTTGTTCTTAATCGCGCGCATTTGTCTGCGCGCATTTGTGGTGTGCGATTTTGTTACTGCGCGCATTTGTCTGCGCACATTTGTCTGCGCGCTTTTGTCATGCGCGCTTTTGACCGTGCACCCTTAAGCACCCATCTGGGTCGTCTCTTGATTAAGCTCTCCACTTGAATCGTCAATTAGGCCTATAGTCAAACGCTCATAAATTGTATCTCGAAACGTTAATTACCGCACGAGTAAATTACTTAGCAACTTCAATCATTCTGGCGATGAATAATAAGACATTTCCTGTTTATATTACAACACAATTAATAAAGATTTCATTCTTAATTAATAAAACATCGTGAAACCAGGTAGATAATTAGACCGTCCTGCTACCGAAAGGCAGGATAAAAATTAATCGGATATATTATGATCATGTATTTATTATACAAGCTCATAAATTGATTCGATAATTTAGTATCGTCAAAGTAACGTTAAGCCACTTAGCCTAAAGGCCCTACTCGCATAAATAAAGATTATACATGAAGTTGCAGAATGCTTTGCTCGTAAGTCACCCTCACCCTTCCTTGTAAGCCTGATTTTGCTAAATATTGCTTGCATTCGACTCAACCCCAAGAGTTGGACAGAGCAACCTAAAGATTCATGCAAAGCAGAAATGAAATTCATATTTAAAGTTAAAATTTGTGGCAGACCTGTTCGACTTTCGTGCGATGTTCGTTGAACAGTTTTGCAATAACTTTGTCTTCCAACATCAAGACTAGATTTCTCTCTTGGGATGTCTTCTTATTATTGCTCGCGAGCAATAAGTGTTTATTGCTCGCGAGCAAAAGGTGTTTATTGCTCACCACCAATAGGCTAAGTGTTTATTGCTCGCAAGCAATAAGTGTTCATTGCTCACCGGCAATAAGTGTTTATTGCTCGCGAGCAATACGTGTATATGACTTGAGCAGTATGAGAATTGTTGAAAAATAACTGGGGGGGTTGGACCATTATCCACTTGGAATTGGGGTGTAAAAAACATACTTTAACATGGGGCTCTAAGAAAGACTGGGGGGTCGAAACCCACCAACCCCCCCGGCAATTCTCACCCTGGACTTGAGAGTCCTTTATACAAAGCCAGAATCTATTTGATATCCTTGCAAAGCTTCAGTGAATTTGAGTCACCTTGAAATTTTATTTTTGTTCGACAAGTTTCAAAAAGATTGATGAACAATGAAAAATTGGCTTTGAATAACGAACTTTTATGTCACATATTGTTTCGTCAGCAGTCTTTGATAGCAATCGACATTAAAACGTTCGGAAAGTCTAAGAAATTTAAAAGAAATCGCAACTTTAAATTATCGATTTGAAAGTAGCAGAAATTCCGTCTTCACTTAACTCTCACGCGCTATATTATGGCAACTTGAAGTTAGAAATGTGCGGTTCAAGATGACGTAGGCTAATAATAAGTTTAGATTAGGCCCTACGTCACAATTTTAGAAATTGTAATTACGTCACGATAATCATAGTCTAATCGAATATTTGTAATAATTATAATAATTATAATATGCGGCCTAATTGTGATTGCACGCTGACATCTTATAAATCGTCATTAGGCTACAAGCGCCTTCGTGAGGTTATTGTAAAGCGCTATATAAATGTTCATATACTTACACACACATACATACAAGAAAATTTAGCCTATATAGGCTGAATCCATGAACTTCTTAAAGCGCAACGGTAGATGAAGCCTCATGGAGGTTAGAAAGGCAAAAAGCTTGAGTAGCCTATCTTAAGCCAAATCCAGTTGTACAAACGGCATTAATATATCATGGGCGGAGACTTAGGGGGAGTAGAGGGGCGACGGTTCCTCTCATTGTTTGTGGTGGGGGGATCATGCATTTGTCACACCCCCCCCCAATACTTAGGCGAATATGCTGGATATTGCTGGCAACGTTATAGGAATAGATTTTCGACGAAATAAGCAAATGACTAAAAAAAGGTCATAAACTATTTTCGCAGGGAATAATTGGTATGTTTTCAGGAAATTTCGACCAAAAGTGAAAAATGTCGTCGATCGGCGACTTAGCCGTCCGTCGAAAATGTCACGCCTCGCCGATTGTCCTTCGGCCGCTCGTTCGTCCCACCCAACTTCTAGTTTTCTAGACAAAGTCTCCGCCTATGGGTGGCACCGCTACTTCGTAGTGAGTGTGACCGAAGACGCCTAGGGAAAAGGGAAGGAATCTTAATAATTATGTAGATTCTAGAATCTACAGGGCAATGGCTGCTAAGTTGTGGGCTTGTGGCGTGGAACTATCTCTTACATTCGCTAGATGGCCGTAGATGTTTGCAGAAGTGGCGTCAGCAGGCGAACGTCCCGGAACTTCTGTGTTACAATTGCTGCTGTCCATATCACTTTACGCTTATTAATAATAAGTTACCATAAGCCTGGATTTTTGTAATTATCGGCTGATCACAGATTTTTATAGGCTACTGCCTCTGAGGAGAGCGACAGGAACAGGCAAACAGACAGACAGAAGGACCTACTCTTGGAAGGGATGCATGATACTATATCCAACGTCCTCCCCAAAACTTGTGTCCTTTATTGCCTAATTTTTTTTATCCATGCTTCAAAAATGTCCATCGATTTTCAGGAAAATTACGTACATACGTGCGTACGTGCATACATGTATGCATGCATGCATACATACAAAGTCATAGATACATAAATTGACTAGTTGATTGAAGTCATGGTGACCATAATATCGTATCACAAAAAGCAGAGAATGCACAAACATGCACAATTGCACATGTAAATATTCGATAGATTGACGTGCATGCAGAGATTGAGCGAAAGACAAGTTACGAGAAGACAATTGCAATATGCAAGATGTCGGTTCTTATCGGCCTGAGTGGAGTCTGAACAAGAGGATGGAGTGTATGTCCTACTCTCAGCTGTTGTTGCAACTCACAAGCATCCATGGGACCGTACCAGCAGCGTCCAACCTCTGTAGCATTCAGACACCTGCTGCCTTCCAGAGTCCAGTCCTAGCGCGAAACAACAGCTGCCTTCCTCACCGCTAGATGGCCAGCTAAAGCGTCGACAATAATGTTGCCGGTCGGGATAATAGGAGCTCATCGCCGAAAAGTATAAACTACACCGGATGGGGAAACACTCAGGCTATTTTAATCTAAGATGCACGTTTAGTCATGGCGTGACTTTACCACTTGCAGCTATTGTCAAGTTATAAATGCTACTATAGCTTGGTACCCCACTCCGTACGGTTCGTTCGTTGGTGGGATAATAGCAGTTTATCCGTTGTTTAGTTTCGGACCCGAATAACAGCTCTCGCTTTCCATTAAGCAATCGTCATCGTCGTCGTCGTCATCATCGTCGTCGTTGTCGTCGTCTATGGGGCTTTGTGGAAAGAGGACGCTGCCAGAGGGAGCAGCCGTCATCATCAGCAGCAGCATCATCCAATGCTCGGTTGCTGCCGCAGAGATTGATTTTCGGATGAAGCTAAGACGGCTATGGATGGACGGACATTGAACAGTTGTAGAGTTCACACTATACGCAACACACGCGAACTACATGCAACGCGAGACGAATCTATTAGAACGAGGCGCCCTTGCCTCCACCATCACCCTCACTCCACCCTCACCCTCCCTCCCTCCATCCTTACCCTCCCTCCTCTGTCACCCTCCCGCCTTTGTTGCTCTCCCTTCGTCACCTTTCCTCCTCCCAGGCCTCACACTTATAATCTCCACGGACAGTGCCACTATCGTCACATTCGAGTTCTCGTCCCTCACCCCCCCCCCGTCCAGCAGGTTCTTGAGTGGGCTGTGCCACGGACGTCACAAAACGGAATATACCCGACTGCACGTATAGCCTACGGTGATTTTATTCCGACGGAAAGCCATAGGCCTATGTGAAGTTTTGGGAAGAGATTATCGCAGATAATAATTAAAATTCCTTTAAGAATCCTGTCCTGGTTTCTCTATATCCATGCAGGGCTGCTTTTAAGGAATTTTTAGAACTGTTCAACCTCTTCTTTTCCTTCCCAACCTCCATGGTAAATTACTTCCAATCGGAGGACAGTGGCCATTTTTTTAATTTTAACTGTACAGAAGTTCTTGTGCAATTGCACAAATCCATTTAGAACTGCACATTTTGTGTAGCCTACAGCTGCACGTTAAAAAAGCTCTGTATCCATGTATCTTTGCACTGCTCCAATTCCCTACCTAATCCAATCTAGAGACAGTCAATGGATCCATCTTTATTCTTGTAATGTCAGGAATTTCTATGTTATAGTTGGAGGCGCTCTATTAACCTACTCAGGTTAGGTTCTAAGTTGAGCCTGTACAATGTAGGCTATACATAGCTTGGCCCTATATAGTTTCCACGCTGCGCGCATTTAAATTATTAATAATTTAGACTTAGTAGCAAGGGCGTAACTTTCCCCCATAAAGTGGTGGTGACTATTTGTCTGCTTACTAAATTTTCCTTCCCTTACCCTCGTCTTCCGCTTCCCTCCCCCAAATTGAATTTAGTATAGCCTATCTTGCCCACCACTTTCGGTCACTCGCAAAGTCGCACTCGAACAGTAAGCTACAAGCCGCTACAGTCATGTTTTAATTTTTCTGTTATGAATATGATAATAATTATGAACTTTTACAGAAACTCGATTTCATAACGTCAAGTCCAACCTACAACAAAATGGACTAGACGTCGTCCAATTTAAAAAATCAAACTTAAAGAAAGGTCAGGACCGTAAATCTGTTTAGAACCGTGAGGCGGAAAAATTTATACCACCCCCCCCCGCTCGAGGTGGAGGCTATTGGACCCAGGATGAGAATTGCCGGGGGTTTGGGGGGTTTCAACCCCCAGTCTTTTTTAGTGCCCCTTAGTAAACTCTGTTTTTCACACCCATTTCCAAGTTTATCATAGGCCAACCCCCCAGTTATTTTTCCACAATTCTCACACTGATTGGACCTATGCTTCCGTTAAGAAGTCGTCTGTAGGACCTATAATTATAGGGCCTATGTAGGGTATAGGGTCTACTGAGGTCGGTTACTGTAGGTTAGTGACAAAAAATTCCGCTTCGGGATAGCCTGAGCCTGTCTCAAGCCAAGATAAAGGAGGATGGTTCCGCGGTGGGCTTGCAATTAACCCAGCCGGGTAAAAAAAACTATGCAACTGTGAGCACAGTGCTGTAGCATATACGTATACAGATCTTAAACATGGCCCACGACGGTAACAAACAGGAAAAGACTGGAGGCAGCAGCACACCATAGGTGGCTGAAAAGGATTCTATATGGGTATCGTGGCTGGACAAGATAACAAACAAAGTCGTAAGAGAGAAGACGGGACAAGATGATACGGAAAACATCATTAGAAAGAGAAGACGGAGGTGGATGTGGCGCGCTGTTCGCGTGGACGAGAATCGAAGAGCCAAACAGGTGATGTCATGGAATGTAGGAAGTAGAAGTAAGAGAGGACGACCACGAAAGAACTTTTATAGGGCACCATCAAAGGTAAATTGAGTTGGCTGGAGATGTCATATAGAACGGAGGCTGAAGAACTGGCGATGGACAGGGGCGAGTGGAGGAAGTGCGTTGCCCGATGTGCAGACATGCACGGGAAGGACTAAGTAAGCACTGCTGCGTATATGTACAGACTGCACGAGGCAACAATAATAATAGGCTAATGCCAGTAGTGCTAAGGATGCGACAATTGCCACTCGCCAATAATCAAAAAAGCGAAGTTACGGTCAATGATAAACTGGAAAATTCAGTAAAATGGTGCGCAGTAGCCTCTATCCTACATATATATATATATATGCAGTCCTATCAAGTAGCCTATCAACTTTGATGCCATGTTTCTTTCTATTATTCTCCCTCATCTCAAATTTTCTATCTATTTCCAACTCTGCCTCTTGATTTTAAGAATGAATATAGCCTTAGCGGAAGACAGTCAAATGCTTCCATGCCAAAAAGTTACTTTTTGCAGGACCAAAAAGTGGTGGTGAATTTCACCACCACTTTTAAAAGTGGTGGTGACTGGACACCACCGTCACAATAGAAAGTTACGCCTATGCTTAGTAGGCCTACAATAGACACCCGTTTAATTACTAAATGATCTATTTAAGTAATTACTAATATTGTTTGAATTAACTCATCAGAAGGGTAGTATACATGTATATCAGGGGTTCTCAAACTTTATTTCTATTGTACCCCCAAGTAAAAACATCGAATGATGGCGTACCCCCAGCAAAGTCAGATCAGAAACAAAATGCCATTGCGATGTCCTCTGGCGGTGACAACTAAAAGTCCATTTAATCATTGGTGACATCGTTTATTAGAGTCTAGGCCTAAGCCCCTATAAAGGGAGCAAAATCTAGTTTTGAATCATATAATCTCATCAACAATAATTTTAAAATGAAAAACATTGTTCTAGGCCTACAACCTCTGTAAGAAAGAGGAAAGAACCAACCTATAAGCTTGTTCAGACTAGCACAGATTTACAATATCTGGTTTACCGCTAGCCTAATAGTTGTCAATTTCAAACGTAATTTTACCGCATTTTTGTTTTTGATAGCAAGAATCTATATTATAATTCCGAAACACTTTCTGTGTGTTTATTTGTTTGTACGCTTTTGACTCTCCCCTGCAGAATAGGCTCGGAAATGAAACAGCGTCGGTTTAAAAAAATTATTGCAATCGATTCTTACCCAAATTATAAGGTCATCGCAACTATTTTCAGGTTTTAATTCCGTTTAAAACAAAAGTTATTAGCGTTTTAAGACAGATTTCATCAATAATAACGCTTCAGTAAAGAGTCTACAGCCCATGTCGTCATACCTGCCGAGTAATAATTTCCACAGCGCTCCGCAGCGGCGGGTCACCTTTGGCCTTTTGGGGAAGCGGGGTGGAGTGGAGGGTTGGCGAAAACCCGAAATCTAGCGGTCTACGATGGGTACCACAGTGGAGTAGTGTTTAAAACCCTATATTTTCCGGGCAACGCCGGGTAACACATCTAGTAGTTAATAGTTTCACCCAGATAATATGACGCGCTGAAAGGAATCACAAAATTTAAAGCTCGACCAAAATTAATCATTTGGCCAATTCAGCTCTCTGCTATATGAGCTCTATATTATACAGTGTGAGATATTCTGGCTTTCGTACTTCCAATCATTTATACATTAGGCCTATTTGTTTCAAAATTATAGTAATAGGCCTAAGCATAAAAGCATGTTGCATGCAATGCATTGTATGTGAGTCTGATTAATTATATAATGTGAAAGAAAGAAATGACGGTGCTGTTGTATGTTGCGAAGTTAAAATCATTGCTAATCAAAGAAAGATGGACACAAAGTCCATAAACTCAAAGAAATTTTATATTTCTGGAATTTTTCGCGTACCCCTTACCGGCGCCTGGCGTACCCCTGGGGGTACGCGTACCACAGTTTGAGAACCCCTGATGTATATAGAGTGGGTTAGTGAAAAATTGTTCGCTTTGTAACACAACTTACAAGCATGTTCAAAGAAAAAGATTTGGCTATAGGGCCATCGTAGATTTGCACCTGGCTAAAATGGCGGACATTTTCCAAAATGTCCAACCGATTTACAGATTGTTCAATATCTCAGCCTCCACTTCAGTTAGAATCGTCATCTTGATGTCAAAACCGATTAAACCGACCATTAACGCAATTCGTGTAGATTGGGCTGCAAGATAGATAAGACAAGATAAGATAAGATAAGATAAGATAAGATAAGATAAGATAAGATAAGATAAGATAATATAAGATAAGATGAGATGAGATGAGATGAGATGAGATGAGATGAGATGAGATGAGATTAGATGAGATGAGATGAGATAAGATAAGATAAGATGAGATAAGAAAATAAAATAAAACATAGATGACCATGGATTCACTCAGAATTTTTGAGGTGAGTACACGCTGCCCCCGAAAAAATCGACTTTTTGGCCAATAATTTCCGACGACGTTTTTTAGTCATCGGAAGCTTTTTCGGGATTTTTCGCCCGGAAAAACCTTCAAAACGGCGTAAAACGCTCTAATTTCACGATAATTATTTGGTTTTTGCAAATCGCGATTTTTTCCTCCGCATATACCCACTTGGTCTTGTATTGAGGTGAGTATACGCTGTTTACCCGCGTGTAGGCCTACTCTCGTTTTTTTAGACGAGTACAAGCTGTCATTTAATGATTTTTCTCCGGAGGTAAGTATACGCTGTATACCCATGTATACCCAGGTATACCCAGGTATACCCAGGTATACCCTTGAGTACAGCCCTGGCCATAACTATCAGTTTATTGAGCCAGAAAACACACAAAGTAACATCTCGTCATATTAATTAAAAACGAGCAATCTGTTTCCACAACAAGAACCACGCAGAAAGAATTTTAGTATTTTACAGTCTCGCCGACTATGTCCAAATAATTATATTTACAGGGTGGGCAAAAAGTAATCCCCTATACTGGTGCAAGATGGATGGAAGATGTTATTGAGCTACTTTCGTAAGCCATGCATCTTGCTGCGTGTGCATTTATGAACTTTCTAGTAAACATCAGATCTTAAAATAATTAATCATGAAAGCCTTGAAAGGTAAACAATAAGACAGAAAATATAAAATAAGACTAGACAAGACTAGATCAGATCAGGTTAGATTATAGTAGAATAAAACATAATGGAATAGATTAGATTAGATTAGGTAAATGTCTATCATATTAAATTAGATTAGATTAGATTAGATTAGATGTCTATCATCTGTCAGATCCGTCTCCAACTGTGGTTCCGATATCTTCACCAGAGGTCGGTCGGCAAAAATGACCATAGAAAACAGATGGCAGAGAATAATATGTCATGTGCAAATTGTGCATGTATATATAGAAGAACAACTCGAACGACACAATTATAATAGACAGCGGTATAATACATGCAATTATATGACATCTGTATACATATATAGGGGAAGAAGTACAGAGCTTACTCGTCGTTTTCTGACGTTGCTCCAAAAAGACATTACGACTGTCTTCTTCGTTAGATGGTTAGACCGGGGGGGGGGGAAGGGGGATAGGGTGGGGCGGGGGGAGGAGAGGGAAAATAAGCGGAGAAGAGGCGTGCGTAAGAGCAGACACGAAACAGCTCGTTTCGATTACTGTATGCCTATGTTGTGGGATATTACGGAAAGGGAGACAAAACACAGGTTCGGCTGCTATGGAAACTGCTCCAAGTTTGTAAATATTATATGTTGGACAGGAGCAGGAGTGATCACGACAAGATGGCAAACAGTCCCAGCATGACAGGAAATAGCGAAGTGAGAGAGAGAGAGACACACAGAGAGAGAGAGAGACAGAGACAGACAGACAGACAGAGAGAAAGAAAGGGGGACATAGAGAGAGACAGACAAGTAGACAGACAGACAGACAGAGAAAGAGAAAAAGAGAGAGAGAGAGAGGAGAGGGAGAGAAAGCGAGTGAGAGAAAGAGCGCAATGTGCAGATGCTCCTATCCTTTTGCTTATAGGTTCAGAGGCGGATCCAGGGGCCAATCCGGCCATGCCCCCCCCCCCATCAGAAATATGTATGAGACGTGCCCCCCATCAGGTTTCAACAAGCTTTCGATCAATGGAACGGGAAAAGTAAATTATTAAATGACTTTTCCAAAAATCATCAGATTTTTCTGCCAAAGACCAACGAAATTGGTCAAAAATTTTGGCTGCCCCCCAATCCAAAAGTTCTGTATCCAACCCGTATAGGTTATAGTTAAAGCGTAAAATCCTTTGAAACTGAGTGTTAGATATTTGCGGTCCGACATTAGTCTTTATTCGTCCAAGGAGAAAAAAAAATTTGAATACGAAATGTAATGACTCTCCAGTTTTTAAGGACTTCCCAGACTCCAGCTGGGAGTAATCTTTATCCACACAGCGCTTACCCTCGTGGCAGACTGATTGACTGATTTACTTACTGACTGACGGATTGACTGATTACCCGAACTCCTGACTGACTGACTGACTGACTGACTGACCGACCGACCGACTAACTGACTGACTGACTGACTTGCTGACTGACCGAATGACTGACTAACTGACCGACTGACGGACTGACTGACTGACTGACTGACTGACTAACTGATTGACTGACTGGCTAACTAACTAACTGACTGACTGACTGATTGACTGACTGATTGACTGATTGACTGACTGACTGACTGACTGACTGACTGACTGACTGACTAACTGACTGACTGACTGACTAACTGACTGACTGACTGACAGACCGACCGACAGATTGACTGACTGGCTGACTGACTGACTGACTGGCCGACTGGCTGACTAACTGACTGACTGACTGACTGACTGACTGACTGACTGACTAACTGATTGACTGACTGACTGACTGGCTAACTAACTGACTGACTGACTGACTGACTGACTGACTGACTGACTGACTGACTGACTGACTGACTGACTGACTGACTGACTGACTGACTGACTGGTCTAAATGACGTAATCAGACGGAAACGATACTTATAAACAAAGAAAGGAGTAGATGCGAACGTGCATCGGGATTGCGTGCACAATGTACATGCACGGGAGTGGGCGGACGGGCGGACGGACGGGCGGACGGACGGGCGGACTTCGTGGCTGACAGTTGCAAGGGTCCTGAGATCTGTCCGAGTTGTAATGATACTCTTCTGTTGACATAATTCAGATGAATTTTCTCGGAGCAAAATCTCTGCTGACGATGGACAGACGACGTCTACCACCCCCCCCCCCATTCCCCCAATGTCCGTTCGTCATCGTCATTTCCCCCATCCACCCACCCCCACCCCACCCCGCCCATTCCCCCCAACAGCGATCAAGTCCATAACGACGGCGTCAAGATCTCCCCATGCATCGAGGGATGGGATGGGAGACTGCGACCAACCGGGCTAATTCGGATCACCCTGGGTCCGGGAAATCATCCAAGGGATTGTCCCCGGACGTTATAACGGCATCTGGTGGGTTCCCAATTACTGTGATCGGCGGAAGAGGAAATAAATGGACTGAATGCTCCTTCCGAATTCAATCCTTCTTTACTTCCTTCCTCGTTCGGAGTCGTTCCTTCTTTCCTTTCCTCCTCACTCCATCCAGTTCTTGCGGGGTAGTAGTCCTGACATACAACGGATGTTCTGGTACACCGTGACCGTATCTAAATTGACCTCGGGGTTAAGCGATTAATTAGGTCAAAGGTCATCACCAGATGACCTCATTCACGTCACTTCACCGTCATTACAGCACCTCTCACCTTTGACCTTCGCCTTCTTTCTTGATTCAAGAAATACATATTTGATGATTGAATTTAATCCCTTAAATCTGCTTTCAAATTTGCTTTTAAATTTGCCATTGCATTCGACAAGTTACAAGGCTTGCTTATGATTTTAGATTCACTTTTGAGCCGTTAATTTGTCCCACGTTCATTTATTCTTTTGATTACCTAGAGTGACCATGCAGCATGGAAGATTTGTGTGACGCGACCTTCTATGCAATACAATGCAATACAATACAATACAATGCAATACAATACAATGCAATACAATACAATACGATACGATACGATACGATACAATACATTACAATGCAATACAATACAATACAATACAATACAATACAATACAATACAATACAATACAATACAATACAACACAATACAACACAATACAATACAATGCAATGCAATACACTACAGTTCAATACAATATATGGCAGACTATGATGCACTATTATTCAACATAATGCAACATTGTATGTTATGATAGGCATACTGTATATGCCGCAGAACCATGCGCTTTATAAATTTATAGATAGGCCTACAATAACAGACAATACTATGCTATGTTATGCTATGCTGTGCTCTGCTATAGCCTACTATACACTATAATAGGTCATAGACTGCTATACGGGTCAATTACACAATCATGGTTGTCGGCAGTCCTTAATAAGTCCAGACTACGGCTCGTATAAAGTCACCGTTATCTCTTTGTAGACAGAGGTTCGATGTAAGGCTGCCTCTTCTGCTGCGGTTATTAAAGTTAAGACCAACCACCAAAACAACAGAGAAATCTGGACAAGATTAATTTCTATTAAGATTCGTTACCTCGAAGTATACAGCCTAGGCTTCCGGGTTTCTCAGCTGCGCGAAGGACGTTTTATAAAGTTCACAGGAGCAAAGGTCCGAGTTCAAATCGCTCTGGCCTTTATCTGGAGATCTAATAATCATCCGGGCAGCGTCATGAATCATTATCTATCCTGCGACAAACATCAAAGGGAATTAAGCAGCGCCGGTGATTGCCAACCTTTCGTTGACAGAGGAAAGAGTCACCGGAGACACAGGACCGAGTATAAAGGGAGGCAGGGTGCATGACGTGCATGCGGAGAGGGGAATGTTACGACATTGTGGGGTATTATCCGTCTGATAAGAAGGGTTATCGGAGTCTGGTCTTATTAAGGGATACAAGTAGTTTCGGATCAAAGAGTCGCTGTGACAGAAGGAAGGGAAGAGTAAACAAAGGGGACAGAACATTCGAGCATGCATGGTTGAATTGAGCTGTGGACGATGCTAAGCAGATACATGATTGTGTTTCGATGAGACTTGTGTAGTCTTATTATGTAGTCGTAAAGATTCCGAACTTCAGAAGTCCGTTTAAGATTGAGGTTCATCCATTTTGGGCATATTATAATTATAATAGGTAACGCAATAAGCGTTCACGTTAACAAACTATAATCTGTGACTTTGGCGAATGTGACTATATAGCTGCGCATTTTCATAGAGGCTTCAAAATCAGTGGCGGCGCTAGGGGGTAAGCCCCCCCCCCAAAAGGCCATCCACCTTTTTCCCATGTGAAAATGAAATATTTGCATGAAAAACCCTTTTAGTCCCCCAAAACTGAAATCCTGGCGCCGCCACTGTTAAAAATATTAATTTCTCAGTTTAAACTTGAGTATCAATCATTAGTATCATTAGTGTCATTGGTATCATTGGTATCATTAGTATCATTAGCACTTTGGTGGAATAAATTTGCTAAAACCCGAAAAAGTAGTAGCAGAAAATGAGTCAACTTTTCCCGTGGTACAACTGTCTCTCTTGCCCCTATGTGCAGGCGCCCATGGGCCCAGCGAGAGGGCAGTTATGCAAAGTTTACGATTTCCATATATACCATTTTTTAAATTAACATCTAAAGAAAATCACTATTGTATAGACTATATGTAAATATTATATCGTACGATCATAATTATGCTACTCATACCGTTATAAATATCAATCTGTTTTACTCAATTCTCTCGTAAAGTCTAAGGATCGCTAAGGAGTCCTTGACTTCTATAAGCCCTGCAGGGGCCAGGAATTTCTGTCGCCGGCCCTTCTAGTATAGTTCCCCCACCCATTTCCCTTATCTGCAAGTTTCCCTGGCGACTGATTAGGGCTTTCCATTTCCCCAGACGGCTTTCTTAAAAAAGTGTCTGAAGAGCTACGAGGGGCAATAGATTAATGACCGGATCGGCAGCTTAACGAATCGAATCGAGGGAGTACGACCGATAAGAGTATCGGCAGCAGAGACAGACACAGAGTGGAAGAACTTGTAGAGCAGAAATGAGGAGCCAACAAGAAGTATAGAAGGAGGACAGGGGAACTGACGGAAGGACTGACAGAAAAACTGACAGAAGGACTAACAGAACGACTGCCAGAACGACTGACAGAAGGACTAACAGAAGGACTAACAGAAGGACTGACGGCGGACTGACAGAAGGAGTAACAGAAGAACTAACAGAAGGACTAACAAAAGGACTAACAAAAGGACTAACAGAAGGATTGACAGAAGGACTAACAGAAGGACTAATAGAAGGACTGACAGAAGGACTGACAGAAGGACTGACAGAAGCACTGACAGAAGGACTGACAGAATGACTGGTGGAATAACTGACAAAACGACTGACAGAAGGACTGATGGAAGAACCAACGGAAGCGCTGACAGAAGGGCATGACTGACTGTCTGACTGTCTGTCTATCTGACTGCTTTTCGCATGACTGGCTGACTGGCTGACTGGCGAAACTTACTGGCGTCTATATCACAGTGACTGATGACTAACCGTTTGTCTGAATGAATTATTGAATTAATGAATGACTGACTGAATGTTTTATCGCTCATGTAGACAGACATGTGTGTATGTGCACTTGTTATTACTTGTTACATGTGTGCAGCGCATTCAAATGTACGCTTTATGAAGTGGATAAATGAATGAATGAAAGCAGGCGTGAATGGCAAAAAAATGAGTTCATAGGACAGAATGTGAATCAATAAATTATTTCATCATTACATGTATGCATTGAAAACATAAAGAAGGAGTGAACAAATGAATGAATGAATGAATGAGTGAGTGAAGAAGTCAATGAACGAATGAATGAGTGAATGAATGACGAATGAATGAATGAATGAATGAATGAATGAATGAATGAATGAATGAAGGAATGAACGAGCGATGTAATAGCGTGCATCATCTAGAGAACGGATGTTAAGAGTAGCAGAGAAGAAGAAGAAGAAAGAAGTAGGTCCAGATGACAGTCGAAAAGCGACAGAGATTAGAAACGGACGTAGACATACACGCGAAGACAAGCAAAGCGACATCCAGGCAGACAAGCACACACACAATCACGAAATAAGACAACAGACAGACAACCACGCAGGCGGTGGTGAGTATACACTATACAGATACTTTAGGACAGATAGAGGCATGCGATAAGAGATACTCGTAGGGAGAGAGAGAGAGAGAGAGAGAGAGAGAGAGAGACACGGACACGGACAACCCTTCCAACTCGACGCAGCGCTCGTGAATAAGCTGGTGCCCCGCGCTTGGCTTTCGAGTGGCGCTTTAGAAATTTCGAGTTTACGATTACGATTACGATTACGACGAGAGAGCAAGAGAGTGAGAGAGAGAGAGAGAGAGAGAGAGAGAGAGAGAGAGAGAGAGAGAGAGAGAGAGAGAGAGAGACAGAGACAGAGACAGAGACAGAGACAGAGACAGAGACAGAGACAGAGACAGACAGAGACAGAGACAGAGAGAAAGAGAAGAGAAAGATTGAGAGAAAGAGAGACAGAGAGAGACAGAGAGAGAGAGAGAGAGAGAGAGAGAGAGAGAGAGAGAGAGAGAGAGAGAGAGAGAGAGAGAGAGAGAGAGAGACAGAGACAGAGACAGAGACAGAGACAGAGACAGAGACAGAGACAGAGACAGACAGAGACAGAGACAGAGAGAAAGAGAAGAGAAAGATTGAGAGAAAGAGAGACAGAGAGAGACAGAGAGAGAGAGAGAGAGAGAGAGAGAGAGAGAGAGAGAGAGAGAGAGAGAGAGAGAGAGAGAGAGAGAGAGAGAGAGAGAGAGAGAGAGAGAGAGAGACGAGAGAGAGAGAAATAGAGAGAGAGAAATAGAAAGGGAGAGAGAGAGAGAGACGAAGGAACTGACAGAGACAAACAAGAAGACATGCAGACAGACGACTGAGTGCTGTGTAATCGATTGACTGCATGGTGTGCTGAGAGACAGAAGATTTCGCGGATTAATAGACAGACTGAGGCATACAAAGAGAGAGATGTAGAGACACGCAGCGACTCGAACAGCAGGACAAACGGAGGTATACACAGCTCTATAGTGACATGGGGAGAGATATTAGAACGGGCAAGCATTGGGAATATCGAGGTTTTAACACAGAACAAGAGACAACGCAAGACGCATGCAGAGGAGAGGACTGCGCTGCAGACATATAGAGGCAGACAGAAAGGCAGACAGAAAGGCAGGCAGACAGAAAGACAGGCAGGCGGACAGACAAAGAGAGACGATGAACAGACGGACAGACGGACAGATGAACGGACAGGCGGACAGACGGACAGATTGACACGCAGATGGACATAGCGTACAAGATTGAGAAATGCGTGTATACATTGTTTTTAACTTTCTGACTCTGTCTTTGTCGCTGTCTATCTCTGTCTGTGGATGTGCGTCTCTGCCTCTCTCTCTCTGTCTCTCTCTGTCTCTCTGACTCTCTGTCTCTCTCTGTCTCTGTGTCTCTCTGTCTATCTCTGTCTCTCTGCCTCTCTGTATCTTTGTATCTCTTTGATTCTCTGTCTCTCTGTATATCTGTATCTCTGACTCTCTATCTATCTCTCTCTGTCTCTCTCTGTCTCTCTGTCTCTCTGTCTATCTCTCTCTGTTTCTCTGACTCTCTGTCTCTCTGTGTCTCTCTCTGTCTCTCTGTCTCTCTGTTTCTCTGACTCTGTCTCTCTCTGTCTCCCTATTCCCTGTCTCTCTCTGTATCTCTGTTTCTCTGGCTGTGTCTCTCTGTCTCTCTCGCGCTCTTTCTTTCTGCCTGTCTCTCTGTCTCTATCTCTGTCCATGTCCCTGTCTCTCTGTCTTTGTCTTTCTCTCTCTAGTTTGTCCCTCCCTCTGTCTGTCTGCATGTCTGTCTCTGTCTGTCTCTGCCTCTCTCCCTCTCGCTCTCTTTCTGTCTTTCTGTCTCTCTGTCTCGGTCTCTGTCCCTATATCTCTCTCTGTTTGTCTCTCTTTCTCTCTCTAGTCGCCCCTTCCTCTGTCTGTCTGTCCCGCTCTGGCTCACTCCATCTCACTCCCCACTTTTTCTCTCGTCCTCTCTGTATCTGGTTTTGTTTGTCTGTCTATCTGTCTGCCTCAGTCAGTCAGCCCCTCTGTCTCACTTCTCTCGGTCTATCGCCCTATATATATCCGCTGCTGAACGCGTGGCGTGCATGGTTAAGGTATAAAAGATAACTCTCGTCGTCGTGGAAAGTGGAGATTGTTTAAGAAGCAGAGATGGAAAACCTAGGAAGTCCTCCCTTCCCCCACTCTTCCTCGATCTGGCTTTTCCCAATCCTCATCTCTGTTCCCTTCCTGGCAACAAGCGATCGTTCTTATACAGCGCAGAAATTATCTGCCAACATTTTGTGATTTTTGCATCAACAATTATTATTATCGGACAAAAAACTCGTCTGTTCCTCGGATCGCAACCTGATGCTTCAGAGGTCGAGGTCGGAGGTCAAAGGTTATAATTATGGGAAACAGAGGTCAAGGAAATTGAATGAAACCAATGTGGAGAAGGATCTGAAACCGGAATTTAACGGAAACTTTTGGGAAGCGCTGAAGTCAGGAGCAGCTCTTTGTGCTTCTTTTGATTCATTTCGCAAACTGAATTTAAGAACTGAAAAATGCGAATCAAAGATCAGCCGTTATATAGAGATCATAGGCTAAACTTCCAAACATTCCAAGAAGGAGGCGGAGGTGGAGTAGGATGTGGAGAAGAAGGAGTCCATCAAATATTGTATTGTATTAAAACAATTATAAAGCACCTCTAATATGGTGGATATTTCAGAGGCACTCCCAGTGCGCAAACTACATAAGAGAAGAAAAGATTCTGGGAAAGCAAAGTAGTAGGAGGATGAGGACGAGGACGACGAAGATCAGAAGATAATGGGAGAGGAGGACGAGGAGGAAGAGGAAGAGGAAGAGGAAGAGGAAGAGGAAGAGGAGGAGGAGGAGGAGGAGGAGGAGGAAGAGAAGGAGGAGGAGGAAGGAGAGGTGGAGGAGGAGGAGGAGCAGTGGTATACCAGCCATATATGCATGTACTGCCTGTATCATAACTGGTTGATTAGAGTCACCCTCTTCTTTAACGCAGGTTGGGGTCTGGTATCACTGGCTCTGCCCGCAGCGGCGATATTTAGGACATTATATACTGCAGGAAACGACTTTGTCATGAGACTTAGAGGAATGAGTTTTATAAAGCAAAGGTTGTAGTTTCCGCTCCCACGAGTCACGTCCACCTTGCGTGCATGGGTTTGCCTTGTGATAAAAAGAACCGTAAGTTCCTGTCTCCAGACCCTAGTTAGCAGTTTGTGGACGCTGAACACTGTACAGACAAAGCACAGAAAACTACTTAGCCTAATGCTTTATAACGCAGTATACAATAAACGCCAACAGAAAGCTTTGCTTTATGTGTATGTATACACTGCTTTGCATTAAGTAGTTAAAGCTTGTGTTGCAGGAAACATAAGCCAAGTCCTACTTACATACAATATACAATACATGACTGTAGTATAGCCACGTGCATGCAAAGCGTTCGAGTCCGTGTGTATGTTGCGAGCTGAAGGGTTCGTGTGAAAGGATAATAGCGCACTACTCATAATTTATATGAGTAGCAATTAAGAGATGGGGAAGTACTATATGCATTGGGGGAGGGGGTAACTACTATATGCATGGGGTGTGACTTCCGTGGGTGGCCGAGATGTAGAAACGACTAAATAATCACCCGAAACGTGTACTAGCAGTTTCTATACTTGAACTTGACTTGAGCGAAGTTCATATAGGTCACAGCAGGGGCGAAGAAGGGCGGTGAGGCGGGCAGGCAGTGGTTGTGTGCAAACTTGAGGGACCACCGAGGACTTCCCATGCATCGCTTATGCATATAAGTATGCATGCAGGCGTAGAAAGCAGCGCATACTTTTCTGCACTTAAAGATAGGATTTTCCGCTGTCAAGCGCGCCAGCGAATTGATTAACGAGATTTAAGAAATGGTGTTATCGGCCCCTTAAGGAGCCTCTCTCTCTCTCCTCCGTGCAGTTGGCATCTCAACTTGGAGGAGGAGAGGGGGAATTCCATCGCACGGAGAAACGACCACACGCATGTTCAACCGGACTACTTTTTTCCTCCGGCTAGCGACGGAAGTGAATCGGCCTGCAGCCGACGTCGTGTCGCCCCCGGAAGCAGTAACTCTTACACGTCATAAAAGATCAGCAGCCAACAAGCAGGACCTCTGATACACGTCAGAATGATGCTTAGCCCCGCAACCGGCTGTTATTTAGCGCCGCGCTTTCTCGCCGACAGTCCGTTGGGCATTAGGAGCGGTGGCGGCGGGGCAGGAGCAGCGGCGGCGCAAGCAGCGGTGGTGGCGCGGGAGGCATGAGGCCGGAGAGAGGGACGAGATAAGGTCTATCGCAAACACAAAGCAGAAACTTATTAGCGCTATTAATCGTCTTGTTCGGCTCACGAAACTTGGTCGCACTCGGCCGTTCGTCCATTGAAACTCGCAAGAGATAGATCTCGTCGGTGTCGTGCCAAATCGGTTCCTACGTGCCAAATCGGTTCCGCCGAACTGCGATTGGTTTGCGTGGTCTGGACGCGTCAGCCAATGGAATCTCTCGATGGCGTCTGTTGCGTTATTCCCTCCCGCCATTTTTACAGCTTTTGCTGTTTAACGACACTGCCATTTTCGAAGATGATTAGTGTCGCCCTCCTCCTTTATTCAGGCTTGGGACTGGCACTGGCAGAGTGCAACCAGTGGTGGAGTTAACCGCCATTGTAGCTGCATGAATGCTGAATATATTATACTTGGACAATTGAAGGGTGAGAATTGCCGGGTTGGGGGAGGGCTTCAACTCCCATGCAGTCTTTTATGGTCTCACAGTCACGTATTCTTTGCACACCCCACAGTAACTCCTCGTGGGTATTATACAGTCTGACCCACAGGTATTTTTCTAAAATACTCATCTTGGTCAACTGTTTATTCTTCAATTGTCCCACTCACCTAAGCCAGTATTGTGTGGGTCGCGGTGGTGTAGTGGGCATGTTCGTTGCTTGCAGCCGGAGGGTTACAGGTTCGAATCCACCTCAAGTCGCCGCGTAAGAACCTTGGGCAAGTCCTTCACAAGCAATTGCTCAGCGCTTCGGCGTGAAACTCCGATGTAATGTCCACGCTGTAGTCAGGAGCGCCTCTGAATAGTGAGCTTGAAGGGGCGCTATAACAAGTGCACGTACAAGCATAAGTATAGCACACTTTGAAACTCGCCTCGCTATGCACCGCCAACTTATGACCGGGCAGCTATTGCATCTTCATCCGGGAACCGATTTTGCACTGCACCGCGCCGCCACCGCGCTTTGAGACCAACAGAGGGAGCGTGGGGGCGTGGGGGCAGTCGACTCCGGCGGCGCCAGGCGGTTCAGAACCGACTCTCAATCGGACGATTGATTCTGGGTCCCTGCGTTCTGTCTGCCTTATCTACAGCAGCCATCTCGCCATCGCCCGTACGTACGTGGTACCCAGGTACGACGTCCTGCCTTACACACGGCGGCGGCGGGGTTGAGCAGCGCGTACCATCAGTAACATGGGTCCGTCTGTCGCCAGAGACTCCGCAGCAGCAGCCGAGAGGGGGAGGAGGAGGAGGCGGGCGGTGGCAGGGATGCTATATTGACAAGTTCGCCGCCGAATGATGATGCAACGTACCCGTCCGTGGTGGCGGCGGTGTCGGAGGCGGCGGCCGCGGCAGGGTAACGACGGCGACGCGACCCGCGGCTGTCAGTCAGGCGCTTCGTCCGTCCTCGCCGGTCGTAGCCGCGATCGACCAATCGGAGGACCGCCGATGGCAAATCACTCTCGGCGGCGGCGGCGTCGTCCCTCCCGTCCCGGGGAGGGGAAAACTCCCGACTGACCGTCGTTTACAGAACGGCGTAATCCTCCATGGATAGACTCCTCCGCAAGCACTCCTTCCGTATATAGCATACGCAGCGGACACACTCTCCGTTGTCATCGTCGTATACTAGACAGCGGCACTCCACGTGAACTCGCGCGTGGGTGAGTCGGAGCTTGGGTATACACACACATATATAATAGGCGCTTGAGAAAGCAGAGCCCTGTATCAGTGCGCACTGCGCAGCGCATGGTATCGTTCTGCGCGCCTGTTTTTCCGTCGAAAGACTACAACATACAGACTGCCTATCAAACGCAGCGATATATGTATACACATGTATACGCGGGACGTCTTATACATGCTTAACTGCAGACATCGAAAACGGGCGAGCTGATCGGAAAACTGTTTTGTAAACACACTTGGCGGCATGAGTAGCGTTTGAAACGCCGCCCTATACCGTCGTCGGCGTAGTCGTCGGCGGCACTCAACGTAAGAGACCACGTTGAGGCTGGAAGCGTTTAATGCCCGGCAGATGAACGATGCCTTTTAAAGCGGCTGCTACTCATAAGCGAGTTTTCGGCGAATGATGAGGTATCTACGCGGAAACATCTCTGCAGTCGATACATCTCGACATCGTTGCTTTAGCCGACTACATGCAGGACTTGTGGGGATTATTTCACTGTAATACACGTTGCTATTACATAGTCAAACCATATACGGCTCTCCTATTAAAACGCAAGATCCACACATGCGTTGCAACGTTGCATTGCAAGCGATTCATATACTGAGCGACGTTCAGAACTCAACTGGTATCCTGCTATAGTCACCGGACGTTTTTCCCATAACTGTTGACAAGTAAGTTTCATTCACGGTCGTTGTATTGTATTGCATTGCATTTACGCATTTCTAAAGCCCCTCTATTGTTTAAGGTATACGGTTATCTTCTCGGGTTGCTTTCGGTCCTTTTTCTTTCGTCTCAAGATCTGATTTTCTCTGCATGCTTGGGGTTGCAAGCACTGCATGCATGGGAGCTCTTCTGAAAAGTTCTTGCCGCGAGAAGCGCTTTATGAATGGTCAGATAATATATTTAGATCTACACAAAATTCACTGCAGGGATTTTAAATATGCAGGGGTGTAGAATTTTGCATGGCGTTTCCATCTAATACATTACAAGAATCAATTAATTGCCATTGAACGCCTATATAGATATATATGTGGGGCGCGGTGGTGTAGTGGTGGCGTCGTTGCCTTGAAGCCGGAAGGTTCGAGGTTCAAATCCACCTAAAGTCGCCGCGTAGGGACCTCGGGCAAGTCCTTCACTCGCAATTGCTTAGCGCTTTGGCATGAAACTCCGATGCAGTGTCCGCTCTGCAGTCGGGAGCGCCTCTGAGTAGAGTTCTGGAAGGTGCGCTATAACATGTGCGCATACAAACAAACAAGCAAACAAATATGTATGCATATGATCGTATGCCAAAAATTACTAATGATGACCGCGATTACGGCGATATGTAGTGACGACTAGTCGAGTTAGTCGCGTGGCGACGTTGATAGTTAAAGTCGCGGTTATAGTTAATTTAGTCAATATGAGCCCGGTTAATGCATGCAACCACAGTGATTGCATTGTATTGCATCTGTAAATTTTTAAAGCACCTCTCAAGTTTCACGCCAATCAGAGGCGCTCCTAGAGCTAAGTATACCCAAAACAAAAGAAAGTAGTTTTGAGTTTGAACTTTTGGAATATAGGGTCAACAAGATGTATACTTCCGGTATTAAATAGCAGTTAATAATTAGGAACGTGTCAATGGAAATAGCTGCTGATTCCAGAGTTCTGGGTCAATGAGTTAAGGCAAACGCTCGAGTTTTAACCAGAGTATAGTAGCCTATACTTGTTCGCGGGACAAGGAGATCCATGTCTGTCACGTGAGCGCTTAGTTGACGAAGAGACGATGCTGAATTAAGTCGGCATGCAGGCTGCAGATGAGACCACGATATACTTAATTGGGCGCCTGCAGCCACAGTTATAAGACCGGTTGATTAAAGAAGGAACCTTGATCTGGATCCGAGCAGTGAGAGTGGAAGCCAGTGAGCTGAGTGAGAGTGATCAGATATGAAAGAAGAGATGTGGTACGAGCGAGAAAGTCGGGCTATTATAGTCTGCAGCTGCATTTAGAACAGATTGGAGGGAGAGGCGAACTTTTCGAAGGCCGACCAATAGGGAGTTGCAGTAATCAATTCGGGAGAAGACAAAGGCTTGGATTATGTCTAAGGGCTTGGATTTTCGAGGTAAAACAGAGGAGGAGACAGAGCGTCGTCGGATTGCTCGAAACATGCATCTCAGGTGAAAGCAGAAAGCACGATTACGATAGGGAATGTGTTCATAAAAGGTGAGCTATATAATGCTCTAAGGATATATGTATAAAGGCGTGCTATAATCAGTGGCGTAGCCAGGAATTTATTGGGGGGATTATGGCCTGGCCGGATGCCCTTCCTGACACCAACCCAACAGTATTACAGGGAATAAAAAGGAATAAAGTAACAAAATAAAAAGTAAGAAAAACAATTGTAATTACTAAAACTATTATTTTGTTTTTTCTCATTTAAGTGGATAAATAACCTTTTAAAAAAACTTTGTGCTAAGCCAATTGGGGTCTAACCCCGAAACCTCCTCTTTGTCTACGCAACTGGCTATAATCTTAAATATATTTATCAAAGTTTGTTCTTCCATTTGTTTGTTCGTATGTCCGTATGTATTTTGACTCTTCGTCCCAGAAAAGGCCCGAAAATGACAGAGTGTCGGTTTACCAAAATTGTTGCAATTGATTCTTACCCAAATTTTAAGGTCAACGCGACTATTTTCAGCTCTCGATTCACTTTAAAACCAGAGATATTAGCGTTTTAATCAGATTTAATCAACCACTTTGCCGCATTAGTAAAAAGTCGACAGTCCGCATGGCGTCATTCTCGTCCAATAATAATTTTGGTAACAATCCGGTTGACAAACCGAAACCGGTTACAGAATACAATTATACAGTTGAAACAATAATATTCACAAGAACGCAGATCACATAAATATTAACTATACTAACAAAACAGACAGCGTGCAATAATTGTATTAGGCCACAGTCAGCACACACACACGCCCCTTAGGGGCGGGTCATGTTTGACTTTTTGGGGAAGCGGGGTGGAGTGCATCCATGGAGGGTTGCCGAAAACCTTAAATTTAGCGGTCAACGCTGCAGGGTATACCCCAGAGGAGTAGTGTTGAAAACCCTAAATTTCCTGGGCAACGCCGGGTCCCACATCTAGTGCTATATAAGAATGACGCCAAGGTCACGGACACTGGAGTGGCAGATTAAAGACGGGAATCTCTCGTGATGCATGGGTGAGAAGAGTATATGCAGGATCTATAGGTCTGTTGCGCAATTTGACGATGCACACTCTTTCTCTCTTTCTGCAAGTCTTTTAAATGCGTAAGTGAAAATCAAAATCATAAATAAAATAATTTTTTTGGTAAAGATTGCATTACACTTGTATCGACAACAAGAACAGTAAAAGAGATATGAAAGCATTAGGCTAAATAGTATACTTAATAATACAATTATGTTATCATGATGCTGATAATGATGACGTTGCTGCTGCTGATGATGATGGTGATGTGTGGTGGTCGTGGTGGTGGTAGTGATGGTGTGACATGATAACAGTGATGATGATGACGATGATGATGATGATGACGATGATAATGGTGATAATGATGATAATGATAGTGACATAATAATGGTGCTGATGATGATTACAACGACGATTATGATGGTGATGACGACGACGACGATGATGATGATGATGATGATGATGATGATGATGATGATGATGATGATGATGATGATGATGATGATGATGATGATGATGATGATGATGATGATGATCTTGATGGTCATATCGACATCGACGACGATGACGGTGATGATGATGACGGTGATGATGATGACGGTGATGATGATGATGCTGATAATTATGACGCCGACGACGACGATGCTGCTGATGCTGATGATGATACTGATAAAAGGTTATTGTACTAAGTACTAAGCAATAAACCATATAAAAGCAAATCTGCTAAAGACGTGTAGGCTAGTCGATGCCTCATACATCGTCTGATGCATCGTTTCTACTCTGATTGCTTCATTTTGTATCGGCAGAGGTCGGACGATCATTGATAACAATAGAGACGAAGCACTCTTGCTGCTGCTGCTGCTGCTGCTGCTGCTGATAACCCTGCAGCTGTGATGTACTGCACGTCGGGTCTCTTGGCGTACCCTGCTCCGCGGGTGGGCTCACTGTCCGACACGGTCTACCCGTCGGCTGCGGCTTATGCCACCCCCACCGGACAGGGATACATGTCGTTCGGAGCGGAATCGTCCGCCTTCTACACTCCTCTGGTCAGTGTCTATCGTCATCGTCATCGTCATCGTCGTCATTATCGTCGTCATCGTCAGCGTCATCGTCATCGTCATCGTCATCATCGTCGTCATCGTCATCGTCATCGTGATTGTCGTCGTCATCGTCATCGTCATCGTGATTGTCGTCGCCATCATCATCGCCATCGTCGTCGCCATCATCATCGTCATCGTCGTCGCCATCATCTTCGTCATGGTCGTCGTCATCGTCATCGTCGTCGTTGTCGTCATCGTCATCGTCATCATCATCGTCGTTTTCGTCGTCGTTGTCATCATCGTCATCGTCGTCGTCATCGTCAATGTCATCGTCATCGTCATCGTCGTCGTCATCGTCGTCGTCGTCGACATCGTCGTCATCATCATCATCGTCATCGTCATCGTCAATGTCATCGTCATCGTCGTCGTCGTCATCATCATCATCATCGTCATCGTCGTCATCGTCAATGTCAATGTCATCGTCAATGTCATCGTCATCGTCATCGTCAATGTCATCGTCGTCGTCATCATCATCGTCGTCGTTGTTATCATCGTCATCGTCATCGATCTTCGCATGCATGGATTAGATAGATGAGACTGTATAAAATAAGATTAGATTAGACTAGATTGATTTGGTTGAAACTTAGATTAGATTAGATTATGGTATAATCATGTTCTAATGGATTGAGACTAGTTTGTTTCTATACAGATCAGCGTCGAACTGATAGAATATTATTGATTAAAATTGATTGCATTGTAGTATTATTGATTAGATTGGCGATTAGATTACAGCTGATAAACAGTTGTTACTGAAGATTGAATTTTATCTTTATTTAGGTGATGCTCGTTGCGTATAGAGATCATTGAGTGTTTTGTGCTTGATGCACGAGACTAAACAACTGTGCTGTGGGGTGTTATACATCCATAATTCCATGCAGTTAAACTTTTCTCCCTATAGTCTATAATCCGGAAAAAACGAGATGATCCAGTAAAAAATCATCTTTAAGTGTCAGGTCATTGTACACTGTGTCCGGATGAAAAGTAGAACACAAAACAAAAGTGTCATAGCTCGGTCAAAACTTTTAGGATCTGTCTGAAATTTTAAACACAACAACATTGACCATATCTACACAAGATCGTTAATCCGATTACAAATATTCGTGAGTTTGTAAAATTTATGAGCGTTTAAAATGCAGCACCGAAAAATTGCACTTTCCAACATGGAAAACCTGAAAGGAAGTGAAATTCAGCTCTATAATTATGGTGCTCAAAATGTCATCATTGTTCTCGGACACACGACCGTAGACGCAGTAGATTAATAGCTGTCCCGGGAGACACTGAGTCTCGGCTTCATATCCTGCAGCTATGGCCGTCCAGCAGTCCAGACTTTGATCCGGGTACATGTATACGGGAGAAGCGCGTTTTTCGTTCACGCGTTTTAATGACATCGATAACCGTAGAAGAGTGTTTGAAGAGTGGCAGCTGTTTTTCGTTCACTGTTTGACCAGGTGATCATCGACCCAGGGTGAGAATTGCCGGGGGTTTGGGGGTTTCAACCCCCAGTCTTTCTTAGAGCCTCTTAGTAAAATCTGTTTTTCACACCCAAATTTCAAGTGGAAAATGGTCCAACCCCCCAGTTATTTTTCCACAATTCTTACACTGCATCGATCAGACCGTCAAACAGTAGCGTCTATATGTTTACGGTGGCGCTCCTTGAAAGTTGTCTTCAATTGAAAAGCTGTGCATTTTTTAGAGTGGTGATACGACAGATGCCTGGCGAAGTCTGTCGCAGACGGCTGGTGCTGCGGCCTCCAGCGGATGGCCTTACGATTCATCCATGTGCGGATATCCATACGGAGCAAGGTCGGTGCACCATGCATGGATATAGAATTTGAAGGAATACGACGGTGTGTATGCAGTGGCGATATCTTCGTTGTAGTCATCGTCATTAACATCATCATAGTCATCGACATCGTCATTGTCATCATCATAATCATAATCATCATCATCATCGTCATCATCATCGTCATCGTCGTCGTCGTCGTCATCGTCATCGTCATCATCATCGACATCATCATGGACATCGTCATCATCGTCATCGTCATCATCGTCATCGTCATCGTCGTCGTCGTCATCATCGTC
The DNA here is from genome assembly GCA_949752735.1 of Lumbricus terrestris. Taxonomy (NCBI): domain Eukaryota; kingdom Metazoa; phylum Annelida; class Clitellata; order Crassiclitellata; family Lumbricidae; genus Lumbricus; species Lumbricus terrestris. Next base: position 33,321,459 of record OX457047.1, read on the forward strand.
ATCGACTTCGTCATCATCGTCATCGTCATCGTCGTCGTCGTCGTCGTCATCATCATCATATTCATCATCATCATCAGCAGCAGCAGAAGCAGCGGCATCCTCCTCATCATCATCATTAGTCATCATTATCCTGTTGTAGGCGCTTGTCAAAAAACGCGCAGTCAACAAAAAACTCGTCACCCTCGGCTGAACATAAATTTTTTCGTTCACTGACTACGCCCACAATTTCCTTATTTGGCAATATAGGCGTTTCTTCTTACTGATTGACAGCTACGGTGGGCTGGACGTTCGTCGTAAGAACGCCACCCGCGAATCGACGAGCACGTTGAAGGCGTGGCTGTACGAACACATCAAGAACCCCTACCCGACGAAGGGCGAGAAGATCATGCTGGCCATCATCACGAAGATGACCTTGACCCAGGTGTCCACGTGGTTTGCCAACGCCAGACGGAGACTGAAGAAGGAGAACAAGATGCAATGGTCGCCAAGGAATCGAACGGAAAATGATGATGACGACAAGACGAGTAGTGATGATGACGACGACGACGGAGGTGAAGGTGGTAAAGAGGGAGGGAGAGGAGTGGGAGGAACAGCAGGAGGGTGCCAGAAGAAGTCGCAGTCGAAGGACGATGACGAAGATATAGTCGTTGATAATGGAGGTAGGAAGATATATTACAATAGAAATTTATTATTTAATATAATGCATTCTTCGTATGAAGATTGTAGGAAATAAATTGGGTTGAAGGTCAGTCTCTGATCCACGGGGTGTTTGGGGTGTGCAAAGAAGACTTAACTGGGAGATCTTATATAAGAAACCAAGACTATAGGGTGTTGAACCTCCAACGCCTCTGGCAATTTTCACCATCAATAAATCTAGTCAGCAGACTGATACCCATGCATGTCCAGGGATGCCACTCGTAGCTTTTTCCACCTCGATCTAGGTTTTTTCGGTCTTGTCTAGTTTCTTTCTTTTCGGTCTTTCTAGTTTTGTTGTTGTCGGAATCTAGCTTTTATTTCTCACTTTTCTATGTAAAAATCCCATTTTGAGGTAAAAACGTAGGAAAGAGGAGCAAAAGTCGCAAGATTTCAGATGTTGGAGCGAAAGGTAAAAAATGACCATCATGAACTTTAAGACAAGAAAAGGGACAATTGTTGTTGGGAACCGAAAACATAAAAAAGTCGTCAGAAATTTCAAGTCCGAAAATTCCATGTATATTTCTCGAAATTTCTCAATCTCGCTTTTCTAGCTTTTTTTCGGTAGGAGCTAAACTTTTTCTGAAAATTCAGAGTGGCATCACTGGCCATGTCAACCAGATGCAAAAATTAAATAGATACAATTGCTATGATCTAATATAGGATCAAACAGCTTTAGCAATTTATTTAGCTTCCTAAAACGGCCACCCATGTAAAATTTAGAACTTTACCGCCATCAATAGCTCAACAAACATTCTGAGCTTATCTTATAAACGTATCCGTAGGGTGGTCTTCTATATAATGCATATATAGGCATATATATATTATATATATATATAAATAAAGTATAGTGTGAAAAATGTCAGAGCTATAGATATATGAAACGATATCTATTAAGCAGCCTCTCAATCAACGTCTATTATATCTCAGCAGAAATCGTGTATCGCCTCAGACACGTTTATACCGCTCGCATCTCTCACATGCAGTAGCTTTTTTTATTAATTCCAAACACTGATAATAATTAATAGTTACAAAGTTATAGAAAAATTGCATCATTGCGTCAAATGCCAACTGTACACTCGTCGTATCATATATCAGATTCTATAAAGCGTCTCTCGCAGACAGATTAATGGATATACGGAATGGCTATTCAGAGGTGCTCGCAACACATGTAGCCTATATATAGGCTATATAGGAGACACGATGAAGAAACGTCCTAAAACTCCGCCATTGGTTGTTCTCTGCCAGTGCCAGTCCCAAACCTGGATAAAGGAGGAGGGCGACACTAATCATCCTTGAAATGGCAGTGTCGTTAAACATGTAACAGGCAGAAACATCCTCATGAAAGAATGAGAGACCGATTTGGCTGGTTGCTTAGCGACGATGTGATAACAAAGGTATAGTTAGCGTCGCCCTCCTCCTTTGTCCAGGCTTGGGACTGGCATTACCAGAGTGCAAGCAACGGCGAAGTTAAATGAGAGACCGACGAGTGTTTGTTACTGTTTAACGACATTGCATGCAATTCAAAGACGATTAGTGTCGCCCTCCTCATGTATCCAGGCTTGAGACTGGCATTGGCGGAGTACAAGCATTGGCGGAGTTAACGACAGTCACGGCATATAATTATACCGGTCATCAGATAATACTTTAACAAGGAACGAAGGAGTTCACAGCAGAAAATGACCGATGTTTGGTATACAGGATATATATATATCCTACGTAGGCCTATTATAGACATAATCGGTTTTCAAACAACGTTTGTGAAGCCGCAGACCCGCAGCCTTTACTATTATACTGTGCATGCAGTAACTATAACTGATTAGCTATTGTCAGCTTATAATTGCAGAGGTTTCTTCGTAAACGGTGATCAGTGATCCTTCTTTTAACCCGATGTAATGAAATATAATGTAATCTAATCTCAATCATATTAAGATTAAATAAATCCATCCCAATCTAATCTAATCTCAATCATATTTTAAATATAATCTAATCTAATCTCAATCACATTTTAAATCTAATCTAATCTTATCTCAATCATATTTTAAATCTAATCTAATCTTATCTCAATCATATTTGAAATATAATCTAATCTAATCTCAATCATTTTTAAAATTTATAATCTAATCTAATCTCAATCATTTTTTAAATTTATAATCTAATCTAATCTCAATCATATTATACCACCGTTTTAATGGAACTCAAGGTATACCAATCAATCGGAACGTCATTCATTCCCGAAATTTATATAGCGCTTCTATAAGAATTCCGCTCTTTGGTTGCAGGCGGTGAAGAGCTGACCTCGCTGCAGCCCAGTGCAACCGACTGCAGCCTCAACGACCTGGTCTGTCCTCGCGGTCCCTGCTCAGCCAAGTACGGTGGCTCTGGTGCTTCATCATCGCAGGACAGCCTCATGATCCACCACCACCATCATCAGGCGCAGTCGATCCCAGAGGTCACAGCTGGGGTCAGTCCTCGTTGCTCTCTCCAGGACTTCCTGTCTCCATGCGGGATGGCGTCCGTTCTCCCTTCGTCCTCATCGTCGTCGTTGACCCTCAGACCAGATCACCCGTTCTACTACAGCCTCGGTGGAAAGACACCATCGGCCGCCGCCAGCATGGTCGCAGTCGGTGGCGGCTCCGGCTCGCTCTACTCCAGGTCACCGCTTTCCAGTCTTCCATCGTCAGCGGCCGAGGATTCGATCGAAATGAAGCCTCGTATCTGGTCACTGGCCGACGTCGCCACCTCCAGGTCCAGCCACCACCACCACCACCCTCACCACCAGCAACACCCCCACCACCACCAGCGCCATTCCGCCCTTCATCAGCGTACTTCCGGTCAGCTGGGATTGACCGGAAATGGAGGAGTAGGAAGCGGTATGACAGGGGCTCTTTCCGGCGGCACCACCCTGGGCCAGGGCCAGGGTCAGGGGCAGAATTTCCAACCGTGGGCGAACGGCGTCTACTGCGAAGATAACTGCCCGCACTTCGCTTCCGCCTCATCCTTCGCCGCCATGACGTCATCGCATCCGGGCGCCATGACACTTCCGTTTGACAAAGCGCACTGCGATTCGTCGATCATCGGGCGAATCGGAGGACAGGCTGTAGCGCCTCCAGCGGCGGTTACCGGTTTAAATGACGTGCGGAGACTGACCGCTACTTCCGGTCAGCATTCTGGTCACTACTCCTGCAGACTGGCGAGTTTGGCGACCCAAGGTATGGAATTTACTGACACACCAATTTATTTAATGAATTAATGATTAGCGCGTATATTCATAATTATACTCATCTGATCCTCCACCCTCCAATTCCCGGCCCAGACGACACCCGCCTTAATAGCTGTTCCGCCCCTCTGATCCTATGCTACCTCGACCCGGACCACCACGGACTACGCTCACGGACAACCCTTCTAATTTAACGCAACGCTCGTGAATAAGCTGGTGCCCCGCGCTTGGCCTTCGAGTGGCGCTTTACAAATTTCGAGTTTACGATTACGATTACGATACGATAATTTACTATTTTACACAATCGCAACACATTTTTTGATAATTATATGCAGTGTCTTCATGATAATCTTGAAAGCTGCATGCCGAACATAAATAATTATTATGAGTTGCTAATTTGCTATCACTAGCACATTTTAGGCCTTACACACATCATCGCTGTGGCGCGTCCCATTTCAAGATAAGATGCAGATTACATAAGACAAGTGAGTGGAGGAGTAGGCCTACCACTATTATGATAAGCACGCTGTGTATACTGTAGGTCTGTGCCTCTTGTGATGGCTTAATAATGACCCGTGTGTCTTCCTCTCCTTTCTAAATTTTATTTATTTTATTTCTCGCATTTGCTATAGCGCCCCTTTAAACTTTCTACTCAGAGACGCTCCCGACTGCAGTGCATGCTGCAGACACTGCATCGGAGTTTCACGTTGAAGCGTTCGAGAAATCTCTTGCCTCTGAAGTCCCGCATGAGTCATTCTTCTACAGAGAGCGGGATTTAGAAGTCCGACTCTATAATTATAGCCCTGCAGTAGTCCCTGGTTGACGTCACATACACGGTGTCCCGTTGAAAAGTAGTACACATCAAAAAGTGTCATAATGCGGTCGAAACGTTTAGGATATTTATGAAATTTTAAACGCAACAACATTGCATGGCCAAATTACCCCCAATCCCTAGAGCCAGGGCTTAAAGTGTGCCAGGACGGTCATGGACGGCGTCCATGCACTTATTTTCAAATCTGAACGCCGTCCTGCCACTTATTTTGCCAGCCACACTGGAAAGTTAAGGAGCGTCCATGCACTTCTTTTGGAAAGGTATATAAAGAGCGTCCAGGCACTTATTTTTTTACACTTTTAGCACTGCCTATAGAGCCGATTAGAAATGCTCGTGAATTTTTTAAAGCTTCTTGAAACCTGATGGGGGAGGGGTTGTCACGTCCTATGCAAATCTCCAAATGGGGGGGGGCATGGCCGGATAGGCCCCACCCTGGATCCGCCCCTGCTACTTGCCATAAATATTGCACCATATTCCACGAAACTACTGCAGGTCCTGCTGCTGCAGAATCATTTCAAATCCATTCCTAGCCTATATTTTTTTGTCTCCATGGAATATGTAGATGCAGTGGGACTATGCCAAAATATTATTTACTATGTTGTCCAGTAGCCTAAGTCAGATCCTCGTTGAAAGGTAAACTCTGACATGCGTGTGGGGACCATCTCAAACAGTTTCCTAAAGTTTAAATTGAACGCTCATATCATATGATGGTATATGAGACAAAGGTAAAATCCTGCAGTAATTCAATCAATCGATCAATCAATGTTTTTATTTAAACCATTTCAAGGCAATGCGCTTTTATTTAAAGGATTTGTGTACAGATTACAGACATTTAATTGGCGATGCATGGCAAGTTGGCAACGCAGGACACGCCTTGAATTAAGATAGGATTTCTATTTACAGTTCGTTCAAAGTTAACAGTTTATCAAAAAGGATAATAGTAAAGAATAAAACAGACACAAACAACTCGGTAAAAGAAATGAAAGAACAAAAAGAAGGGCTAGCCTATAGCTAAATATGTAATCACTTAGTAAGTGTTCGCGAAACTATTTTTTTAAAACGATAGCAGGTTATTGGCGCCTGTTTGATGTGTTTGAAAACACGGAATCTATATCATGTAGGCCTACGAGTCCATTGCATTTCACGTGGTCTTCTGGTTTCAAACTCTCATTTAATTCAGACGAGGCTTCTTTCTCGGTCGGTTCGAATGGTACTCGGGTAGGTTCCAGTGAGGGGGGAGGAACTCCTCGGGGCCAATGAACGCAACTTGACCCCCAGGGTCAGAAGTTATCTAACTGTTTCAACAATTCATCGATCACTCTCTACAGCTGAGGGCGAGGGTGGACGTGTTGGCATAAACAAGGGGGGGGGGTAGTGGAGGCAGGCATGCCAAAGCAACCGCGATGTAAATTCATGCAACACTTTAAGTCAACTGCAGGCAGCGCAGGTCTTGCATTTGTTTTTAGAAGACACCCAAGGAGAACTGCAGGGTCGAATAAAACTTCGGGTCTTGAGTCTTATAGTGTATAGCATATACATACATCTTAAGCCTGAGTGTTTATAGTCGCAATAATTCACGAGTCAAGATTTCAAGCTTTTAACAGTAAGACTGAGAGCTCAGTCGCCTTGTCTCAGGATGCTTGCAGAATATACTCACGAGTATGCGTAGGGATGTGATAATCTATATTCTCTTTCGTCATCTTTCTCTCGTATACCAAAACCTGCCTTTTCCCTCGGTGTAGCACGCACATGGACCGCTTCTGAAACCCTCTTGCTGCGCTTTATACATGTAGATGGTCAGATACAATACAATATTGTTTTACGTGTTGTCTCAAGACCACTGCTGAATGGCTTCTCTCTATCTGGCTCTGTGTATATCGCTCGCTGCAATGTAAATTGGGTCTACGTTTTAAAACAAATTTAAGCAGCAGAATTATACATACAGAGCTGGCTCATATATATACCTTGATTATTTCGTTCTGCAGAGAACACTGTAGAGATCGGTGGCAAAACTACGGGGTCCGCTGCCGCTGTTCACGCCGCAACTGCAGGATCGGACCTGAATCTGATGAGTGGTCTGAACGGAACTCGCTATCCTTCACACCAGATGGACTGCAGCAGCAACAACAATGGATCGGCACCGGTGGTGGCTGCTGGTGGCGCTTCGAACACTGCATTCAAGCCATTTCCGAAAAGGTTCGTAATCATAATGTATATATTTCACACAGGGCCGGTGTAGTACGATATACAGTCCGGGCAACATAAACGGTCCGGCCACGCCCACTTCGCTGCTAGGACGCAATCTCGCACGACTTACGTGCGAAATCTAATCCGTTGACAAATACGGTCCGGATGGCTTGACCAACTTTGTTAAAATTATAATAATATTCTGTTTATTCAGCATAGAAACTCGGTGCGCAAAACCCATTGTAATTCACGCATGTAAGTGTGATTGTGGGGTAGTAACATTACGAATATGCAAACATATTTTAGTAGAAAACTTGATTCCAAGGGACGAAGCGGTGTTAAGTAGGCTACCGTTGCGTATGCTATTTTTAGAATGGAAAATCCGCGTTGGAAAAATGAACTAATTGATGCATCCGGTTTAAAATTGTATTGCTTATAAACTAAGTGCGTCCTATGTTACGGGCATCTTATTTTAAAGTGTTTGCCTGTGTGTTTCGTCTGATTGTTTGTGTGTGGATTAAAGTTATGACAACGCTAACGAACTAAATCATATCTTTTATCGTAAACACCTTTTTCTCACGATTTCACAAACCTATATAAGAATTAACTCCTTAGAACTCCGCCACTGGTTGCACTCTGCCAGTGCCAGACCCAAGCCTAGATAAAGGAGGAGAGCGTCGCTAATGATCTTTGTTATCGCACAGTGACATTAAACTGAAAAACCACCAGAGTTGTCATAACCTTGCAACTGATGCAACTCTACAGATCATACTCTATTCTAACTTTCTGGAACCTGGTGAGAATTGCCAGAGGTTGTGAGGCTTATAGCCCTATACGTCTTCCTTGGAACCCGTAGTGTCTTCGTTGTACTCAAACTCTATAAATCAACATCAGCCCCAGACTACCTTTCTTACTTTTCTGTAATTCTCCTACTAAAACAGTCCACGCCCGTTTCAAGTTATTATAAGTTTGAATTGCTGCTTACATTATTGTATAATACACGAACTCTAGTAATATACCGTGATATTATTTACTATTATATGATATTATATATATCTATAGGACGATAAAATCTATTAATATAATAATATGATGCAATCATATTACAATGAGTATAATAATTTGCTGTTAATATTTGTACAAGTACTATTTTTGTACAGCTAATTTTCGCCTTTTTAGTGCTACCTTTCAAATTTAAAACCGTCGAAATTTCAAAATGTTTCGTACGGTACTTGAACACTTAGTAAAACAGCATTATTGCTGCATGGCTTCCGGATTTTGACGGTTCTTCCTTGGTTTGTGTAACATTTGTGGCAATTCCGAGAACTGTTGGCCTATCCTGGTCAACATTGCAAGCCTTTTTTGAGCAACGCCCGGGAATAAGCCAATTCCAATGCAATTCTTACACTGTATATAATCATTCATCTGTCTGCAGTTATTCGTTAGGCTATAGCCTGCTATAGGCCTAATGTCCAGAAGCAGCAGAACTCAGTTGCTGAACTTGATACGTCAAGAAATTATTATTGTAATAATAACTATATTTATTGAAACTTTCAACCACTTTTGTAATCAGCACTGAAATAATAATCTGTAATTTTGCTTAGATCCCAGCGAACAATGCTGCATGTAGCCTATCATTACAATGTGGAATCTGAATATTAAGAAATTATTATAATTGCAAGAACAATCATTGTAGTCTTAGACAAGGCTACTCATGTCAGCACTGCAAATGTTGAGCAATTTTATTAAGATGGCAGTTTAAAATGCAATGTGAAAATTCAACAATTTCTGACTGCATGGAGGGACACATTGCTTTCCCATAGTCCTCCTTCCCTCTCGGCGCTGCACGTCTCAGCAGTCGACCGACAAATACTTGTTCTTCGTCCCCAGAAACCTTGATTTAGCTATAGAGTAGATTAGACTCATGGATATGTTTAAGATTAGGGTTTGTGCCTAGGGCCCCAAAACTCCTTAAAACGGCTGTCTTGAACTATCTGTTCTTTTACCTTAACCCCTTTGCATTCCACTCAAAACTAAAGTATCGCCAGAGGGCAATTTGCCTGTGGGGTTTTGGGAGTTCAAACCCCCAGTTAGGACCCCGTATAGTCCTCATTAAAACCCATTACCTTAGCTTAGACCCTAATCCTACCCGTGCGGATGTGCACTTCGGGCAACGCATTCCGCACCGTTTATCACCACCCCAACAGCATCGTTCCACGTCATCACGAGACATCACAAATCCTCTCGTAGTCTCCACCCAGTTCTTCCTTGGTATTCCTCTACCACGTGCTGCCTCCGGGGTCCAGATCGTTGCTCGTTTGGATCTTCTGTCTTGATCCATTAAGAATACAAGCCCATATAGGCCTAAATCAACGTCTGACCCCTCAGCTATTTTTACGTTTGGCTTTCGATTAGCGCTTTAGAAGTTCAAATATAGGCCTAACGATTAAGCTACTCAGAAGGTGCAGTTCTACCAACCTTGCTATTTCTTATTTCAGTTACAAAATATAATGTAGCCTAGTTCATAGTCTTGTGAATTGAATAACTGGGCTTATTGCAACTTGCAAGAGTCAGCAGCTCACATAAAACAGTGCCATTGCTGTTGTAATTCCGTGTAAAAATTAATATGTGAAACAAATTATGCTTGACACGAAATTAAATTATTTATCATAATCGACATATAATTATGGTCTATGCCTAACTTTTAAATCAGAATAGCAACGTGAGACTAAACATGTTCAGTGCAGCGACTAGAGAAAATAATTTTTAAACAGTTCTTCAGCTTCATAACGTGTATTAAACCCTACACTTCTGAAGGTCTTTAATAATGAGCTTTGTTCAAATGCATTGGCCTAGGTTTCAATTGAGAACAAGATCCATTATTAAGGCACTTTATAAAAGAAAAGAGGGTGTCTAACGGATATAATATTCAGTTTGTTAACATACATTTCAAAGACATCTGTCTGACAGACTCTGACTCCACAACTGGTTGCAATCTGCAGATGTCAGTCCCATGTCTGGATAAAGAAGGAGGGCGTCGCTATAGTGAGCTTTGTTAAAACAAAGTAGGCCTAACGTTGAACTTGAACTTCAAATATTACTAAAGCCTACATCTGTCTCTTCAGGTTCTGTGAATCAAAACAGCTGCAGCTAACTAACCACTCTGATCACCCATCCTTAAAACATCTTAATCTCTCGGCTCTTGTCCCCCAACCCTTAACTCTTTTTAGCTATTTAACACTATTTAATAACACTAAAAAGTCCAAACAACCCGCCTCTTGTTTTCCGCAAGAAAGCAACACGGACCATATTTGTCAACGAAAGCGAGGCAGTGGCGTCTAACGTTGCCCTCTGACGTCATATGTCACGTGGACCAATGACAGAAGGTTTCGGACCGTTTTTGTTGCCGGACTGTAAATCGCACTACACCTGATTAAGGCATGTTCAACATGTTCGGCCGAACAGGGGCCCCCACACTTTAGGGGCCCCCACACATGCGAAAAAATATTTTTTTCTGAAAATTGTAGAGTTTTTTAAAGCAAATTTCAACCAAACGACAAAAAAGGTCATCAAATTTTTTGGAGGGAAATAATTGGTAGGCTAAATTCTACGAAATTTTCCACCAAACGAGTAAAAAGGTCATCAGAATTTTCGTCCGAAGATCCACCAAAATTTTCCCGAACAGGACCCCCATATTTCTTAATCCGGCCCTGATTACACAGTGCACATTCCCTTTTCATAACGCTATCGATCAGTCATAATTTGTCAGCCATTTTGGAACGACCTTTGCACGTTGTGCCTTCAAGGGGAGAAGAAGCATCGCTTGCATGCAGTGCTTTCAAGTCGTCGATATAGTGCATCATTGTGCATCATTGTGGGGCAGCGGTGTATAGTGCATGCATGTGTATGTTCGTTGCCTTGCAGCTGTAGTCGGGAGCGCCTCTGAGGAGAGAGCTTGATGCGGCGCTATAGAAATGGATAAATAAATAAATGAATAGACCATCATTCGTTTGTTTAGGTAGTGAGTAATCATGACCATCAATCAATCAATCAATCAATCAATCAGTCAGGATATTGCTCAAACGCATTAGCCGCTCGTGAATAAGTTTGTGCCCTGCAGTGCTTGGCTATCGAATGCCATGCATGAGCTGTATAAATTTGACGATTACGATTACGATACATCTTGGCTTCAACATGCACTATGTCTCTGTCTCTGTCTGTCTGTGAGGGTCTGTCTGTCTGTCTGTCGGTCGGTCTGCCTCTCTCTCTCTCTCTCTGTCTCTGTCTCTGTCTCTGTCTCTGTCTCTGTCTGTCTGTCTGTCTGTCTGTGTCAACCTTCAAATGACCTTCAAAGTTTTCTTCCTTTTTCTTCTGTGTTCAGTAGCGCAGCCTATGCCTAACCTAGTCACTGTACTTCGGTATCTAAAGCTAGTGTATAAGTTTCTAAAGTTCTCAACTTGTTCAATTACAACAAAGCTCTGTTTCTTGTATTTTCTTCTTCGTTCATAACAACGCAAATAACACAACAATGGATCAACGACGACAAACGCTTGAATTCTACGACAGCAACGCAACTATTATTATCTAACTCCACTGTTCTCTAAAACGTCTTCTATTCTCTACTACCAACTCCTTCTTCTACAACTTATATCACTGTCTGGGCGTACACTCTTCCCCTTGCCGCTCTGTCCTTCTATCTGCCTCTCTCCGTCTATCTGTCCGTCTGTCTGCCTATCTCTCTCTCTCTCTCTCTCTCCGGCGACGGTCGGCCGAGCCGCGCCAACTTTCCCGCCAGTCTGTCACCTGCAGGCCTAACTGTCTAGACACTGACCTTGAGCTGGTCTAATCGTACGCCTAAACATCAACTGACCACATAGACTATACAAAATTAGCTCACATTACCTCCCTCCTTTCTTTTAAAGAGAGCTAATTATCTATAAAAATTAGCGAACGTACCTTAACTAAACAATGCAAATAGTCCATAGCATAATACATCATAAAATATCTTACACTACAATCTAGACAGACAATCAGCTACTACATTCAATTTACCTTTCTTGTAGTTCAACAGAATGTCAAAATTTTGCAATGATAAAGACCATCTGACTAATTTAGCAGATTTCGACATTGATTCAGTCAAATAAACTAAAGGATTATGGTCTGTAAACACATTGATTTTAGAACCAATAAGAATTTCTTTCAACTTGTTTAAAGCCCATATGATTGCATAGGCTTCCTTCTCAATCGTCGCCCACCTCCTCTGAGTATCTGTCAGCTTCTGACTGATAAATGAAACAGGACGTTCAATCCCTTCCTCGTCCACCTGAGACAGTACAGCTCCCACAGCAAAATCACTGCTATCACAGTACAAATTAAATGGTTTCCCAACCTCAAACATATATAGAATCACATTTGATAAGACAATCTGTTTAAGGGAATCAAAAGATTTCTGATGTGCATCAGTCCAAATAATGTTCTCAGGTACTTTCTTGCTGGTCAAGTCTGTCAATGGTTTAGCAATTTCAGCAAAATTACAGATAAACTGTCTGTAAAATCCAAAAAATCCTAAGACTTGCTTCACTTCCTTCCTGGTTTCAGGTTTCTTTAAATTAATTAAACTGTCAATCCTGTCTGGATTCATCATCTTCTTCCCTGATCCTATGAGGTGACCGATGAACTTCACCTCACTCTTACCAAACACACATTTCTTCAAGTTCAATGTTACATTATGCAGTCTTATTTGTTTCAAGAATAATTCCAAATGTCTTAAATGAATGTCCCAATCATTCGAATGCACTGCAATGTCATCAACATAAGGTTCAGTAAAATCATGAATCGGTTGCAAGATCATATTTATCGCTTTTACAAAAGTCCGTCCAGAGTTAATCATTCCAAACGGAACACGCGTAAATTCATACAGTCCATTATGTGTAACAAACGCAGTCTTCCATTGGTCACTCTTTTTCACAGGACAAGTCCAATATGCACTGCGACAGTCCATAACAGAAATGAACTTGGATTTTCCAACTTTGCTCAAGACATCGTTGACGATTGGCATAGGATATCGGCAATTTTCAGTAAAAGAGTTAATGTATCTGTAGTCACAAGCCAATCTCAAGGATCCATTCTTCTTTTTGACAATGACAAGTGGACTTGCCATTCTGCTTGACGATGGTTGAATGATGTTTTCTTTCAGCATCTCTTGTATTTGTTTTTCCACTTCTGCTCGGTATATTAATGGTATTCGATATGCCACGAATTCTTTTTCTCGAAAGTCTGGTCTCAGCACCACTTCGTGTTCTACTAATGTACATAGTCCAGGTTGGTCTGAAAATCTGTCTGCATATCGATTCAGTACATCAAGTAATTGTTTCTGCTGTTCGCTGGTCAGATGTCCAATTTGTTCGTAATCCAATTGAAGTGACTTCTGTTTTGTCTCTGAATAGTCTTCCTTCAGCGGTATTTCTACCACTGATCCAAATTCGTCATCCTCTTCCACGATCAAACCACAAGACAATGTTCTCGTAATGAACTTCCTCATCTTGTTAGCATGAATAATCCGTCGACCGTTTTCGTTCATGTCCACCAGATACGAATACTTGGATCTTCTTTGCAGGACCGTGCATGGACCATGCCATCGGGAGATCAATTTATTGGTTGACGTTGGATACAGCACGATGACGTTCTCTCCTGGCTCGAATTCTTTATCTTTTGCTCTTTTGTTGTATTGACTGGCGTACTGTTTTTGCTTTTCTTCAGCACAGCTCTCGGCGAATGTCAAGGCCTTTTCCATGTCTGCTCTTAAATTCTTCAGGTACTTTGCCGGTTGCACTCCAATGTTCGGTGGTAGATTTATTTCTTTGGTCCAGCTTTCTTTAAGGATGGTGAGTGGCCCTCTCGGCAACTTTCCATAGACCAACAAATACGGTGCCACTCCTGTAGTTGCATTAGGCACTTCTCTCAATGCCCAGACTGTAAATGGAATAATTTTATGCCACTGTCTCGGATTTTCCACAACGACATGATGAATCATTTTCTTGAACGTTTGATTCCATCTCTCCACCAATCCTGCCGCTTCTGGATGTCCTGGCGAATCGAATCGAGGACAACACCCCATCAGTTTCAGAAATTCTCTTGTTAGACTGGCTGTAAAATTCGTCCCTCTATCGCTCGTGATTACTGACGGAACTCCCACATCCATGAATAGCTTCATCAAAGCTTCGCATACAGCCTTAGCGGTCAATGACTTCATCAAGAATATTGTCGGCCATCTTGTACATGAGTCCACGATGCACAAACAATACTTATGCCCTGCTGCTGAAGTCGGTTCGATTGGTCCTACGACGTCCATGGTCATTCTTCTGAACGGTACATCCTCTCTTGGTATTGGTGTAATCGGCACTCGATCCATCACCAAACTTCGTGCTTTTAACTGACACTTCTCACAGGACTTGCAGAACTTCACCACATCTCTACGCATTCTTGGCCACACAAAGGACAACTTGATACGTTCCCTTGTCTTCTCTTCTCCCAAGTGTCCGCCAAATACTGACTCATGTGCCAATTCCATCACCTGAATTCTTCTTTCCTTCGGCAACACCAACTGATACACCAACTGGTCCAACATTTGATGCTTCTTATACATCAACCCATTCACCACACTAAACTCTGATCCTTTGTCTTCAGCTATCTTCCACCACGACCTCAGTGACTCGTCATTTCTCTGCTGCTCTTCAAATTTCTTTGCGTCTGCCAATTGCCTTTCATCACTCGTATTCTCGGCAAACAAATCCCTCATACTCGTGTCTATTTCACCATCACTTTCAGAATCATCATCATTATCACGTTCACATGCAACCATCTCTTCTTCAATTTCATTGTTTCCGGATGTTATTCCTTCTTCTTCTTCTTGAACGCTTTGTTCATCATCGCTTTCTGTGTCCTCATCTAGCAAACTTTCAATTGACTTTTCCTCTTCTCCTTCTTCCACTTCTCTTCTCCGACTCTGTGCTCTTGTAGTCACATTCGCTTGCAATTCTCCTTGTAATACACTCACTGGTGGAACCTCTTTCAGTTCTGCGATTATCTCGGGATGCAGCAAGAACTTTTCTTTGTTATCTTTGCACAAGACTGCCGGAATGCTGGCACACACCAAGGTTAAATATGGCGCGATATTTACTCCCTTGTCTTTCAAATCTCCTCCTTCGTTATGACAACTCATCCGCACTTCGATTTTCACCAACTTAGCTGGAATGGGTTCTCCAGCCACACATTGCAAATGTACTCTGCCAATTTCTTCCACT
Source organism: Lumbricus terrestris (assembly GCA_949752735.1). Lineage (NCBI taxonomy): Eukaryota > Metazoa > Annelida > Clitellata > Crassiclitellata > Lumbricidae > Lumbricus > Lumbricus terrestris. The sequence goes on from OX457047.1 coordinate 33,336,694, forward strand.
GTCGCTCCTTTCAACAATTCCTCATTGATTACTGGAATCTCAGTACCAGAGTCGATCAGCGCTCTGACTTGCACGGGATGACAACTGTCATCATTTCCACGTATCTCTACATTGACATGCTGTAGTAAAGACTTCTTCGTACGTTGACATTCATCTTTGCTTTCTGTTTCTCGACCAGTATCTTTAATTGGAGCAGAATTTACTATTTCTCTCTGTATAGCAAATTGAGGCGTGCACTTCATCACTGACTTCACTTCCGTTTCGCGGTTGTCTTGTTCTTCAGACTGATTCGGTGCATTCATTACTTGTATCTGATTTACTCTGAGATTTTCTGCACTTCGAGTAAATCTATTTCTCAGATTCGTCATTCTTGGTGGTACTTTGCAATCCTTTATCAGATGTCGGTCTGACTGACAATTATGGCAACGTTTCTTAACAATCCCTCTCTGTTCAGTGCTCTCCCGCCTGTAATTGTACGCTGCATTGTTTTCTCTTTGGCGTCCCATCACTGGAATTCGACTGTACATTTGTCTGTCACCCGTTGCTTCTCTTCTATCTTGACCAAACTGTCTTCCAGGAGCACCATCATTCCTTGCTTCGTTATTTCTGGTTTGGTTTCCTGTTTCTTTGTTATTACTATTCCACCTGGGTTGCTTCGAACTATTTCCCCATGCTTCATATTTCGGTTTGTCTTGAAACATTAGACCAATTCGATTGTTCACGTGTACGTCTGCGAGTTCTGCAACATTACTAGCTTCAAAGCATTCAGTACCCTCTTTTGCTAGTACGAACTGTAGTGGACCCGGTGGTAGACATTCTTTCAACTTATCCGCCACCAACAGATCAAATAACTTCTCGTAGCTTTTGCCCACTCGCCTACTTCTGACATAATAGTTCAACAGATTCTTCAATCTTGCTGTAAACATCGTGTATGTTTCTTCTGCCGTTTTCCTCGCATCTCCAAATCGTGATCGATATTCTCTCGCTGTCAATTTGAATTCTTTCAGTAAATGTTCTTTCACTATGTCGTAATCGTCTAGATCATCGAAAGACAATCGGTTCAACACCGTTCTTGCTCTTGGCGTCATTAGTGGCAACAGCAATTTGACCCAAAACTGCTTTTCCACCGTAAAACTGTTGAATGCATTCTCAACTGTCTCAAAATATAATGGCACCTCCATCATATCATATGGCATCTTAGGTAATACGTGTTTCATTGCATCACCTATCCTTTTAATCTTGGACACCATTGTCTCACTTTCTCTGATCCTGTTTCGTTCTGACTCCTCACGGCTTCTTCTTTCGTCTTCATTTCGTTCCCTCAGTCTATTTTGATCTTCTACCCTACGCAGTTCTTCTTGTTCTATCTTCTGCTGCAACAATTCTAACTGTCTTCTGCGTTCCTCCTTTTCTATAGCCATTTCTCGGAGCTGAGCTTCCTTAAGAGCGATTTTCTTTTGTTCTAATTCTAATTGTTCTTCCCTTTCTCTTTCCGCTTTTTCCAAATTTTCTTTCTCCATTTTCAATTCTTCCTGTCGAATCTCTTCGGCTCTTTGTAATTCTGCCAAACGCATGGCTTCTTTGTCTTCCTCACGAATCTTTTGCTCTTCCATCTGTTGTTTTCGTATTTCTTCATCACTTTTCCTTGCTCTCTCGTATTCTATCATCAATTCCATTCTTCTTCGTTCAGCTTCGTCACGATCTCTTTTCAGTTGTTCTAGCTGAAGCTGGAACTGCTGCTTCTGCATCTCTATCTCTTGTTGTCTCATCCTTTCTGCTTGTTCTGCTCTTGCTTTTTCCTCTAGTCGAAGCTTTTCTGTTCGTTCAATCTGCTCTTGTATCCGTTCTTTCTCTTCTTGTCTCCGTTCTTTCTCCTCCTGTCTCCGTTTCTCCTCTTTCTCTTTCTCTTCTTGTTTTTGCTCTTTCTCCTCTCGTCTCCGTTGCTCCTCTTTCTCTTTCTCCTCCTGTCTCCGTTTCTCCTCTTTCTCTTTCTCTTCTTGTCTACGTTGCTCTTCTTTCTCTTTCTCCTCTTTTCTCCGTTGTTCCTCTTCTTGTTTCCGTTCTTTTTCTTCTTGTCTGCGTTGCTCCTCTTTTTCTTTTTCTTCTTGTCTGCGTTGCTCCTCCCTCATCATCATAAATTGCATCAACGCCTCCATAGACATCGGTGCCGGTGGTTTTTCAATTGGTTTCTCCTCAGCGCCACCCACAGCACCTTTCTCTTCAGCTTCCTTTTTAAGCCAAACCTCTGCTAATGCTCCCATCAAATTTTCTCTAGACATCTCTTCGACTTCTTCTACGTCTAGACCCTCTTCAATTAATAACTTTATTAATCGATCAGAAGACATCTTCTTTATACTGGCTTGCTTTTGTTCTGTAAGTTTCTCCATCTTTCTTCTTTACTTCAGTGATTACCGTGAAGAAATCAAGGGAGTGGCTATGAATATCTGTGATTGGCTGACTTTAATTCTTATGGCTCCTTGGGTAAACAAGCAAGTTTTGTATACCTCTCTCTGGCGTTGCGTTGTCGTAATGTCGTTCGTATGCCCGTTGTATCTTCTCACCAGACTCCGAAATGCGTCTCCAATCGTAAATATTCCTCCAAATGAAAATATTCCTCCGACTGAAAATATTCCTCCAATTGAAAATATTCCTCGAATTGAAAATATTCCTCCAAATGAAAATATTCCTCCAATTGAAAATATTCCTCCAATTGAAAATATTCCTCCAATTGAAAATATTCCTCCAAATGAAAATATTCCTCCAATTGAAAATATTCCTCCGATTGAAAATATTCCTCCGATTGAAAATATTCCTCCAAATGAGTTCGCTATCCCAACGTCCTTTGCTTGAATTCAGTATCCCACCGCTGCCACCAAAATGTCAACCTTCAAATGACCTTCAAAGTTTTCTTCCTTTTTCTTCTGTGTTCAGTAGCGCAGCCTATGCCTAACCTAGTCACTGTACTTCGGTATCTAAAGCTAGTGTATAAGTTTCTAAAGTTCTCAACTTGTTCAATTACAACAAAGCTCTGTTTCTTGTATTTTCTTCTTCGTTCATAACAACGCAAATAACACAACAATGGATCAACGACGACAAACGCTTGAATTCTACGACAGCAACGCAACTATTATTATCTAACTCCACTGTTCTCTAAAACGTCTTCTATTCTCTACTACCAACTCCTTCTTCTACAACTTATATCACTGTCTGGGCGTACACTCTTCCCCTTGCCGCTCTGTCCTTCTATCTGCCTCTCTCCGTCTATCTGTCCGTCTGTCTGCCTATCTCTCTCTCTCTCTCTCTCTCCGGCGACGGTCGGCCGAGCCGCGCCAACTTTCCCGCCAGTCTGTCACCTGCAGGCCTAACTGTCTAGACACTGACCTTGAGCTGGTCTAATCGTACGCCTAAACATCAACTGACCACATAGACTATACAAAATTAGCTCACAGTCTGTCTGTCTGTCTGTCTGTCTCTCTCTCTCTCTCTCTCTCTCTCTCTCTCTCTCTCTCTCTCTCTCTCTCTCTCTCTCTCTCTCTCTCTCTCCCCACCCGAATGCTATCCATCATCTTCATATATGTCACTCGTTTTTGAAAACTCTTCCACCTTATACATCTTGAAGTATAGAAAAAGCGTTCTCCTCAATACCTTCATTAAATTTTACTATTGTAGGTTAGGGTCCTAAAGGTGACGAATAATGTTACGTCGTTCCGACAAAAGGTAGGTTATAAGAACGGTTGAAGTTTCATTGTCGCATTTTAAGCTGCATGTATACCTTAATATCTTCTTGAAGACAAGTCCATTGTTAAAATTTACACGGAATTAGTGCTGCAGGAGGCTGTTTTATTATTATTATTATTATTATAATTTTTTTTTTACCCGAGGTACTTGTGATCCCTCAGGTGCTCAAAACTACATCCGGAGACTGGAGTGGTGTTATTATATTTTCACTGTTGTTAATTTTTATCACTCTTAGGTAATTCGTGTGCATAATAATTAATTAGGCCCAATAATAATTAATAATGTGTCAATGTTTATCTATCATCAACATACATTGAATCCACAGCATGCAGTCTACGATACGTTGTCGCACGATTGTATGTTAAGGACCTGTCTCCAGCAGCCAATCCCGCAGTAGCCATCTCTTTAAATAATTTTATAATTACATCGTTTATCTATAGGACGGATTGGCATAAAATATACAATGCACAGCACACGAATACATAATTTACAGAAACACTTTACACTCGAAGTGACGACACTCTCAAACCCATGCATTGCATACAAACACGCAGACATGCAAAGTATACATGTTTGCGGTGAGTCATCGAAAGGTCATACATCTACCATGAATTTCCCCAATCAACCCAGATAAGATAAGACACGGCAAGGGGTGAGAAAAACAGGCGCTTATCTCAGTTCCCACGATCGATAGTTTTACCCTTTTTACACATACTGTTAACATACTTAATCCAGATCACCTCAAAGCAGCTTCTGCTTCTACTTGTGCAGCTGCAGAAGTCGACCTTAAAATAATTGCTATTATTCAGATTACGCCTCAGGGAGTTTAACCCCCGACCTGTCTTGAAAAGAACTGTCTTCCTTAAGGAGGAGGGGAGTTCAGACTCCTCTGTTGAGTGCAGAGCTTTGCAATCTGCATCGCTCGTTCATTCGTTCGTTCGTTCATTCGTTCATTCATTCGTTCGTTCATTCATTCATTCGTTCATTCATTCATTCATTCGTTCATTCGTTCATTCATTCATTCATTCGTTCATTTGTTCGTTCGTTCATTCACTCATTCACGCATCCATTCATTCATTCATCATTCGCTATTTCATTCATTCATCATTCATTCGTTCATTCATTCATTCATTCACTCACTCATTCATTCATTCATTCATTCAATCACTCACTCACTCATTCATTCATTCATTCACTCACTCACTTATTCATTCATTCATTCATTCACTCACTCACTCATTCATTCATTCATTCATTCATTCATTCATAAACCAGTGCATTACATACAAACAGGCAGACATGCACTGGTCCAATGTAACAAGCTGTCTGATTTTGTTTCTAGATATTCGGTGGATGACCATTGACCATGCAGCGGTTGGAAACATTTTGGAAGAGCCATGAAAACTCTGCCAACACCGGTTAAAAGCATCCCACACATATTGTTGTGGTCTATGTGTGATGGTGCTTATCTATAGGGATGAACATGAGACACTCGATCAACGCGATCAATAATTGTGTCAGAAATGGATCCATGTTGATCACCTCATTAAAAATCGAGAAACTGTCGACAAACTCATTAAAAATGAAGGCCTTGTTGCTAGTTTTGGCCTCACTTACACTTTAACATATAGAAGCAACACCTTGTTGTTTTCTTATAATAGAGCTCGGTTGTCTATTATATTATGGCGTTGTTTACTAAACTTTTGAGAAGATCTGAAATGGCGAAGATTTCATATTATATGATTATATCTTTGAAGTGTTTCGATAACATCATGACGGATTTCTATTCATCAAGGGGATTATCATGACGCCTTAGAATTCCTATCTCGTTTGCGATTCTAATGGGTAGCCTGCTTAAAGGTTCTATACCAGGCGTAAAATCTCACAGACTTACATAGTTATATTATATGTGGCGCAGTGGTGCACAGGGCATGTTCGGTGCCTTGCAGCCGGAGGGTATACCAGGTTCGAATCCACATCAAGCCACCGCGCAAACAAACATTATAACAATAAAAAAATTATGATTGTTTGCTTCATTCCTTTTGTCACCTGTTGTTTTTCTGGTCTGCATGCATGGACTCTTTGTCACGTGTTGCGAACATTACAGAAACCGGTTAACGTCTTCGTTAAAACGAACTGTTATAACATTGAAACAAAACAGTAGATCTACATTCGACATAAAATGTGTGTGAACTGTGTATACAACACTCAACTATTAAATTGGAAGAAATTTTGTTCGTGCGTGATGTCTATCAGTTTTTTGGACCAGAGCTGCGAGTAGCAGTGAGACTATCGGTTCTAGGACAGTTGCACCCAATGACCCATGAGCTATCAGGTCACATGGGGTCATTTAGTACAAACTGTCCTGGAACGGATAGTGGATAGTGGATAGTCTGACTTTTACTGCTACGTAACCGCTGTTAACTTAACCCTAACCCTAACCTTAACCATAACCCTAGACTACTCGATGCATTCACAGTAGGCTAATTATATTAATTATATTAATTATGGTGCAGTTAGCCACATTGTTAGAGGTGCGATCGTTCCATGCTTCTCTGTGCACAGATTCCGGTTTGCACACCGATGTTTGGTCACTTCAGAGATTTGAATCACTGGTTATAGCACGTTTACGGTCCAGACGGTGATCCTATAGAAAGGGTTTCTATGGTGAAGGCTATTATACTTGATCTATTCGTGGGCGGAGTTTGGTTTCCGCTCTTGGAGGGCTAAAGCCTTCTGGGGGGCTAAGTCCGGGAAAAGATACCATTTACACACGGAAAAAAATGAATCTGGGTCTTCTTGCTTTCCTCTGATAAACTCCGCACATGGATCTATTCATTCTATATGATCGGAGTTGAGGCCACATTGCATGGTCGCTGTAGTATATACTATACCCCGCAGTCGATCGAGTCGTGGGCTACGATCGACTTGGCTCGCGCGACGATCGACTCGATCGACTTTCTCGACTCGCCGACCTCTCGGCGACTCGATCGACTTGGCTCGGCCGACGATCGACTCGATCGACTTCGTCGACTCGCCGACCTCTCGACGACTCGATCGACTTGGCTAGGCCGGCGATCGACTTGATCGACTTCGCGTCGACTTGGCCTAGTTTTGTCTCTTGCTCACCTCTGCAGTTATAATTATGATCTCAAAACGAAATTATACGGTAGGAGATCTGTGTCCTAATCTGTGTGACGTCACGATAAGCCTAATTTCGTATATTCTCAGTGGATTTATAGTGGATTTGCACTGTAATCGTAGTGGCGCCACAAAGGCCTCGTTTTAGATTCTGTTAATGAACTTCAATAATTATTGCGGTAGATCTGTGTAATAATCGTGTATTAAAGTGACGTCGCAATAGGCTTAGTTTATACTCTCAAAATGTACTTCTATAAGAGTAGAAGTACATTTTGAGAGTATAAACTAGGCCTATTGTGACGTCGCTTCGATTATCACACAGAGATACCGTAATAAGTGATCTGCATCATGTAAATGTAATGCAATGTAAAAATGTAATGTAAATCTTCGAGAATTTCTTAGCGCTCACAAAAGCCACGTCATGGAGACCAGCTTATTCACCGGCGCACGTAATCGAAGTTAGTCACAATAGGCCTAGTTTATTCTCAAAGTGAATTTCTTTAACAGTAGGGCTGTACGTATAATGATCTAACTTACGTCACAATAGACCTAGTTTTATATTCTCAAACTGGACGTATAATAATAGATTTGCGTCATAATCAGAGCCATGTTGCGTTTAAACAGCCCCAGTTTTGTATTATGAAAATGAAATAATATGACAGCAGAGCTGTATCATAATCGAAATGACGCGACTATGGACATAATTTCGTTTTCTCGGTGAGCTTATTTAAAAAAGTAGAATTGTATCATAATCGAAGTGACGTCATAAAAGGCCCCGTTTTACTTTCGCAAAATGAATATACTGGTAGATCTGTATAATAATCGAAGTGACGTTACAATAAGCGTTGTTTATATTCTCAAAATGCACTTCTATAATTAATAGTACATTTGCATTATAATCGAAGTGACGTCACAATAGGCCAATTTTTTTAATTCTCGAAGTGAACTTATTTTATAATAGTAAAATTACATCATAATCAGAGTGACGTTACAATAAGCATAGGCCTAGTTTTGTATTCTAAAAATTAATGAAATTATATGATAGTAGATCTGTATCCTGATCAAAGTGACGTCACTATAGGCCTAATTTCGTTTTCTCTGTGAACTTATTTAATTGTAGAATTGTATCATAATCAAAGTGACGTCATAAAAGGCCCCCGTTTTATACTCTCAAAATTAACATCTAGAAGCCTATAATAGTAGATATGTATCCTGCTCATTCAAGAGCGGATCCAAGGGGGGGAAAATCCAGCAATGCCACACCCCATTCAGAGATTTGCATAGGACGTGACCCTCCCCCATCAGATTTCAAGAAGCTGTAAATCAACGCAACGGGAACAGGAAGGTGAGAGAGAAAGTAGTACATGACTAAAAAAGTAATCAAATTTTAAATAACCGGAATTGCCACAATATGTTTTTATAATTTTTTGGGGTGAAAGACAAAAAAGATTTTTTCCGCGGAAGACGAAGGAAAAATTTTGGGCGACCCAAGACCAAAAATTTGGCTCCCCGTCGGAAATTTCTGTATCCGCCCCTGTACTCGTTCAACTCAAATCGAAAACGTACGTCTATGGTCAACTTGCACAGTTCCACTAATACGAAATCGCCAGCTGCCAAAAGGTATCATTAGCTGCACTCGTGTGCAAAAACTGAATTACGTCTTAGCAAGACTCACGATCGACTCGACTTGCAAGTCGACGATTTTTCGATCGACTCGACTTGGCAAGACTCACAATCGACTCGACTTGCAAGTCGATCGAGTCGACGATTTTTCGATCGACTCGACTTGGCAAGACTCACGATCGACTCGACTTGCAAGTCGATCGCGTCGACGATTTTTCGATCGACTCGACTTGGCCGAGTTATGATCGACTCGATCGATCGACTCGATCGACTGCGGGGTATACTTCAGGGTCTATCCTTGTGGACATTGCCGCCATTCCCATTTGAATATATGTCTTGCAATTTATAACTGTAAAAAATTATTGATCTAAAAAATAAAAGACTGATTGATTGATTGAAAAGGGCGCTTTATAAATTGAATTACAAAATCGATCTTCTGATGGAGTTGTTATTTAGCAGAATGACCTTGAAAAATCGTTCCTAGCGGATGAAACATGTGTCTCAATCGTCCATTATCTGGTTAAAGCATCAACACTGAACACCAATATAGCAGTAGAGATTGATATATAATATAGGAATTTAGTGGGTTCGTCTTGGGAGAAAGAAAGTGGGCAACACTAATCATCCTTGATATGACACAGTGACGGTAAGTATAACAGCAAGCTACATTCGTCAGTGTTGAATAATTAATTATACCAAACAAAAACCTCCTGACCTGTCATTTATAGAGAACTGATATTCTAGTATAATTATAGTTTATTACTCCATCAGAGCTCAACTAAGATCAAGGTAGACAATTATTGTCAGCTAAAAAGTAGGGCTGTTGTTCGATTTTAAAAAATTAATCGAAAGTAATCGCATGATTAATTTTTTAATCGCAATTAACTGCAAATTAATCGCGACACATTTCCTTCAAGTATATTAATCTCAATACTCTTCCAAAGACCTTGAATCATAAATGAATAAATGTATAACCCTTTTTATTTTAAATTTTTTTATAATATTTTATATATTTTTATTTTTTTGCCGAACCAAACCAATAAACAAATATGATACAATTATGGCAGTGAACAATACTTTAGCAGGATTTGGTAAAGAAGGGGAAACCCATGCAGAAGGGATTGACAATCCCGGCAATAGGGCCACCCGTTATTCATGTGAAATACTTTTTTTAAACTTTCTATTACAAGCAGTTTCAATAACCTTTGACTTAAGTCCATTGAATTTCTGCATTTTGTTGTTTTTAGCAGTTTTGTATAGCATAAAGAATTGAAACGCTGTTCAAATCAGTCAACTGCTCAAAATCCGTTATTTTTTCGTTTCAGTCATTTTTAATATGATATAAATATGAAAATTAAGCAACCGATTTTTAAAATCAAGATTGATTATTTATTCAGAGAATTGTTTAGCCAGACCAGTTTGTTTATACCTATTACCTACATTGGTTTGTTCAAGAGATGCTCTTGTCATAGGCGTACGGGACATTTCGGCAGTGGGGGGGGGACAAAAACATTTTTGGCCCGAAAGGTCTGACGACCTTTTTTCCCAAAAAATTCTTAGGATTTTTCCGTCCGAAAAATCTGAGGACTTTTTTAGCCCTGCACGCCCGAAAAAATCCTCCCGTACCTGTTTTGCCCGAAAAAAATCCGACATTTTTTGACCTGTCCATGCCTCTTTTGCCCGAAAAACACATTGCCCGAAATTTGGGGGGCATTTGCCCCTCTGGACCCCTGTCTCGCACGCTTATAATGGCTCTTGTTAAATTAATATTTAGTCCTATTGAACCTCATCAACTTGATCAGAATTTTTCGCAAAAGTTGCAGCTCCTTATAACCTCATATCTTTTGTCCTTCTGTAAGCATGTAAGATATTATATGAAACCTGGATCCATTGGTCTTGCCATCTCCTGAAGTTCAATCAATGTAATCTGTCTGACGGGGTGTTGAAGCAACTTTTTAGGGGGACGATGCGGCCGATGTCGACGGTTCATCGTTAGCGATCAACGCACGTTTTGGTTGGCGTGCAGGCGATAATAATATGCAGCGATGAATTGATATATGATAATACTCAAATTCTTTCTAGGAATATTTGCGAAAAAGCATCGATACTTTTAAGTTCAAGCTTTCCGTTTAAAACGGGGTTTTTCTGCCTCTGATTCTATTTTAATGAGATCTAATTAACGCGTACGATTAATGCGTTAAAAATCTTAATCGCAATTTTTTTACGCGTTAATCGCGATTAACCAACAGCCCGACTAAAAGGACAACGTGATCTCTGAGACGACACAAGTATAGGCCTATAAATAATATCCTACACGAATGCCGGTGTCATGAAATATAGTGACCCTCTAATAATAATATCCCCCAAGCAGATAAAGAGAAGTTGAAAATAGGCCATTTCGCGTGTGTTTATTTTTGCAAATTAACGTCCATTTGCTTTGTATTGAACATTGCTACTAGCAGTTGTGTCTATTTCTACTAGATAGATAGATAGATAGATAGATAGTTAGGTAGATAGATAGATAGATAGATAGATAGATAAATAGATAGATAGATAGATAGATAGATAGATAGATAGATAGATAGATAGATAGATAGATAGATAGATAGATAGATAGATAGATACATAGATAGATAGATACATAGATAGATAGATAGATGGATAGATAGATAGATAGATAGATAGATAGATAGATAGATAGATAGATAGATAGATAGATAGATAGATAGATAGATAGATAGATAGATAGAAAGAAGGATGGATGGATGGATGGATGGATGGATATATATATATATATATAGATAGATAGATAGATAGATAGATAGATAGATAGATAGATAGATAGATAGATAGATAGATAGATAGATAGATAGATAGATAGATAGATAGATAGATAGATAGATAGATAGATAGATAGATAGATAGATAGATAGATAGATAGATAGATAGAGAGATAGAAGGATGGATGGATGGATGGATGGATGGATATATATATATATAGATAGATAGATAGATAGATAGATAGATAGATAGATAGATAGATAGATAGATAGATAGATAGATAGATAGATAGATAGATAGATAGATAGATAGATAGATAGATAGATAGATAGATATATAGATAGATAGATAGATAGATAGATAGATAGATAGATAGATAGATAGATAGATAGATAGATAGATAGATAGATAGATAGATAGATAGATAGATAGATAGATAGATAGATAGATAGATAGAATAAATGACCTACTGACGAATTCTAACTTGTTATTGCAATATTTTGTGTTTGGACAAAATGGTTTGTTTTTTTTTTGTTTTTTTTCCTCAACCAAAACAACAAACAGACATGATACAATTATGGCATTGAATAATACATTAACATAATTTGGTGAAGAAGGGGAGACCCAGAAGGGATAGAAAATCCCGCTAATAGGGCCACCCATAATTCATGTAAAATATAAAAGAAAAACATGACAGAGCATTCAATTGTAAGAATAAAAAAATGATGAGGGAGAGAGAAAAAAAATTAAGCAATCGATATTTCTGTATATAACGAGAAAAACAACTCTTAACTAATGACTTAACTAAAGACTTAACTAAGGGCTTGGCGAGACCACTGAGCAGAAACCTTAACCATTACATATCAGGAAGTGTTTTAAGTAAATAAAGGCGAAGTTTATGCTTAAATAATCTTGTGTTAGGTAGGGAATGAAGATGTGTAGGGAGAGAGTTCACAATTCAATTATTAAGTCATGCTCAATGTCTTGTTTTATATGGACAAAGCCATCTTCAGTCGATGATCGATCGATACCTGTTAGCCAATTTCCAGACTCGAAATGCTTCAAGAAAAGGCGCCATATAATCTTTCAACTCATCATACTGTTAATCAATTGTAGCCTACTCAGTAGTTTTTTCAAACACGATGGTCGCAATGCAATCAATTAGAAGAAAAGGCGCTACACAATCTCCGAATGTAAAACGTGGAAATCTGACAAAGGACGCTATATAATAATAATCGATGGAGTAAGCGCCTGTATACAGTTGCGACGAGGAACCGCTTCCAGCCATGCAGAGTCTTAGAGCCAGCGTTGCGCGTCCGCGCGAAATCTCGTCGTCCCAGTTATATACGATCTGTTGGCGAAATGTTGCACGAGATGTCGCCACCGTGCGAGAGATTATTTAACATGTGTTGAGGAGGCAGACGCCATTAATATGCGCCGCGTCGCCTTCGCTTGAGCCCCACAGGGTTCGGTTTAATTTGTACTAACAGCCACCCGAATCCTGACGCCCTCCCTGCCCGGCCCCGTCGGGGGTTGGCGGCCGTGTTAGTTGTTGTAGGGCGTGCGGTGATAATCCGGCTCGCTGATCCACCGACTGTTTTTCATGGACCATTCCGGACGGTCGTGCCTCGGAGGCCAGCCAGCCTCCCACCCAAGTCATCCATCCATCCATCCATCTATCCGCGGCGCCGAATATGAACTATGGAATTAGCAGTGCGATCGGGGAACTGGGAGTTAAGAAGGGTGGCTTAATGGACATGGACGGAGTGTGGGTGTGGGTGGTGGGGAGGGGTGGGGATATGGGGGGAGGCAGAGTCGGGCCAATCAATCCACCCGGCGGCGTTCGTCGCCAGTGCCGAGCCGGCAAACGCCCCTCGATTAAGGAAGGGATCGACCGCGTCGAGCACTGCGAGCACTGATGGTGGTGGAAGCCAAGAGCGAAGACGTAGGAGTTTGAGTCTGATGAGTCAGGACTCAGGAAGTCGAGATCAGGAATCAGATCAGGACGTCCGATAATCCTTGATATGACTCTGGGATTTCTTAAGATGACATTCCGGAACTTTCAGGGCGTCTGCATGATAACTCTACGGACTCATGGAATCCTTGCATTATGATGCCACGGAATCCTTATGTAAGAGGCAGGAATTGATTGGACTTCCGTGCCATCATTGGGCGTCTGACTCTGGAAATCCGTAAGACGTCCTGGAATAATTGTGATTCCGATAATTAATTTTCGCAACAACGAGAAAAGTTAGTATGCGACAGGGTATCAATTATAAGCAACACCCACTAATTATTATTTTCCCTTGAGAGCATTGCAAAGAGTGGTTTCTGATGAATACCAATTCTGCTGTTGGATACTTACTTACTTAGCTTCCAAAATGACATCCAATTCTCAGCATTTAAAACTTACTCGTCCTCGTCGACCTTCGCCTTATCAGTTCCTTGACACCTCCTCCCACTTGCCCTAATCTCTTTGGCAACCAAACCATATAGGATCTTCTCGTGATCATTTCTTAACAACAATGCTGACATGACGCAACGCTCGTGAATAAGCTTATCCCCGATTTTGAGTAGGACATTATCCGCCCCAGACAAAATCCTCCTCTGTGCAATTAGTCTGTTTCTTAATTTAATTGATAAAGATTAATCATTCTGGTTGTTGTCTGCTGTATAAACTTATTAATGCCGTCACCGACAACACTTACATGTATAGCCTATGTATACTGCCATTCGAAGCGCTGATAGCTGCGAGTGAAGGACTTGCCCAAGGCGGCTTGAGGTGGATTCGAACATGCAATCCTCCGGCTGCAAGGCAACGAGCATACCCCCCACCGAACCCCACATATTACGAATGCAAGTATGTATGTTAGTAGGTATGTAGGC
>OX457047.1:33355862-33450862 GCA_949752735.1 Lumbricus terrestris
TCTCAACCGACCGCTAGGTGGTTGGTGTTCGACGCCAAGACGCAATCTCTCAATTATCGCTCGTATCGGAAGCGGTGGCTCCCTCTGGCGACGGTGAGCGACGAACAAATGAGGTCAGCCCCGGGCGATGCTCTTTGACCCCCACTCACAACTTGCTTTGTGTGGCGTCCTCGTGCGGTGGTAGTGGTCAACATATGATGGTCAGTGGTCAGTCCATGCAGGCCAATTAGTCAGCGGTCAGTCTTTGATCTCGTCATCGTCATCGTAATCTCCAAATTTCTAAAGCGCCACTCGAAAGCTAAGCGCGGGGCACCAGCTTATTCACGAGCACTGCGTTGAGTCTCGGTACTTTACTATCATATCTAATGGTAAATCCCAGAAGCGGAAAATTCCTTCCCATGCCTATGACGTCATCGGTGCAGGTTCATGACAGTGCACGCGTCATGACAGGAGTCATCGTCATCTGAATGCGCGTCGCGTCATCTGGCGTCATGAAGTCATCGCCGTTGTCATGTCATTGAGTTGTCATGTCAAGTGATAGCAGGCAGCAGACGACGGTGCATGATACACCGTCTGACTGGCTGGCCATCGATTCCACCCCTTCCCCCTCTCTGTCTCTCTCTGTCTCTCTCTGTCTCTCTCTGTCTCTCTCTGTCTCTCTCTGTCTCTCTCTGTCTCTCTCTGTCTCTCTCTGTCTCTCTGTCTCTCTGCCTGGCTGTCTGTCTCTCTCTGTCTCTGGCTCTGTCTACGTTTCTGTATCTGCCTCTATCTCTATCCCTGTCTCTGTCTCTGTTTTCGTCTCTGTCTCTACATCTGTCTCTGTCTCTGTATCTGTCTCTGTCTCTGTCTCTGTCAGTCTCTCCGTCTCTGGCTCTATCTATAGATGTTTCTGTACATGTCTCTATCTCTATCTCTGTTTCTGTTTTGTCTTTGTCTCTGTCTCTGTCTCTGTCTCTGTCTCTGTATCTGTCTCTGTCAGTTTCTCCGTCTCTGGCTAGTCTATGTTTCTGTAGATGTCTCTATCTCTATCTCTATCTCTATCTCTGTTTCTGTTTCTGTCTCTGTATCTGTCTCTGTATCTGTCTCTGTCTCTGTATCTGTCTCTGTCTCTGTCTGTTTATCTATCTATCTGTCTGCCTATCTCTCCCTCCCTCTACGATCGAACAACCAAGCATTAGGCACCGAAATATTATACCCCCGGTCAAGAACAAAAGACTTTTCTGTCAACGTTCGTCGGGGTAGGATTTCTTTTGTCGTAGAAGCGAAATTATATCATATCACATCAGCAGTCGAATAATACCAAAGAACGTCCGACGGCTTCGATCCGGCGACGGGCGCCGACTCTTTATGATTATAAATGGCAGAGGACGGGCGAATCGCCGGCGACGGCGACTCCGCATGCACGGCGCATGGGTATTTCTATGTAGCACTTCGGATTTGGCGTCTGACAGAGAGCGAGGGCAATCAATGCGCTTCCGATTGACGTTGTTCTAACCATGACGGATCACTGGTCTGGTCAATTCCGTCCGTCCGGTCAGTGGTCAACTGGTCATTAGCTGCGGCGACCGGACCTTTGACAGAAAGACCTGACCGTCCGTTGTGAGTCAATGATGACGAAGACGAGGGTTATACCGCGGTTGAGGAGAGGGGGCAGGGCCTGTTTTTCGCGTGCAGTTCTACACAAAATGTGCAGTTTAAATGGATTTCTGCAGAAGTACAGAAGCACTTCTGTGCAATTTAAAAAAAGGAAAGTAGGATCACTGTTCTCCGATCGGGAGTTGTTTGTCACGGAGGATGGAAAAATGGAGGGAGAATGGGTTGTGCAGTTCTAAAAATTCCTTAAAAGAAGCCCTGGAAGAAGGAGGGAGAAACGAGCGAATGGTATGGATTGGTCGCGGGATGTCGCCATGATCATCTTCAACTTCTTAGTTTGACATTTGTAAGAAAATCATTGTGCAATTATTCTGGTGTCTAGGTTGTTCTGACGTCGTATGTGTTGGGAACCAGTAGCGTTTACCTGCCCACGATACATTTTGAGAGTGAGCTAGCAGGTCATTTTTTAGTGTGCAGTTCTTGAAAAAAAACTGCAGTTCTAAATGGATTTGTGCAGTTGTAGAAGCACTTCTGTGCAGCTAGATATAGGGCCTAGTAAGAAACGCAATATTAATCACATTGCACGATTTTCATAGGATGATAGGAGAAATAAACATCATACAGTTACAGACCGACACTATAGGAAAAGTCACAAGAAAATCTTAGAAAGAAAGTTTTAACACGAATAACGAAAAGTGACAGAAGACGTTTTGCAGTTCTAAAAATTCCTTTAAAAGCAGTGCTTAAAGTGTGGAAAAATAAGGCCTGCGCGCCCCTTATCTTTCCAGTTATTGCTGGCCAATAAGTGACTGGACGGCGTTGAGATTTTAAAATAAGTGCATGTACGCCGTCCATGACCGTCCTGCCACACTTTAAGCCCTGTCTAAAAGCCCTGCGAACTAGGACAGGTCAAACAGAAGTTGCTAACCATTCATTAGATAGTGAAATATAGGTCAGGTTGTACCGATGTTGAATGGTTTACATCTCGAGCGTGAACTACATGTAGGTCCGGTCAATTTTAATTAAACCGGTTGATAAGTATAGACTATATCTATAGTCTTCTAGACATGAAGTGAAAGCGTGGTCGAGGTAAAACTATAGTGTTGAGCAGCGCATTCGTGTTAGAATATATTCTCTCCACCTACCTTATAGGCTACATACTCTTTAAGATTTGATGGGCGAGACATAATAATAACGTGACATCATCTAAATAGATTTGATAGGCAGGTCATACAAATGTCGCGCAGGGTATTGTGTTGTCCCGTGCGGCGATGACGACAACGACAACACCCCACAAGAAGCACAGCACGCGTTTCTCTTTAGATCGGGTCGAAGTGTTTTGTCACTTAACCATTCTTCGTTCGTTCGCTCGCTTCTTCGCACACCATTCGTATTAGCGACGACGCCGTTTCTCTTCAAATCCCGGCGCCATATTATTTCGGGAGATATCAGTTTCAATATCGGGAGATAATCAAGTTTCAGAGTTGTCCCCCTACTCCTCCTCCTCTCTATTCCTTTGAACCGACGGCTGCTGTAGACCGAGGCAGCGAAGGACCCTCTAGTCTTATTATCCGGGTCTTACGGAGGCGAAAGGAGACAAGCGGTCTATTACTCCGCGTGACGTCATTAGCACGGACTGCGCAGACGGCGTCCGGCGAGCGAGCGTCAAATGCCCGCATTCATCCGCTTCTCAGTTATGTCCGACAGGAAGCGCTCTCGTCGTTGACGTACGGCGCATGTCACACCATCCGTTTCCGGTCGGACGCCATTTTGCGCCCGGTTTCCGGGTCCCGTCGGGTCCCCGCGTTAAGCTGCAATAACCAAATTCATCTGGACGGGCGTATAATCCCGTCTGTCAGATATGATGAAAACTGTCGTTTTTATCAATTTCCACCGATTCTCTATCTAATCGACCGGGTTAAGCTCGCGCGGTCGGATCGACGCGGCCGAGGTGTTAAGCGACAGGCGGAATTCATCAGCGGCTGGGATTCTACGGCGCGCAGTCCGGCGGCATTTTATCGTATTTAATATTGAATAGTTTCGTCGTCGTCGTCGTCGTCGTCATCATATCGAAGGCGCATGTTTGTACTGTTCAATTTTGCCCGGATATTAAGAGCTTTACGAAGGATCTAGACGACTCTGATTAATAAAATTTGCCGAGCCCGCCTTATACTTTTCGCCACGCTCCGTAGAATTACGTGCATGCGCGCGTCATGCATGTCGAACGGACCGGGCTTAGAGTCGTGAGGAGGCCGTCGCCACCGCCTGTGGTTTGGTTGCTACATAAATTTTAATTATAGTTGCTTATAAGCGCTTTGTGGATTGTGAATAGATATGGATTGCTCGATGTATGGGAAAATAACACGCGCACTTAATGATCCACGAGTCCAGTGGAAAAGACACGGGGAGTGGGGGTGTAGTGTGATGGTGTAGTGTGTTGGTGTAGTGTGGTGGTGTAGTGTTTTGGTGTAGTGTGGGGGTGTAGTGTGGTGGTGTAGTGTTTTGGTGTAGTGTGGTGGTGTAGTGTGTTGGTGTGGTGTGTTGGTGTAGTGCTTTGGTGTAGTGTGGTGGTGTGGTGGTATAGTGTAGTGTGGTGGTGTAGTGTAGTGTGGTGGTGTAGTGTGGTGGTGTAGTGTGGTGGTGTAGTGTGGTGGTGTAGTGTGTTGGTGTAGTGTGTTGGTGTAGTGTGGTGGTGTAGTGCTTTGGTGTAGTGTGGTGGTGTGGTGGTGTAGTGTGGTGGTGTAGTGTAGTGTGGTGGTGTAGTGTAGTGTGGTGGTGTAGTGTGGTGGTGTAGTGTGGTGGTGTAGTGTGGTGGTGTAGTGTGGTGGTGTAGTGTGTTGGTGTAGTGTGGTGGTGGTGTGGTGTGTTGGTGTAGTGTGGTGGTGTAGTGTGTTGGTGTAGTGTGGTGGTATAGTGTGTTGGTGTAGTGTGTTGGTGTAGTGTGGTGGTATAGTGTGTTGGTGTAGTGTGTTGATGTAGTGTGGTGGTGTAGTGTGTTGGTGTAGTGTGGTGGGTTAGTGTGGTGGTGTAGTGTGGCGGTGTGGTGTGTTGGCGTAGTGTGGTGGTGTAGTGTGGCGGTGTAGTGTGGTGGTGTAGTGTGGTGGTGTGGTGTGTTGGTGTAGTGTGGTGGCGTAGCGTGTTGGTGTAGTGTGGTGGTGTAGTGTGGTGGTGTGGTGTGGTGTGTTGGTGTAGTGTGGTGGTGTAGTGTGGCGGTGTAATGTGGTGGTGTAGTGTGGTTGTGTGGTGTTTTGGTGTAGTGTGGCGTTGTAGTGGTATAGGTTCGGTGCCTTGTAAGTCAGATTCGAATTCACCTCAAGTCGCTGGGTAGAAACCTATAGCTTGAGCAAGCCCTTCACTTGGAATTGCGCGTGCGCGTCGGCGTGAAACTCCGGTACAGTGTATCTACATTGTAGTCTCGCGGGAGCGCTTCTGAGTAGTGAGCTTGAATGGGCGCTATGACAAATGCAAGAAATATATAAATAAATCTATTTCAAGGTGGGATCTGAGAAAGTATAGACAGGCGCTCGGACCCTATTCTCTATTGCATGGGAGTACCCGGGACCGATTCAGTGAGGAGCGTACCCTCGCACGGGGTCATAAGACAGGGTGTATTATAAGAGAGTGCTTCTTTTCGTGGTCACGTCGCGATATAGTTTTTTTCGGAAGGGTTGTATTGGCACGCGGAACTAGAAAATTCAGTCTGTTTAAAGAATTAAATGAAATATTCATTGTTAATTAACCGATTGCAAAGCGCGTTTCGGCTCACACATGGTTGTAGAAAATATATTCTAATATTTGCGTCAATACCTATTTGTGAGGCCGTTTAGAAAAAGTCTTTAAATGTTAACATATGAATTATATAA
This sequence comes from Lumbricus terrestris, assembly GCA_949752735.1. Taxonomy (NCBI): domain Eukaryota; kingdom Metazoa; phylum Annelida; class Clitellata; order Crassiclitellata; family Lumbricidae; genus Lumbricus; species Lumbricus terrestris. Next base: position 33,361,319 of record OX457047.1, read on the forward strand.
TTTTTAACGTAAGATGGAGGACAGTATAAAATACATTTACATCTTGAAAATAATATATATATATAATTATATGCATGTGGGTGTGTTCGTGCATAGGTGTGTCACCGTGTGTGTGTGTGTGTGTGTGTGTGTGTGTGTGTGTGTGTGTGTGTGTGTGTGTGTGTGTGTGTGTGTGTGTGTGTGTGTGTGTGTGTGTGTGTGTGTGTGTGTGTGTGTGTGTGTGTGTGAGAGAGAGAGTGTAGGCAAGCAGGCATGTAGGTGCGTGAACATGTATGATTGCGTGTGTGTTCGGGGTGCGTGTGTATGTGTGGGTACGTGCGCCGGTGTGTTTTCAGCCATGCTTGAACTATCATCGTGCACAATACACACAGACAAGATGTTCCAAGTCTTAGGCAATTAATATCACGACTTCTTCACTATCATGATCAGAATTTAGACTTGTTTTTATCGGACTTGTAGTACTTCATGGGTCAAGTGGCGTCTCCTAGCGAATCCAAGTGTAACCAACAGCCACTACTCGATCAGCCATCAAGTGTTCCATCTGGCGAGTGACCTGTGAACTATGCGTGTACATTCTGTAACAGAGAATAGATAAAAATCGTAATTCCATTCTGTGACAATGCCGCTTTAAGGTCTAGGGAAACAGAGAACCCAACGGCGTCCCTCCCCCCCAAAAAACTATAATTATTTTCAGCTAATTTTAGTCACTGCTTTGGCGCTTATTGTTGCGGCCGTCGGCATCGAGAATCATTGCTTTTGCAGCCTGCAATGTCAAAAAGGTTGGCCAGCACTGCCTTAAAGTTTTGGCAAACAACCTTAGGGATCTTTTTATTACCCACCCTGTACAGTGTACAGTAATTACACTTAACATTTTATGTCCAAGTGACTAACGAGCTGAACTGATAAGTGACTATAATTGTGAATTTCGGCGACTTCTCGTGAGCGCGCGTGGGCACGAGCGATTCAATCTACCTGATGTGGTGGCCATGAAATACGAGGAATGTCGAAATTCAGAATCGCCTCTACACAACGTTTTGATCCTTGATCACTGATTCGAGGATTATGATACAGCGAGTAGTTGGGGGAAGACCCCCAACAACACAGCGCTTTGGAAATCAACCCAGATTAGATTACATCACCAACCAAGCTATCCTTTTAGCCGTGGCTGGGCTGGGAGCGACTCTGAGTAGACTTCTTGAAGGGACGCTATATAAGTTTTCGGATTGAATGAATGAATTTAGAGTCACATTTAATAAGATCAGATGAGGTCAATACCGTTCTGTTATTATAAAGTAACGCTATACGAATAGCTGCGCATGCGCACAGCTTTCGCGCAGAAGGCGTTTGAAGCTGCGTTTCAGTAGCATTGACCCGGTGCCACCGTGCTTGCATGCTTGAATATAACCTGCCAAACTTTTATCCATTCACCCATAAACTTTCTTAACTGTCCTGCTTGATGATTTGCTCACGAAAAGAGCGTTAAGTGCAGTGTACCCTAATAGCATGTACTTACCCACACTGACGAGTCCATACTTATTTCCATTTCGATCTCTTCCAATGTCAGTTGAACGTGCAGGGTATATATGAATCAAGTGAGCATTACTACAATCTAGTCTGATGATGATGACGATGATGATGATGATGATGATGATGATGTTGTTGTTGTTACATATTTAACGACACTGCCATATCAAAGATGATTAGTGTCGCCCTCCTCATTTATCCAGGCTTGGGACTGGCACTGGCAAAGAACAGCAAGTGGCGGAGTTGAATGATGATGATGATCCTGATCTCCTCGTTTTACAGTAACGCATGCATTAAACCAAGACAGCTGGACCAAAGTAATATTCGACAACACTATCATAGCTTCGCAATCTAACGATGAGTGTATACAGTGTAAAGTGTACAGTGCACAGTGTACAGTGTACACTGGTCTTAAGAAGTGACTCTAGACAATTTTGCTTGCGCACACACTCTCCGTTGCCAAGCAACAATTTTAGTTTGCTATAATAATTGACTTAAGCCAAACTGATAAACTGCTCTATTAACATGGGCAGCAAGAAAAATGAGTGTATAGCTTCACGATTGTTATAGGCAGACGGTGGACCCACTTGTTATAATAGGCCTATGTATCAAGACTTTTGATGTAATATTATCTATATCTATAAGAAAGGATGTGGGTGACTTTGTCCAGAATGCATTTCCGCAGTTTATGAGTTTTCACTCCAAACCTTCACTACTGTGTCCGTCTCGGCATCGGATGCATAGTCGAGGGGTTCGCGAATCTCTGCCACCATGGGGGCCAGGGTGGGGGTCCAAAACCCCTCATTTTCCCCGTTGGCCTTTGCCCTTTCAGGCTTACGACAGCACTTTTCTTTCGGGGTACCAAACGTACAAGTATAAAAGCAGCGGTGGAGGGTCGTGGGTGGGGGGTGGGAGGATGGGAGTGGGAGGGTTGGGGGAGGAGATGGGGGGCGGAAGTGGGGGCTGGGACGAGGAAATTTTCCCCAAAACACAAATTTCTCGCGTGGCGTACCGGTGGATGTCGGAGTGTCGTGGGGTGTGGTGGGTGTGGTGTGGTTGGTTTGTGGCCGGAGCGGGTCGAATCCTAAATTTCCCGGGCAACGCCGGGTACCCCAGCTAGTGGTTTTATAATAATAGAACGCAGACCGAATGTTTATTTTACGCAACTATCGTGCAAATCGCAAGGTGTCAGCGCGCGATTGCTTCCAAGTACAATGTAAGTATGCATGTTAGCTCTCCCTCTCTCGCATAAAAGTGATAAAACTGTCTACACTACAATTCTGGCTGGCATTCGCTGGCATTCATGCCATATTGTCTGTTAATGTTCCATCGCAAATCAATTCGGTGCGCGGACGTTTGATCACCGGACGGTTGATCACCGGACGGTTGATCACTGCGGACGTTTGATCATCGACCGATTGATCACCGGACGATTGATCACCGGACGATTGATCACCGGTCTAATGGTCATTGGAATCTATTAACTGAGGACGAAAGATAAATGTCGTAATTACCGCTAATAAAGATAAACATTTGTATGAAACGATATGACAGACTCAATCTACCACATAATGTATTTAATTTGTAATGAAATTATAAGAAGTGAAATATGAAAATATACTGAAACGGCAAGCGTTATTAAACTGGTAACTAATCAGATAAACAGATGCATGCTTATTCTGATGTGCTATTTGCTGTGTGTATATTTTCGAATTAACAGAAGCCGACGATGTTTATCTTTACTAGCGGTAATTACGAGATTTTTCGTTCATTATCAGTTAATAAATTGTAGTGACCACTAGACCGGTGATCAATCGTCCGGTGATCAATCGTCCGGTGATCAATCGGTCGATGATCAAACGTCCGCAGTGATCAATCGTCCGGTGATCAACCGTCCGGTGATCAATCGTACTAGAATCATCAATTCGTGCGATATTAATTTTATGAAATTCGTCGGTCGATGATGTAAGGTCGACACAGCGTTGTATACACTGTATCTTCAATTTATACGAAGGTTCATCACTCGAAAACTATACATTCGTTCATTCCGAGAATTTATATAGCGCCTCTTCTATATATAGACCTATATACTAAAACAGCTAAAACAGTAAGATATATGTGTTAATATGTAGCTATATAGATATTCGTTTAATTCGTGAAAAACGTCCAGGTTGACACACCGCAGCCTGGTTACATGGTGAGATCAAGAGAGACAAACATCATAAAATGAAATTAAAACGTCTTACTAAAAAGATCATTGTTAATGAGATTGAATGATTTAATGGTTGTAAGCGTTCTTGTAGAGGACTCTGGAAATAAAGTTTATGTTGTCCTTGTGCGGGAGCTGGAAATTATGACGTCGGGGTCGAAGGTTGTAAACCGTACTGGTCATTTGGGGAAATTGGTCGCGAAGGACATACGATCGTAATCTCAATAGTAAATTATTAAAAACTATCGTGTTGCGATAGGAGGTCGTTGTGTGTAAAGTGTAAACTTATGAAACGCCATTCGAAAGTCAAGCCTGGGGCACCAGCATACTCACGAGCGCTGCGTCGAATCAGATGGGTTGTCCAAAGGGTAGTCAGAGGGAGGTGGTCCGACCAGAGTCCCAATTCTAGCTATAGACAGTCTGTATTGCAGAGACCTTTTCACCAGTCTTCAATAAAGATAATAAATACGTAACCACGCAGATAATAATTAGATTTTAATACATGGTCAAAAAAATGCATGGAGAGTATTTCGGTGATGTTGTTCAGCTATGTCTCATTAATATCGTGATAATTGTGTAGCTAATCAGAATCGCAAATCTAAATTTATCCATAATTATCGTCGAATCCGCCAATCCAGGCCGTAGCTAGGGGGTGTTTTGGGTGTTTGAAACGCCGCCCCAATGAAATAATGTAAAACTTAAATAATTCGTTTACTAGCAAACAATGCAAGAACTAATGAGATTTCTTTTTGAGACTTTTTATTTGATATTTTACAGTTAGGCTATAGATTAGATCTGACACCGCTATGAGAGATCACGGCGTTACTCCGAACCCCTTTAATCAGCTGATTCGGTTGCTTGTCGGCTTGCTCAAGGTCTTGGAAACACCCCCCGAAACAAGCTCCTGCTTACGGCCTTGCCGTCAATTCAAGAGGAACTTGTCACCGTGATCTTAGGCCTATATAATAGTAATCGCTTCAGTAACTCTACTGTTCGCTTTAGACCGTGGCATGTAATCTAAACGCATGGTTGAATGAAGCCGCCTTTTCGATGATTTCCGCTGCAGACCGGGAGTCGATTCCGGATCAAGTTTCGTGGTGCGATAGGAGGTCGACGACTGAGGGATTGAGGGACGTTTTCTGAGGACGCCGATACAGAAGAGGCTCTTCACAACTCGACGAAACTGCGTATTCAGAATGCAGTAGAGAACAACGTTGACGGCGAAGTTGAGCAGCAGCAGGCAGTTCGTAACGACGGTTGCGATTCGAACCCGGTAGTAGTTGCGGCTGTTCTTCTGCCGACTGAGGCTGCCCTGATCGAGGAAGGTCAGCATCTCTGAGGGACCGACGAGGATGACGAAGAGGACGATGAGCGCAATGAGGGTGGGTGTGATGCGCTGACCGGAGTCCTTCGCCTGGCTTCCACGGTATTTCTTCTGCATAGCGTAGGACCTGCGCAGCGCTCGGACCAGACAGAGATTGCAGACGATCAGAACGACGAACGGGATGAAGATACCGAACGTTGATAGGATGATGTTGTAGGCGATTCTGAACGTGCGGTTCAGGTAGAGCGACCCGGCCATCTTGACGTAGTGAGAGCAGGGAACGATGAAGGTGTCGTTCCACGGGGAGACCACGCCAAGACACGGGCGCAAGTCGACGTAGTAATGCCAGAAGCGGGGCATGTTGACGACGACGGAGCCGCTGAAGACGAGGCCGATGGCGATCTGGGTTCCGCGTGGAGTGATGAAGCCCCTCGCCTGAATAGGGCGACACACGGCCACGTATCGTCCAACAGCGAGGACGACCGTCAGCCAGGTGCTGCTCAGCAGGAAGATGTTGAGTAGCGGTTCCTTGTAGGTCTTGTAGTAGACCTTGAACATCGACGCGTAGAGACCGTCCGTCGGTTTCTTGTGCGTGAAGAGATCGAGGAGGTAGAAGAGGCAGAAGAGGACGTCGGAGAGGGCGAGGGCGACGAACCCGGTGTTCACCGATCGCTCCATCGGTTTAAGGGAGCAACGCAGCTGCTCCCTGGTCAGCACGACCAGGTTGAGGATGTTGCCGATCAGACCAAAGACGCAGATCGTTGGAACGACGAAATCGGATACGATGTAGTCGATAAGGATGCTCTGTCTCCGCTCAACCGAGACAGATGCTGATGCTGGCATTGATGATGATGCTGATGATGCTGATGCTGATGATACCAGATCGTCTTCGTGAGATCTCTGAGAGTTGGCGCGCTGGTGGATCACTTGTAGGAGGAACCCGTCGCGATTGACCGGCGCTTCAAGTCCAAGCTGAATTTCGTCGAGAGCCCAGGTGTCAGGTGCTTCCGGTGTTCCGAAGGACTGAAGCATCGCTGCTGTTACGTAGTCCACGTAGTCCATGCTCGTCGACGATTCAGTCCTAATTCCAGTGAATTATTCCTGAAGGACACAAAAACCAGGATCCTATAGATGAATTATGAAGAGGGTTTAATATGTTGGTCCGTCAACACGGAATTAACTTTTCCTGCATGGCTATCCATCTTCTCCCAAACGTCTCCTGATCTCAATCCCATCAACTCCGAAAAAAATCATTACCTTCTTTCACTTGACTTGGGTCGACAGCACCTCTGGGTCGTGATGCATATGAAGGGCGCCATATAAGTTGCAAGCGACTGATTCTTTGAAGGTAATGTAAAAATAAACAAGGCAAGCTAAGATGAAGCACAGTGAGCTCATGTAAATTGAAGAACGATAAAAATGAACAGCACGGACGACTATCCGGACTGTACACGGAATAATCTGAATAATTGATAAACAAATGTTAAAGTGCATGAGGCTTCGCGCGAGATACAGTAATACAAAATAATACAGTGTAGGGTGTCACGATAGGATATAATACATCATTATACATGTGTGGTCAGGTGAAACAATGTAATCCAGTAAAGGGTTAAGAAAACAAAGGCAAGGCACGATTGCTAAGAGTAACAAAGGTCGTTGACTCTTTGCACACGACTGTTAATTTGAATTGCTGTCACAGCTGTACAGCCATTTCTACGAGCAACATCATCGAAATCATCTGCGCTGCTTATAGTATAGATCTACCTTCTATTCACTCGTGATAACCTCCACCACACTTTTTAATCATATGTTTCTAAAGTCCAAGACACTTTCAATATCATCTTTAAATTCTAAATATATCCTTCCTACCTCCTCCCGCTCCTCCTTCTTCTCATTGTTGTCGTCATCGTCATCATTAGCCTCATCATGGCTGCTGCCACAATGATCATAGTATAGCGCATTTATATACAATGTTATTTAATCTGCGTCAGCCACTTCTGCGTTCTTGTTGTCGTCGGGATCGAAACTACCAACAGCCTCATCATCGTGATCATCATCATCATCGTCATCGTCGCCGTCGTCGTCGTCGTCGTCATCATCATCATCATCGTCATCGTCATTGTCATCGTCATCGTCACCGTCATCGTTATCGTTATCGTTATCGTCATTGTCATCGTCATCGTCATCGTCATCGTCCTCGTCCTCGTCCTCGTCGTCGTCGTCGTCGTCATCGTCATCGTCATCATCATCATCATCATCATCATCATCATCATCATCATCATCATCATCATCATCATCATCATCATCATCATCATCATCATCATCATCCACCACCACCACCACCACCACCACCATCGTCATCGTCATCGTCATCGTCATCGTCATCATCCACCACCACCACCACCACCACCATCATCATCATCATCATCATCATCATCATCATCATCATCATCATCATCATCATCATCATCATCATCATTTGACGGCTTCGAGTATACGAATGAACAGATCGCCATTGTCCTCGGCTATTTGTCAATTCCAGTGCTCTCCTTAGTGTACACACACAATGTTTTGTGTCCTAATTTGTATTGTCCACCGAGCGCAGTCTCTAATCTGACGCTCTTCTATCATTCCATCGAATCTAAATTCCAATGCATTGCGTGAATTTCGATCAACTGGCATCAGAGACGTCGCGTGGAATTGCTAAACGTGGTGCAAAGCCGCTGCTGCACTTTCGCGCCCAGGTTTGCCCCTTCTAAGACGCACAGCAACGGTATAATATATCCCTTGTCTTAACACTCTGTAATTCCTGAGCACGAATTGTAATTCAAAGGATAAATTAAATGGCAACATAAACTCCTCACTTCAGTTAGAGGTCGACAGCAGAGTAATAGAGAATTAAAACTGTACTAATTTGCGTCAGTGACTATAGACAACGATAGTGACGATAATGTTGATGTCAACAGTGATGTCAATGGTCTATGTCATCATTTCGGATTTTCCAAAGCAGTAGTAGTTGCAGTTTAACGTCACCAACTAATAAGCTAACTAACAAAGATCATTAGCGACGCACTCCTCCTCTATCTAGGCTTGGGACGGGCGCTGGCAGAGTGCGACCAGTGACATAGTTGGATTTTTCATAGCCAACTCACAGTGTTTAATCTAGTCCCCTTCCTCTGGGGGGAATTGGTGTTTCTGGGGGGGGGGAGACATTTGAACGTCCGAAGGACGCTCGAGATGCGCGTAGCACCGAGACTGGGAGAGGGAGGGGTATGGGGAGGGGATAAGCCCCTCCCCATCAGAAACTTTTTGAATTTCCACATTGCAATGGCAGCATTTTAAGGTGTCGTCTTAACAAAATAGCTGTACTGTTTCAGTGACCCATTAGAAACTTTTTGAATTTCCACATTGCAATGGCTGCATTTTAAGGTGTTGTCTTAACAAAATAGCTGTACTGTTTCAGTGACCCATTAGAAATGTTTTTTGATTTCCACATTGCAATGGCAGTATTTTAAGGCGTCATCTTAACAAAATAGCTGTACTGTTTCAGTGACCCATTAGAAACCTTTTGGATTTCCACATTGCAATGGCAGCATTTTAGGGGTCATCTTAACAAAATAGCTGTACTTTTTCAGTGACCCTTAGAAAATATTTGAATTTCCACATTGCAATGGCAGCATTTTAAGGTGTCGTCTTAACAATATAGCTGTACTGTTTCAGTGACCCATTAGAAACTTTTTGAATTTCCACATTGCAATGGCTGCATTTTAAGGTGTCATCTTAACATGATAGTATCATATATTTTAGTAATAAAATGATGTCATTATAATCATATAATAATAAATAATATCACGATATATTATAACACTTCATGCAAAACAATGATGAAAGCAGTAACTAAAAACCAATATCATTTCGTCAAATTTTTCTGGGGGAGAAAATGTCAATCCTGGGGGGGGGAACTTTCCCCCCCAGAGACGTCTATAGATTAAACACTGGCCAACTCACTTCTGCTGTGAGGATGCCTTCATTTGTATTCCATTCGTATTGACCAATTTTCCGATGCTATAAGAAAATGTTCTTTATTCGCGCCTCGTAATTTATTTATTCCTGTCTGGGTTTCTTGTATAATTTCTCTGCTACTCTGTATATATCATGCTCTGCTGTTCATTTTTAAAACATGATGGCATGCCTCTGTGTTAGTGATAGAAGGTCTAGACTTATTTATTCATAGAATAAACCTTCCGGCGGGGGGCTGTGGTGTAAGGGTATGCTCGGTGCATTGGTGCCGGTGTCACGTGATATCCTATTCCCTCTGAAAGCTATCAGGGGAGATGAAATAATCTATCCCCGTATGGAATATACCGGTCTAGACTATTCGGGGGATAAACCATTCTATCTCTTCATTTAAAAATGCGTATAATTGAAAAATTATGCTGTAATCAAAAAAATCAAGAGACTCTAATTGTTTAAAGTATCCTAAACAATGTTCAGAGCAAGGCAAATCGAATTTACCTAGTAGCTCAAAGTGTTCTTAAATGTTTTTTTTAAATGTTCTAGGTACTCTAAAACGAAAGCAAGCAAAACTATCTAGTCGAAATAAACATACCTGTTAGTGTCATTGTTAAAAACAAAGCAGATGGAGGCTAATTTGAAAATAATACACGCGGAAGCAAAGCTCGAGGGTACGCGTACCCTAAAATAGAATACGTTAAAATACGTACGTACCTTTCAAAAAATACAATACGCGTATGGTACGTACGGTACCATACATGTGCACGAAAATTTTGTTTATGGCTTACTCGAAGGGGGTGTAGGGGGGGCTATGCCCTCCTATAAATGGCTAAAAAAACTAAAAAAAGGCCATCCCGTTTTTTACATGCAAAACTGAAATATTTGCACGATTTTCGAACGGATGGCCAAAAAAAGTCCTCAGAAATTTTGGCGGATGAAAATGGAAATATTTTCATGAGATTTTGGCCGGATGACTTTAAAAAAGGTCGTCAGAAATTTTGGCGAATGAAAATGGAAAATTTCCTCCGGAAGGCTTCAGCCCCCAAAGCTCAAATCCTGGCGCCGCCACTGCCCATAGCCTACATGTACATGTACGTTACAGTACGTAGGCCTATACATGCAGTCAACCGTATGACTTACTTGACTTATGGCCGTCAGGCGATGCAGTCAGCACGCGTCAGCCGCTCTCCCATGGTAGCTCTCCACTTTTGTCTATCCTGAGCCACATGCGTCGCCTCCTGTATCGTCATTCCTATTGCTTCGCAGTCATCTCTTATCGTGTCGATCCATCTTTTCTTTGGTCTCCCCCTTGATCTTTTCCCATGTACATATCCGTTGAGCGCTATCTTTGGATATCTTTTGTTTCCCATTCTTGACACATGTCCAAAGTATCGCATTCTTCTATTCCGCACTTTGTCAACTATATCCTGTTTGATGTTCAATCTATCATAAATGACTGTGTTTCTTATTCGATCTTTCCGTGTGACACCTTCAATCTTCCGCAGGCAAGTCATTTCGAAGACTCTCAGCCGTCGTTTCTGCTCTTCTCTCAGCGTTCATGTTTCTGCGTTGTATAGCAACACGCTCTGCACCAGTGTTTCGTACATCTGCACTTTTGTTGCTCTCCCTATTTCCCTTGAACTCCACACCTTTCCCATTGCCTGCAGTATCCCTCTTGCCAGCCCTATTCTTCTCACTACATCCTCCGTTGAGGATGTAGTGTACTCATGCTTCCCCCCAGATACACGAAATTCTCTGTTTGTCCCAGTTGGTGACCGTTTACCTCTATCTGAAATTTTGTATCCCCTTTTCCAAGGTACTGGCATTCAGTTTTTTGCTCATTTATTCTCATACCCATTTCCATGCTCTTCTCTGTGACCTTGTTTAATGCTTCTTGTAACCCCTCTGCTCGTTCTGCCATGAGGGCAATGTCATCTGCAAATCTCAGATCTTTTATCACCTCTCCTCCAATTACAGCTCCCTCCTCAGATCCATCCAGCGCCCTTGCCATAACTAGCTCCAGAAATATGCTAAACAGCAATGGTGACAGAACAAAAAAGTGCGGAATAGAAGAATGCGATACTTTGGAAAACCGTATGCGTCATTTAGATCGGTATTTCCGGTAGCGTAGCAGTAAATTTAATTCGATAAATTATTCTGTAATAATTAGGCTAATTGGATGCAACTGGTTAACCTTTTCCTTAGAGTTGGACTTTTAAGCGCTGCAGCAGAACTGAGCCGACTAACTGACATTATTAATTAGTGCATTAAGTGCACTGTATGCTGGATAAACACAGACCTACAATATAGGCTAGCATTGCAGCAATTCACTACGCTGTATACTTGTATAGTGTATACGTTGTGATTGTTTGCTTAAATTAAATCGAACATTCTTATAATGAGCAATGACGAGGCTAACGTATTTTATTATTGTTTACGTACCCTAAAATAGGGTACGTTAAAATACGTACGTACCTTTCACAAAATAGAATACGTACGGTACGTACCCTCGAGCTTTGCGCGGAAGTGCCTATTTTCAACTTCTCTTCATCTGGGTGGATACGATTAATACGGTTACACTCTATTTCGTGACACCAAAATGTTGCGGGTTCGAATACACCACAAGCCGCCGCGCAAGCATCCTGAGCAAGTGCTTCACTCGCAATTGTCTGTGCGCTTCGGCGTGAAACTCCGATTCCGTGTCCGCTCTGTAGTCGGGAGCGCTTCTGAGTAGTTATCTTGAACGAGCGATATAGCAAGTATAGGCCTACTCATACAAAGACGTGCAACGGTGCAAAGAGTAACGACCGTTTATTTGAAGTGTGAACAGAACCGTCATTTTTATCAACAATAGTTAAGTATCAGGTTAATCTTTCCAAATGTGTTCAGTTCCTGCAGTCACACCTCATACCTTGATTATAGGCTACGGATTCGCTTTCGAGTGTCATCGGTCGAATCTTTGTGCTGGTCAATGCGAATCAGTTATAAAATTTCCTCCTCTTAGGCTAGTCCTTTAGTTTCAACTGAACTCTCATTACTCAGCATGGTGCCGAATTGTTTGGATTTATCTAGCTCCACTGCAGCGGTTCCTGCATCTGTGACTCTGTATTCGTTGTATTGTATACGCAAATTTATATAGCGCCTCTCATGTTTATTATAGCAATATCAGACCTGCAGGTCTCAACGGCACAAAGACACGCAAACCTTATTTATCATTGCTATAGTCCTGATTTCACGAGATCTTTTACAGGCGCACACACGCACAGGCGCGCCAACACTCACACGCACACACGCCCACACACGCCCGCACATGTACACATACACACGCACGCACACAAGCACTGGCACGCACAGGCACGTACGCAATGACAGGTAAGCACACTCATACATAAATTAATTATATATATAGGCTATCTTCAGGCGCATGCAAACAGCTTTTCTTTCTACATCTCATTTGCTGGTCCTGTTTATTTTCGTCAGTTACATCCGGACATCTAGCAATTACTTCGGTGCTGATAAAATGTAGCACACATTTGTTTTGTCGCCTGAAATAGGCGCTAAGTAAGTCTGGTTGTGAGACAGGAATCTTGGTTGGATGCACATTCCGTTAATGCAGTATGAGAATGCAACGAAGTCCGTCGGAGACTATAAGTGATGAATGGACGAGGTTCGTTTTTGGACTTCTTCAGCCAATTGCAGTAATGTTCGCAGGAAGTCTGAGTTCGCAGGAGTCAGCAATCGATCTTCTTACTTTGGATTTACCGAAACCTAAATTATGCAGAGCACGAATTGTCACCAGAGGCACAAGCACAATCGCATCACCCACCCCACCCCACCCCACCCCACCTCACCCCACCCCACCCCACCCCGCCCCACTTCTTTCCCCTTGCAATCCTCCATGGTGAATTGTACTCCAAATCGGATGACGATGACCTCTTTAACAATGTTTTCAGATGCACAAATCCATTTAGAACCATTTCACATTTTGTCAAGAACTCCACACAGAAAACAGCCATCTGCTATCATTATAAAATAGCTGAATGGCAGGCGTGTTTTTTTTATCGGAGAGCAGAGACTCGTGATGTGAAGAGTGGCACGACCATTCCAGCGACATAAAAATCATCGACCGACATAGACGACAACTTCAGAAGTGAAAGGACAACGTGATGGACTGCTAGTCATAAGGACCTTCGACGAATCCTTTGAAGGATTCTTCGACGAATCCTTTGATGGACCATTCGAGGAATCCTTTGATGGACCCTTCGAGGAATCCTTTGAGGGCCGTAAAATTAATCTTCTTACGTCAAATGATAATCTTGCGGCGGCATATTCTCGTGTAAGAGATCCTTGTCAGACGTGAGCGTAAAATGCAAATGCAAATCTCCGAAAAACTCTGTGCCATACTATTAACTAAACCCGCGTTTATATAGAGAAACCTGGGCTATAGTCACTACCCGAGCTTTATCAAATCAAGTCCGTCGCGGCCAGGTTGAGTTGATTTTGACCTGCTTCGGTGAAATTTGAAATTTTGCATGGAGGGGTAAGGGCCTAAGAGACGTGGTATAGGCTACCTTGGAGATCGTTGGTGGTATAGTATCACTGGTCTATTTAAAATCGGGCACAAGCAGTGGCGTTGCCACGGGGGTAGTTTGGGCTCTTTGGGGTGGTTTGAAACCGTGCACCTCCTTCTGAAAGACATGACCCACACAATTTGTTCAAATTCGTTGTGTTTTCATTCGGGCTTGGGACGGTCGAGCAATAGTGACCTATAGACTCAGTCATCACAATTATTGTTTTTAAACACCCCACGTTCTATGGGCTGGCTAAAGCCCTGGACCCATGGTGTATTAGCATTGAACACACTATCCAAACGCAGTATGTATGTATGTATGTATGTATGTATGTATGTATGTATGTATGTATGTATGTATGTATGTATGTATATATGTATGTATGTATGTATGTATGTATGTATGTATGTATGTATGTATGTATGTATGTATGTATGTATGTATGTATGTATGAATGAAATCATATATGTATATAATTTTATGTATGTGTTTTATACTCATACATTTATTTTTTATGCATGTGGCAATATACATATTTTTTTAACATGGCTTTTATGTCACGTTTTAAATTGCGTGGAGTGTATACAAAAAATACGCTTCACTCTCTGTGCAAATCATGTAACGCAGCCGCCTGTGTCCGGGCTTTTATTATTATAGCGCCCATAGTGCCCATAATGTGATAAAATGGCGGCGATAGAGATGCTATTTGATGTCCTTGGACAAGGGATGTCAGACAGCAGCAGGACATTAGATGGAGTGGCCATGAATGTGTAACAGCGGTCACTGAACGAAGAACCGCGAAGTATACGCCGAACACTTCATTAAAAATAAACAGATAAGAAGTTATTGCCAAGACAAATTGAGCAATTAATTAAATACAGGCATGAACAGTGGCGCAGCCAGGAATTTATAATGGGGGGAGGTGCTTGGTTTTTTGGGCCTGCCCGGATGCCTTTTCTGACAGCAGCCCAACAGTATTACAGTAAATAAAAAGGGAATAAAGTTACAAAGAGAATAAAGTAAGAAAAACAATGTTATAACTACAAGCAATTGTTTTGTTTTTATTATGTAACCTAAGTGGATAAATAACCCTTTTAAAAAACTCTTTCCTAGGCCCAATGAGGGGAGGGGTTTAACCCCGAAACCGCCTCTTGTCTACGCCACTGGGCGTGAAGTTATTGTTCATAAAAATCTTTAGAAAACACGCTTACTGTAATGATTATAATTATTTAACACTGTTATGATTGAAGATTTTGAAGTCGACGAACACAACTTATCATCGAAGCAGAAAAGCGAATTTCTGTCAGAGGCAGCAGAAGTGACATTAACAGTATAACCAGACACATGGATGGATAAGCTGGGCAAACATTTCTTGGGTTTTCTATTGGATATGGTCACAAAGTAGGCTATACACAGAATTAGTTTAGAGATTTCGAAACAAGTTATCTGTGACTTTGAACCCGTAAAGCCCCCTATAGAAGGATCTTGCTATTAGCCTATTATTCCAAATGATGTAATTCTTACGTAGCGTTGAGCTGAAGGCTCGGATATGGTTTACAAGTAGGCGTAATTATTAATTAGTGGCCACTAATTAGGATATTGTTAGGGCCACTAATAATATCCGTGAATGAACGACTGTAAGTGGACCGAAGAGTTTCTATGTCAGTCTACTGCAGCTGTGGTGGAGCGCCACATGTGAGCCATTATAAGTCCTATAGTTCAATGAACACAATCTTGAGATATAATTAGATCTATAAATAGGCATATACGACCAGTGCGGGAAAATAATTGCCTGGACGACCTAACCTTTCCAAAACAAGTGCCTATAGACGACCCTTACCTTTCCAAAAGAAGTGTCTGGACCCTCTTGGTCAATAAGGACGGTTTTCAGATTTTAAAATAAGTGCATGGACGCCGTCCATGACCGTCCAGTCACACTTTAAGCCCTGAATGCGACTCTTACAATTAATATAATACATTTTTCGCAATTTATGCAATCTGTTATACTCTCACTGTATGTAAATAAGAATGTGCAGGTATACTATGCGAATTAATAATGCGCCTTTCGTGGAGTAACAAGGACACAATATTATGTTACAACAACTCGCTTGTGGACGTCAATAGAATGATTTTACTTCTACACATCCAACTGAGATTAAAAAATAGAACACGCGGTTAAGTGTTGAACATGGCTTGGTTGGAGAACTTGAGATGAGTGGTGACCGGGGGTCGAACTATAGGCTATGATACATGTATAAGGATGATCGCAAGGTCGTCGCCACGATTTGATTTCGGGCGGTGTTTGCCAATTTTTTCAGGAAAATTTTCTGACGAACTTTTTTTTAGTCATCACATTTTTTAAAGCATTTTTCGCCCGAAAACCGTTAACCGCGGCGTTAAACGATCTGAATTCGTGGTTTTTCCCTTTTAAAATCGTTATCTTCTGCGGGTTCTGGGCGGTCAAAACATTGCACACTGCAGTTCTTACATTATGTGCTAGTAAATGCATTATATTATTTCTACATTTTTCATTTTGGGTGTGGGGAGTGTTCAAACACCCCAAACACCCAGGCTATGGCCTTGGATGATCGGGTGGAGTAAGTTAGTTGGATGGTGAAGAGAGTTCGCGAACATACTTGGGTTTCGAATATTGTAGGACTTGTATACGTCGATCACGGTCGATGATGGTAATCGAGTGTGTCCTGCTCTTGAAATTTATCCTGTGGAGTACGGATTTTTTAGCGTGCGTTCAACACAAAATGTGGAGCACTAAATGGAGTTGTACAGAGTAAATTCTGCGCAGTCAGGCATAGTAAAAAAGAAGGTCAATGACATTCGTTTGCGAGCAGTTTACCACTGAGAATGGGAAGGAAAAGAATGAATGAATGAATAAATCAATCAATCAATCAATAAACAAATAAATAAATAAATAAATAAATCCATCCTTCCATCAATTAAAAAATCAATCAATCAACCAATCAATCAATCAATCAATCAATCAATTGTTTTTTATTGTAGTTCATTCATTCATTCATTATTAGCATTTATATAGCGCCCCTTCAAGAAACTACTCAGAGGCGCTCCCAGCCCAGCCACGGCAAAAGAAAAAAGATTTAAGGGACTTAAGGAATAAGGATTGACTGGTCAGGTGGAGGAGATGGAGGTTAGGGGGTAGGTCATTCCAGATTGACGGCCCCACAACCGAGAAGGCTCGATACTGTCTGGTAGCCAAGCGAGCCCGTGGAACAAGCAGTTGTCCCTTCGCAGCAGAGCGAAGGGCCCGACGCGCTTCAATGTCAGAGACTGGGCGACAAAGAATGCGCAGGTAAGATGGAGCGCAACCAAGGATACAACGTGAGACCAGGGCAGCAATTCGATAATGGATGCGTTTGGCTATTGGCAACCAATGCAGCACATCACGCATGTAGGTAGAAACAGAGGAAAATTTAGGGATTCGTCCAATGAGCCGGGCAGCAGAGCGCAGAACCCGATCTAACCGACCCAGAACCCCAAGGGGGAGGCCAACAAGGATTGAGCAACAATGGTCGATTCGACTAGTTACGAAGGCATGAACAAGAACTACCAGCGCATCATGAGAGAGAGAGCGTGCAATCACTCGAAGTTGACGAAGCTGGTAGTAACAGCTTCGAGCAACAAGATTGACATGCTGGCTGAGACTGAGTTCACAGTCAAGGGTAACACCCAGGTCACGAACCGTGGAAGAGAAACTAATGTCAGGAAAGATTTGGGCTAGCAGAGGCAAATCGATCTTCTCAAGTTGCCGACGGCCACCCAGCCAAATGAATTGAGTCTTACTGGGATTTAGGAGAAGCCGATTTGACGCCATCCAAGAGGAAAGGACGTCAGCAGTCAGACACATTAGGCGCACAGTGCTAACTGAATCCCATGGGTTAGAATGTATGTAGGCTTGAGTGTCATCAGCAAAGATTTGGTGGAGGAGACCCCGGGACTCAAGTAGAGGACAAAGATCAGCCGTGTAGAGAAGGTATAATAAGGGGCCAAGTACAGAGCCCTGAGGAACACCAAAAGGAGCAGGAACCCAGGGGGACCTAGAGGATCCAACAACCACACAGTTTGAGCGGTCAGAGAGGAAGGAACGCAACCATTCTACAACCATTCTACATTGTAGAGGCTGTCCAACCAGCCCAAAGGATGTAGAAAGACGTTCCAGGAGGATGGAGTGGTCCACAGAATCAAATGCAGAAGAAACATCAAAAAGAGCCAAGAGCGTAACCTGACCATGGTCCATAGCGGAGTACAGGTCAGAAAGAAGTCGGAGCAAGAGGGTCTCTGTGGAGTGGTTCCTCCGGAAACCAGACTGCTGAGAAGGGATCAGTTCATTAACATCTAAATATGCAATCAACTGGTTAGCAACAATGCGCTCTAGAAGTTTAGAGAGAAAAGTTACATTTGCAATTGGACGATAGTTAACAGGATCGCTAACATCTAAACCATCTCGCTTCAATACAGGCAGAAGAATTGATCGTTTCTGTGAAGCAGGTAAACATGCCTCACTGATGGATCGGTTGCATAGGATCGTGAGTTGACCGCAGTTACAAAACAAGTTCTAAAAGTTCTTTTGAAAACCTTGCAGTGGAGCGACTTAAGGATGGGTGATGGTGAGGATATTATGGTGATACTGCATATAGTGCATCGCTTTAATTAACGGAGAACACGAATGGGAAAAATCTCATCGCATCTGTCATCACCATAAAAAAGAAAGCTGCGGGACCCATCAGCGTCTGATGAATCCGTGAAATATGGAACGGTGAAAACGCGGTTTCAGCCAAGTAATTCCAGTTATGATCCATCTTGCGAGGAAAACATTTTCCTTTTGACAGAATAAGACGAAGTTTTGTCCGAATTAGGCTACTAAAGACATCGATCAGAATTATTGGCGTAATTGGTCATCTCTCAGATGGTATACGACCATTTTTATGTTGAATGGAGGAGCATTGAATACAGACGAGAAAATGATTCAGGGTTCGTTGAATTTATCATCATTATCATTGTCATCCAACACCACCACCTCTACCACTGCCACCACTGACAACACCACCACCACCACCACCTCTACCACCACCTCCACCACCACCACCACCACCACCACCACCAGCCATCACTAACACCACCACCACCACCGCAACCACCACCACACCACCACCACGATCATCATCATCATTTACAACAACATCATCATCATCAACAACAACAGCAACGTAACTGATCCGTAATACACAACTTCATTGAGTCGTCTTAACGACCATTCGACTAATAGAGTGGCTTTCGTCTATCCTCTAATCGCCGTCATTATCATCCTCATCGTCGTTGCTATTGTCATCATCATCATCATCATCATCATCATCATCATCATCATCTTCGCTGTCGTTACTATGATCACCATTATCGTTATCGTCATCATCCTATGGACTGCCCTTTGGCCTCGAATAACCGCCGTTTGATTTATCTGCCACGAAAGCGATAAGAAAATTCCAGTGAAAACTCCATCGACCTAAACATTATTCCCTGCCATCCAGACTAATGGATACGGCGAAGGAAGGTGGTAAATTCATTTGGGCATCACTTCCACCGTTACCACTAGCACTACTATCACCGCCACTACTCACACCACTTCCACCATCATCGCTTTCGCAGTCATCATCAAAGTAATGCTAAATTTATCGTCACCATCGTTCATTTTCAACCATAATCAGTCTTTATTGCATCGTGTTAATGACCTATTTTACGTAATAATGATGTAAGTGCATTGTGCAGCCCGCATAGTGTCCGACCTAACAGATTTTTCAGCATATATACCTTCAGAAGCACCGGTTTAAAAAGCCACGCTCTTGCACATTTGAGAGCTTCCTGGAGGCACTGGATTGAAATCCATATAAATATACATAACAGATATGTTGTAGCCGACCTGCGTGTCGTGCGAAGCTGGCCGTATTTCGTATAACTTGTACCTGTAATCGTTCTGCGGTGTGTCAGATTATTCTTAACTGTATCATTCGCATAATTATGTCGTTAGTTTACATTAAAAAACGAGGTTTGAGATTAAATTATCGTGTTGGAAAACTTGCATATGCATTGGGGAACTGAATGTCGGATGCCTGGTCAAGTTGCGAATGTGGCGCCATCTAGTGCGGACAGCAATAATTAACTCATTAGTGGATCTGAACACAGGCAAAACCTTCCGATCGTCTATCGTTTTTCTCGTTGTAATCGTAATCGTAATCTCCAAACTTGTAAAGCGCTACTCGAAAGCCAAGCGCAGGGCACCAGTTTATTCACGAGCGCTGCGTGTAAAGCGACTGCCATGCGCTCTGTAGTCTTTATAGTTTTTCACCTTACTTCAGGAACGCGGTCTTCGACCCAGTTTTATTAATGCTTCTTTTGATCATAGCATATAGTGGTGCACCGTAGGTTGGTCCTGATTGGCGCTAATTAGTCCATGCAGTCTGATCCGCGTGGTTACTTAGTGCACATCTCTATATACAGGAAACGTCAGATCACGTGGACTCGGCAGACTGTTTTTCTCCTGCAAGATGTTTTGGCCGTTTCATCCACGCATTTTCTTACTTTGCTTACGACTTCGCCATCCTTTGATGTATTCTACCGTAATGATTATTTCGTTTTCTTGTCGACAGTGACATAGGCAGTACTTGGTCCAGATAAAGGAATCTCGTATAGTCTACATACACAGAAAGGTCAGAATGGATGCATGGAGGCAACCGGCGCGTAGAAGCATTGGCATTACACAATCACATCAGCAGTACTAGCCTATATACTATAATATAGCCTAAAAGTGTGTTCCTGCTTAGTTTCACTGCTCCGTAAAAGTTTTGATGGGTCAACTCTCTGCAATCTTCAATTCGTCTCCCCAGCCACAATATGACTGGCCTATCCAGTGTCCGTTTTTTGAGTAGTGCTCTCCATCCCTCTGCCTTTTTCTCTGTGTGTTTCTCTGCTTATCATTGCTTTTCTGTTGCGGTCTATGCTTTGCCATTGTTTGTCTGTCTGCTTGTCTGCTTGTCTGTCTGCCAGTCCCCTTCCACTGTCCGCTTGCTCCGCCTTTCTCTCTGATAGTTTTCCTCATATTTCTTTCGCTCCAATCCTTCCTTTTCACTTGGAGTCGATCGCAGTGGGGACACTTCTGAAAAGCTCTTGCTGAGAGGAGCGCTTTATAAATGTTCACAATACAATACAATACAGTACAGTACAATACAATACAATACAATACAATACAATACAATACTTAGACTTAGCTTACTTAGACTTACTTACTTATACAATACAATACAATACAATGCAATACAGTACAATACAATACAATACAACATAACGCAATACAATACAACACAATGCAATACAATACAATAACTACAATATAATGCAATACAATACAATGCAATATAATGCAATACAATACAATGCGATACAATACAATGCAGTACAATATATACATTATATTGCTATACAATTTGTAAATCGCACTTTTTGCTTGTTATGTTCTACATCCATCACATTGTTCTGCTACCTAACACGTTGTTGCTTTCCGGCTTCCCCCCCTCAGTCGCCTACTCTTCGTTTTGTGCAACAGGCATCACTAACTATATATGGCTGTCAAGTCATTAGTCTTTCAAGGACCCAGATGACATATGCTTCTACAACGCAGCCGTCAACACTCGCCAAAGCTTCAGTCGTCGGTTGCTACACGGTGAGCAATTATTATTATTATGCAGCGCCAAGATAATCATGTCGCTCCCTGCTTAGCACGCCTGATTTGAGGCACATAAGCCCACACACTCGTGGCTGAATGCCTTTTTGTCTGTATGTCTGCCTGTCTGCCTGCCTGTCTCTGTATGACATACACCTGTCAGAACGGGTTAACTCAAATATAAGTGACATCGTCGTCGCTGAATAACAACTTTATACTTAGACGTCGTTTTGTGTGGAGTGAAGCTGTTGATGTTTTTACATGAATTTTTGACCGTCAGCAGAGAGAGGGTGTTAAAAAGCAGGAGCTATATACATAGAGAAAATGTATCTCTAATGAGAGATGCTCTGAGTCGGTTTGATCATGGAAAGCTCACATTTTCTACCTGGAAATATGCAATCGCACCCTGGGAACGGTATTCTTGACGTACCTGTATATAGGCCTACAGTGCTTTAGTTTAGAATAAATGAGAGATATAGTGTAGCCTAAACTTAGACATTTTTTCAAATTGCCAAAGACCACGAACAGTGGCGGCGCCAGGATTTCAGTTTCGGGGGGGGGGGGCTGAAGCCTCGACCGAAATCTCATTTTCGCCGCCAAAATTTCTGACGACTTTTTTTTTTAGTCATCGACCGAAATCCTGTGAAAATTTCCCATTTTCGCCGCCAAAATTTCTGACGACCTTTTTTTTTTTTAGTCGTCAGCCCGAAATCGTGAATATTTCACTGTAAAAAATTTCGGATGGCCCTTTTTAGGGGGAGCTGAGCCTCTCGTAGGGGGGCTTAGCCCCCCCAGGCCCCCCTAGCGCCGCCACTGACCACGAACGTTTTTCAAAAATTTAATTTCGTTGATAAAATTGCACACGAAACAGCGTAAAACTATTGAACTAAACATTTAAGGATCAAACATCTAGATTTGTGCTTGCGAAAATAACACAAACTCTCAACAATTATTTACAGAACTCAAGCTTTTGTTTACAAAAACAATATGAACTGTGTCAGGAACGGATCAAACATCCTTACATGTAGCTGAAGCCTGAAGGGGTTAGAAAGAAGACGACCTATATAGTACACCTGAGCTCTCTGTTACATCCCCGACAACTCAAACACTGCGCATGCGTGGAGACATTTATTTAGCGCATTCGTAGATTTCTCATAATGTCAACCTATAGATATCCTTCAACAAAACAAATGAATATGATGGCATTATAAACATGACGTAGGCCTAATGATGACGTGATGTCTGACTGTCGGTGACAGTATTTGCGAGTCGTCATAAACACTGAATTTAATCGAGTGTCAGTTGGACGTGTTAGTGACATTTAGTCCCTCCCGTATTACGAGCCATCAGGCTCAAGAGACTTGCTTGTCCAGATCATCTGCCCACCTGAACGGCTCCGATGACGAGCTGTCTGTCTAATGCATGTGAGGATGATATTTCCGGACAGACGCGTAATTAACTCCTGGGAATGAAATAATAGATTCAGAGGATACGCAGGATTATATTATAATAATTATGGACGAATGAATGAATGGCTTCCACTTGTCATCTGGTTTACGATGGTGGTTTACGCCGCTGGTTGGCAGACAATCTCAATAGATTGGTTTCTGTTCATTTGGAAGAATGGTTGAATATGAAAGAGCAAGACAACACATGCAGGTCTATTATACTCAAGGTCCATTTCAGTGCACAAGTGTTACAGTAGTCTTCACGAATAATTTTGGATCTATGGTACTCCGAGAAAGAATAGGCTTGACAGGATGCAAACAAGTTTCATCACACGCACGTAAACTCATCAACGCACACGAATACACAAATATATATATATAATGGTATAGGTCTGCTAGCCTATATAATATATGGATGCAATATTGCTATGATACATGCATCGAAATTATTGAACATAAATCTAGTTGATATTGTGCCGGTCTATATACGTGCCGGGGTATAGCCTACAACTGCACTGCAAATTTTTCCATCCATTTAGTGTGCGAAAATATTTGGATTTGTCGTTTTAAGAATCAGGTTTATTATTACGCCAAAACCAACCATTGGTGAAATGAGATTTGCTATATTGCTCTGTAAATTTCGACGAGAATTCTCATGATAATTATGCGGCTCATAAGGACCAGGCGGGCGCCGGATGAGCACTGACGTCCAGGGAGGTATACAGCATTTCTCTCTGCAGCCTTCAACCTTTCTGGCCGCGAAGCATCGGTAAGACTGGCGTTTGCTGTCGTCGACTGCCTCGCAGGACCCGATATAAAAGCAGGTTCCTGGAACATGACAAGTTGGGCGTAACTAATCCGGAAGCAACTAACGAGTTCCAATTTCTGCCGCCTGTGGAAGAAAGATTCATCCCCACAGAGACTGATGCGGATGCCAAGTATCTTCTTCTGCGGCTTCTGCTTTGGATCAGGTATGCTGCCGACCTACGCGTGTGTAATGGTGTGAAAAATTGCATCTCTTGCAACAGTAGAAGTAGCAGCTGGGGCAGCAGAGACAAAGGCAGCTTGTAAAAGGTTGTGCAATAATGGAAATAAATCGTCTGTACGGGTGATAAGACGTACCGAGGACCTTGCTGCACGTCTATTTGAGAATGAAGAAAAATGCGACTATATATGGTTCAACCGACCTCACAATGTCGGTATAGGCTAAAGTTGAAGACGAAGAAGAAGAAGAAGAAGAAGAAGAAGAAGAAGAAGAAGAAGAAGAAGAAGAAGAAGAAGAAGAAGAAAAGACGATGAAGGCCGAGGTCAATGCCACGTCCAAGGCCAGAGTTAAGGCCAAAAAGACGGGGCAAAGGACAGTGTAACTGAAAGAGAAGGAAGAAAATGTGACAAAGGTTCAACTTACCTCATAATATCGGCATAGGCTGAAGAAGAAGAAGAAGAAAGAAAGAAAGAAAGAAAGAAAGAAAGAAAGAAAGAAAGAAAGGAAGAAAGGAAGAAAGGAACAAGGAGAAGACTAAGGCTCAGTGCACATCCAAGGCCACAGCTAAGAAGAAGAGCCAAGCAAAGGTCAAGGCAAGGGTATACATAGTTAGAGAACCAGTAGGCCTATATATAGGATAAGACAAAGACCGGTTTGAAACTGGTCGCCGGTCAAAAACAATATGCCACCACGTCGTCCCTGGTTGTCAGCTTCAGAGTATACTTGCGAGAATTCGTCGCCCCTCGGGTATCCAGTGTAACCGCCCATCGCCCTGCACAGAAATATATGCACATTGGCCTATATCTTGCCATATCTCAGACTGCCTCGAAATGGGAACACTTTTTCCCCAGATTTTGTTCTAAGCAGCGAACGAAACCTGTCCGTATTTTTCTTCATCAGCTCTGTCGAGCAAATCAACATGTTATGCGACCATGATAGATCTAATTATTACTATTGCAATTGCAACATTGCATTGTCTAGAGACAGACACGACGCAAATGCAATTGAACGTCAGTTATGAAATGATGATGGAACGATTGCAATATTGTAGACGCTGCAAGCAAATCAGAAACTGATATAGATGCATGTATGTATGTATGTATGTATGTATGTATGTATGTATGTATGTATGTATGTATGTATGTATGTATGTATGTATGTATGTATGTATGTATGTATGTATGTATGTATGTATGTATGTATGTATGTATGTATGTATGTATGTATGTATGTATGCATGCATGCATGTATGTATGTATGTATGTATGTATGTATGTACGTACGTACATACGTATGTGCATGTATGTATGTGCGTATGTATATGGACACTTATATAGTAGTCTGGAAGAGCCTCACGACGACACAGAGAGTGGCCACCGATCAACTATCCGCATCTTTCCATTTCCATGTGTCAATAAATTGGGAAGGCGATGATTCAGACGCTAGATAAAAAGGTCAAGGTTGGCAGGAAACGCACGGAAAGGGCGTATACAGAAAGGCACGATTGACCCAATGAAGGAAAGGAAAATGGAGGACGGCAGGAAGGTAGGGACGGAGAGGGGAGGGGAATGAATGGAGGGATGGCACAATTGCATTGACATGGCTGTGCACGGGAGCTGGAAAGCGCCTTAGAAACCGTCAGTGCTATGATAATAATTAATAATAATTGACTTCAGCCGAAGAGGATGGCTGATTGTGATAAACGTTATAAGCTTGCACCCTTAACGCAGCGTATAATTGTTAATTATATTTCAATTTGTGGAGCTCACCCGTGAGAGAAGCCACGGGCAAAGTCGTGTAAAAAAAGCTGGTCTAAACTTTAGCCTATAAGTCTGAAAGTTTGTCCCTCTGCTTATTGGCATGCCTGTATGTTTGTATGTATATATATATATATATATGTTGTATGTGTGTATGAAAATTTTACAAGGATATATATGGCAATACATGCATTGCATAAGTATATGTATTGTCTATATAGAATATATATTTGTATATAACTATATATGTCGGGAAGTATGAGGATTGAAGCAGGTCCAAATATATAGGGAAAAGAGATAAGCGACATATATACAGGGTGGGCCAGAAGTTTTTGTTCAACTTTGAAGGCCTATAACTTAGGCAGTTTAGCAAGTAAGTGTATGCTTAATGCATCAAATTAAAGGTCGTTATATCAGCTATAAGTCCGACAAATTTCATCACGGTAGCTTGCACTACGCGCCATATAATTATTGTGTACCGCACCTACCTTGTTTTCTGACGTAAACAATAATTTCGTCATGGCACCGTTAACAGAAGATGACAGGACTTTGATTCGAATTTTAAGAATTGAAAAACATTTAAATGCATATAAAATGATGAATGAATTTCCTGCTAGAAACTGGAGTAAAAACAATCTCAACCGATTAATTAGACAAATTGACGCGAATGCAAGTTCTAAACGTAAACCTGTTACTGGCCGTCCTCGTTCGGCATGTACCGCTGACAACATCGCTCGTGTAGCTGAATTGATCTGTAGCCAAGAGGATAATCCAGGCACAAGTTCATCGAACCACATAACTGGCCACCTAATAGCCCTGACTTAAACCCCGTTGATTACTAAATCTGGGGTGCTTTGCAGCAACGGGTTTATCGTGAACGGATAGTAAACGTCGAGCATCTGAAGCGCGTCATCACTCGTTGCTGGACTGAGATCAGCCAGGAACTCATCAATGGAGCCATAAATCAATGGGCACGTCGCATTCATGCAGTCATTCGAGCTCGTGGAAGACACATTGAATATTTATTTGATTAAATAATTCTTGGATTGCTTAATGGCTATCAATAATGCAAACTTGCAAAGACTAATTTTCCAAGTATTGTGTTTTGCAAGATAGACGAATTAAAATCATTGTAAACTGATACATATTCAGTACAGTAGTTTTACGCAATTATTATTAAAGCTAGAAATGTAAATTTTTGAGCAGTTGTAGCTGATATAACGACCTTTAATTTGATGCATTAAGCATACACTTACTTGCTAAACTGCCTAAGTTATAGGCCTTCAAATTTGAACAAAAACTTCTGGCCCACCCTGTATATATATATATATATATATATGTCGTCCATATATATATATATATATAATTATTACATATATAGCATAGGCAGACAGAGCTTATAGAGGTGTACTGCCAGGATTCAAATGAGTGATCCTATACATGAAACAGAGAGACTGCGGCATACACCAACTACCGTCGTTAGAGGTTATATTGTGGATCATAATTGCGCTAGATAAGTTGAGAAAAGGAGACTATAATTATGGAGCAATTGAAGGCAGAGCAGAACTGACGGAATGATGTAATGGATGTAAGAGGGGATATCGTGGAATGTGATTGACAATGGAAGAGGCAGGGCTTAAAGTGTGCCTGGACGGTCATGGACGTCGTCCATACACTTGTTTTAAAATCTGAACGCCGTCCAGCCACTTATTGGCGAGCACAGACTGGAAAGGGAAGGGGCGTCCAGGCACTTCTTTTGGAGAGGTAAGGGGCGTCCAAGCACTCATTTTCCCACACTTTAGGCACTGGGAAGAGGGTAGAGGTGAATAAGAGGGAGGCAGGAATGTATGGAGATACATGTAGGCAGTATAGCATGCACTATTTGGACTCTGACAGTGCCAGTCCCAAGTCTGGATAAAGAAGGAGGGCAATGCTATGTGATCTTTGCTATCACACAGTGTGGTTAAACTTAAAATATACTCAGATGGGCAGAAGAAAATACTGGAAGATAAACTGAAGAGAGGCAAAGAAAAAAAGGAATTGACAGAGGAAGTAAGCAATGCGGAAAGACAGCTGTTGAACAACTGGATAAAAATAAATGTTGTTTGCGTGTATATACGAATGGAAATTATTGTCGACGTCTAGGATTAAACTGCCTCTAAATTATTCATCGCATGTTTATTTGTTTACATGCATAGAAACACGTTGTTAATACGAGTGGAGTCGTTTCATGTCAGACTCGTTAGTTTGTCACCACCTTTGCGTCGTAGGAAAGTCCCTCTGATTTATGGAACTGGATTGGTGTTACAAATGGAAGAGTACCTTGGTCGATTTGTTCGAGCGCACAGACTGTATAGCTGTATAAATCTAAGGCGATTACAGCGTGTTCAAGTTCACACTAAGATTGTTACTGTAAGCCTATATACAGTATATATTTATAAACTACTCCACAGCTTACGAGTGTGGAAAATTAAGTACCTGGACGCCCCTTACTCTTCCAAAAGAAGTGCCTGGACGCTCCTTACCTTTCCAGGTTGTGCTGGCCAATAAGTGGCAGGACGGCGCTCAGATTTTAAAATAAGTGCATGGACGCTGTTCATGACCGTCCATGCAGGCACACTTTAAGCCCTGAACTACTCCTATATATGAACCTTCAACAAGTTTTTCACTTGCAGTATTGTTGCTCAGTAGGCCTATTATCAATGGAAGAATTGCTCGAGTTAAAGTTTAAAGCAAACATTATTAAATAGCACTTTGTGATAAGGTCCTGCTCTGTGCATCAAAACGAACATACACATGCAGCAGCTGTGAAAGGCGCGTTCAATATGCAGAGCCGTAAATCTGGGTCAGTAAGTGGGGAGGACACTGCCTTTCAGATGTGAAAGTATATAGAGGGCATAATGATGGTAAGCCTATTTCTGTTGAAGCTCATACAACAGCATTGCGTCGGAAGCTTTATTTCTTGCACTGAACAAAACAATATTCAAACTCCCACTAGTGGGGAAGGGACTTCCTTCACGTCCCCTCACCAGGTTTAAAATTGGGGAGGGAATTTCCTCTCTCCATCCTCAGAATTTACGGCCCTGTTGACAACACGCATTATTTTTAACACCAAAATACGCGGATACTAGGAAACGAACAATCATTCGATCTTTTTGTTGTCGCTGGGTATTGCCAGCGCTCAACTTATAAAGCTTTTATTTGGACGAACACAATCATCATCGCTTGAAATGTCCGATGCTGGCCAAACATTTATGTTGTTGACAGTTTTTTATGAGGTTATATGCATGGACGGAAGCGCCATTTGCGATTGTATTCGTGAAGCAACATGCAAGCTAAATGAGTGTCGGATAATCATTAAAAGTAACACGACATATAGCCTATCGTGATATTTTGCCACTAACATATAACGCACATAGGGCTTATAGGCTAATATGTTATAGACCAACATGGAATAGGTCTGACGTAGTGCCTAAAGAGAGAATGATTGGAAAGTGGAAATGTAGAGAGGTGGAGAGAATGACGCTGTGAAAACAATTTGTAAATAACAGACGTGATTGGAGCGCGAAGATATATAGGGAAAACAAGTGGTAGTGATAGTGGAGAGCAGGCAGAAATACATGGAGAGAATGATATTAGTGATAAATGAAGCACAAACACACGCATACACGCGCACCTATTATGTACAGATAGACGGACAAACAGAGAGGCAGAGAGATACAGAGAGAGACAGAGATACAGACAGAGATAGAGACAGAGACAGAGACAGACAGAGAGAGATAGACCGACAAACAGAGAAACGCACAGAGACAGACAGATAGACAAACAGATAGACAGATAGCCGGACAGGCAGAAGGAGAGAGTCGGACAGACAGACAGACAGACATAGAGAGACATACAGATAGATAGAGTGACAGACATAGTGACAGAGGGTGACAGAGAGCGAGCAGCAAAGAGTGACAGAGAGAGCGAGCGAGAGAGTAGAATGGAGTATGAGTGATTAAGAGGGTGACAGTGAGTGACGCAATAGCAACAGACGAGCAAACGCAGAGACAAACTTAGTCGGCTAACCTCCCTTCTTCCTTCTTGATTATTCGACCAATATTTCAGCACTTTTCTGGTGATGAAGTCAAAATTGCTTGGTTTGCGGCGGCATTTGCAGTTTAACGTCACTGTGTGGTAACAAAGACCATTAGCGACGCCCTACTCCTTTATCCAGGCTTGGGACTGGCACTGGCAGAGTGCGACCAGTGGCGGACTTACTTGGTTTGCCTTCACCGTTACACACCTCAATGAATGTTGGAGTTGTTAATTAAGGTGTGTTTAAGGCTATAAAATTGTATGCGCGTAAGTTAAATAAAAATACTGGAATCCGTAAACAGAACTCATAACTGGGAAGTGCTATAAATGACCAGATTTGCTTTAGTAAAGGAGAAGCATCTGGCTCCATATAAATTTAGCCATAATTATCGTGTCTTCTTCCATTGTAAGCTCTCTTCTTGGAACAGTCTTCCGCTACACAATCATGCGGCTGAATAAAATTTACCATGCACGCAGTTTAAGAAACTGTTTAAGAGCGCAGATATTAGGATCAAATTAGAGAAAAGTCACGAGTGCCGAATACCTATTATGAGGCATTATTAAAAGCGTAACGACCAGTGTTTACGCAGATACATACATAATTAGAAACTCACCTTTTCCTAGGTATACAACAGAGGCCACCGTTCTGCAGTGTCACCGGTATACGACTGCAGATTGAGTGTTGATCGTGAAAATGCCGTCGCAACTAAAGACTCGTCTTTCTCTCTCTCGAGCGATGTACGATGCTGACGTAAACAGGACACGCGCCACAACTGACCGTAAAAGCGAGTCAGTGGAGAATGGAGAAATGTAGATGAGCGAGCGACGGAGGGACGAGAAGGGATTAGTGGATCGGCGGCGAACGGAGGGAGTGAAGGCGGCTGACCAACGCGACGACCTATACGCCTGACTCATCGTCC
The DNA here is from genome assembly GCA_949752735.1 of Lumbricus terrestris. Classification (NCBI taxonomy): domain Eukaryota; kingdom Metazoa; phylum Annelida; class Clitellata; order Crassiclitellata; family Lumbricidae; genus Lumbricus; species Lumbricus terrestris. The sequence continues at coordinate 33,391,895 of OX457047.1, forward strand.
TCCATCGATGACTATACGGATGAACCTCCTCTCACGTCATGGGCGACGGCTACTTGGAACCCACGCTGCTGCTGGATATATACAGGGTGGACCGGAAAAAATAATCCCAGCGAATTTTTGCCAATCTCTTGGCCAGAAGTAAATATTTTAACATCAGGTTTTGCAGACGGTTTTTTAAAACTTTTTGTTGTTTGCGGTTTTGGATTGTCAGAAAATAGTAGTGATATAACTTTTGTTCTGTTTAACATTTCTTGGTAAACTTTGGCTATTGTACGTAGATATGAATTATCTTTAAGCCCGTAACACGTGATTTGAACGTTCTTATTTTTGGCCAAGATATTGGAAAACACCGTGTAGCGCGCCTCTGAGGAATTACTCGTGAAGTAGCGCTATATGCATTCACAATTACAATAATATTACAATGACAATAATATTACAATGACAATAATATTACCTTCTGGGTCTCCCCTTCTTCATCAAATTACGTTTATTATTCACTGCCATAATTGTATCATGTTTGTTTGTTGTTTTGGTTGAGGACAAAATAAATAAATAAATAAATAAAATAAATAATAAGGATAATTATGCAGACGGGTGGCCACAGGCCACACCGCAGTCCTCTGCGGTCACTGTCATGTACTTTTTCGGATGAACTGCGTGACTACTGACTAGCCATAATATAGTTCATTAATTGTACAAATTGTATTGTATTTGTTACATAACATAACATATTTATTTCTGTAAACCATGCAGCATAATACAAGTCGTAATTACAACATGTCTTCCTGTAGGGCCTAGTTGGCTATCAGTTTGCCCAGGAGACCCAAAAGGGGTTGAAGGTCGCGCAAGGCAGGGTCACCTGAGAGCATTAGGCCTACATACATGTCGACATAACAAATACGCAGATGTTTAAGTGGCAGGACGGCGTTCAAATTTTGAAATAACTGCATGGACGCCGTCCATGACCGTCCACTGCGTCCAGCCACACTTTAAGCCCTGGCTATCTAGCTGAATCTCTTGCTCCAAACCACACGGTGTCCCTCTCCCAGCCTAAGTAAGTAAGTAAGTAAGTAAGTAAGTAAGTAAGTAAGTAAGTAGATGAGTAAGTAAGGATATTCTTTTTAAAGCCACCAGCAAACGTACAGAAGTTTACAGAAGAAATACATAATAGAAGCAGCTGTGCAAAGTCATACATAATACAACATAACCGAATTGACATAATAAAACGTCTTTTTGCAAAAGAATCTACTCTATAAAGCAGTGGTTCCCAACCTTTTTTGACTTGAGGGCCACTTTTTCTAAGTTGGAGGACACGAGGGCCACTTTTTCCTAGTTGAAGGACATTATAGGGCCACAAGGTTAAAATTGTATTAACTAAAAGCGTATAAAATTGTTAAAATTGATTCAAAATATAATGTTTGGTGTTAGTTATCAACGTTTAAGTAAAACAATTTGTAATAGAAAATAATAGTGTCCTATCCTGTCCAAATTGTTAATTTTCTCATATATTTTGACAATTATTTGAGAGATGAGAGCCATTTTCTGAGGCCTGGCGGGCCACTTTTGGCCCGCGGGCCACGGGTTGGGAACTATAAAGTGTCAGAACATGTGACCTGGTGGAGCATTGTAGGCTATTGAGTAACCATATGGAGCGGAAGGAGTTCGTGAAGGATGTGGAAATGTTAAGCCGTTGACTATCTACTTTGGTCAGCCACAATTCATCTTCTCTTCTTTCTTCTCTTCCGTCCCCGATATGACGATGAGGCCTTTACGAAATTTCTCCAAACTTCTCTGCTCGCTCCTGATTGTTTCTCCGATCTCGGCTAAGCTGGTGCCCTTCTCTCTCAGGTCTTCTTTGATGTTATCTATCCAGGTCTTCCGCTGTCTCCCTCTGCTTCTTTCTCCCTCCACATGTCCATGCAGTGCAGCGTTTGGTAGTCTTTGTTCCGTAATTCTTCTCACATGACCGGACCATCTGAGTCTTCTAATTTCCACACTTCATAATTACCGCTAATTATAGCTTCTCTTTGTTGTCTCGACACTCATGCAGTGTGGGCCTATAGCCTATGATTGTCTACAATTAACATGAATAACTTCATCAGACCGATTTCAGGCTGATGCTGCACTGACTGATCCTACTCGTCTACTGGCAAATCAAACATTATCTACGCCTCTGCATTACAGCTTCACATCTATTCCGTTTATTATTATTATGAGTCCATACTGTCATCATGGCTTATCCTGTTTCTTTCTTACTTAACATCATAATAGCTCCTGTTCTACTCTGCGGTATACTTGCATTTATAATCGGAAAACAAGCCGAGCAAAAATAGACAGCCTACGAATCTTAGCATACATGTGTGAACCGAATATGATGGCTGCATCCCATAATTCATTGCATCAAATGCCCGAAATGGTAAGCCCACCATTTTGACGCAATCTATCTGACTTGCACCAAATTTCTTTTATGATTCTATGCATTAGGCCGAATAGGGTCCAAGTATTACACTGCGAATTGCATCATTATGATATTTACTGCTTCGTCTCGTTTCTATCTCCATATGAAACCACATATCTTTCTATCTTCATATGAAACCACATACCTTTCTATCTCCATATGAAACCATATATCTTTCTATCTCCATATGAAACCATATATCTTTCTATTGACAGTTAAGCACACTTATCAATGTTATCATCCTTAATAGCAAAGCGGCAACAATGCTTCTGCTCATCAAAATTCAATCTGATTAGGCTACAATAAATTTACGCAAGGCGAAACCTTGGTCTTCCTCATCAAGCAAATAGTTGTCTCGGGGGAATTTCATTGATGAGACTTTCCGACGGTTTGACCAAAGCCTGTCTCAGCTTCTCCCAGAACAACTGCTGGCCGATCTCGTTGTCCGTCCATTCGATGTACGTCTTCCTCTGCATCTGCAGCTGAAGCCTGGGATTCATGTTGCAGTCGGCGATCTCTTCCAGCATCACGAGAATGAGGTTGTCACGATCGTCTTCGAACAGCTTCGTCTGGGCCATCGTCATTTCGAAGTGACACCACTGCGACACGGCGAAGGCGTTTGACACGATCAACACCGTCTTACGACTGTGCGCGATGCTGTTCACTATGTTCTCAACGATGTCTCGTCCCAGCGACCAGTCTCTGTGGTGGATGCATAAGTGGAGACCGAACTCATTTTCAAGTCGTGGATGAAGCTGGTTGAGGATCCATTCGTAATTTGTTTCGCTGTAGCTGATGAAGGCGTCGAACTCGTGATCGTGATGATCAACCAGTTCTCGAAACTCTTTCGCTTTTGCCTACAACGCAATAACAATTAAATTTAATTGCTTAATGTGTGGTGCATTCTGAGTCACATGACATGTAAATTATTGGCTAATATTAAATTAGCTAAGCTATTGTTCGCTGACTAGAATAAAAGTCTTGGCATAAAGCGATTTAATCTGAAGTATACAGAGCATAATTTTAGAAGCGGATGCCTGCCATGGTTTTTTGCTTGCGAAGGTTTACCAATCATCACTCGTCCTTATCCAATTAATTTCAGGAATAAAATAATGTGCTATGTTTTTGGGTACCTACATCTACATCAAGGGCGGATACAGAAATTTTCGAAGGGGAAAGCCAAAATTTTCTGTCTTGGGACACGGGAAAACAATTTCGTCTTCGTCGCCGAAAGAATCTGATGACCTTTTTTTAGTCATCAGTCATCCTAGTCGGAGTAATAATGGACTCTCTACCTCTCTATTATCCTGCTTATTCTCTCCCGCTGCATTGTTTCAATGGCTTGTTGAAACCAAATGGGGGAGGGACATGTCCCATGCACTTTTTGAAGGGGACCATGGCCGGATTGGCCCCCTGGATCCGGCCCTGACCTATATATGCAAGCATGCTGACTTGCATGTGCACGTGTATGTGTTTGCCTATGCATAGCTGTATGTTTCTATGCAATGTATGCATGCGTGCAACGAGCTATGCATAGATATGCAAATACAAAAAAGCAATTATGCAAGTGTCTGTTTTTGTTAATATGCAATTATGCATTTGTTTTGTTGACTGCTAACAGAGTCTTGTACATTATCGCACCTTGTATCTGAAGTACCAGTATTTCAGAAACCATCTCAGTCTGTGTAGAATGGCGACCAGAAATGACACCAAAACAATGAGGACAACTGTAAGAAAGACAGAAAGCAGACAGGCATCTAATTCTTCACTGAAACATTCCAAGTCAGTTGGATGCTTGAGACGATGTATTGGTACATCTTTCACCTCTGCTGGTCCACTGCATCGAGTCAGATTCAAATTGTCTACCGTCGTATTTTTCCTTTTATTGAGCCAGCGACGAAACCAAACAATTTGACAATCGCAGTACAATGTGTTCTCGGAAAAATCGACTCTGGTGAGGCGGTTCCAGATTGTTTCCGGAAGAGTTGTTATGTTGACAACTGACAGCTTATTATCACGAAGCAGAAGCACTTCCAACTTCAGTTCTTGCAGAGCAGAGTCTTGCAAGACACTGATCTCGTTTTCAGATACATCCAAAACACGCAAACGACGAAGTCTCTTCGCAATGTTGGGTAGCATTTCGTTTGTTACGCCAGTTGCCTGCAAGTTTAACACTTGGAGGTTTTTCACAGTAAACATCGCGTACAGTGATTTGAGCAAAACTCCCGAACGTGCAATATTCAAAGTGGTCAAATGTGGGATGCGGTTAAATATTTCCTTTCTGCACATGCGCTGCCTGACTGGGTGTACATCGGCGAGACTAAGATACTTCAAAGAAACGGAGCTGAATGCAAACAGATGTGGGCACAGTTCAGAATTTCTATCCAGTTCTAGATGAGACAGCTTCACCATATCAATAAACGATTTGGGCCAAACAGAAAAAATTCTGTTGCCTTTTAGATTCAGCCTCTCCAGAGACGCTAATCCGGACATAAACGCTCTCGTTATTCGTTCGATGTTGTTATTTTCCAAGTTTAGTTCCACGATATTTGGTAACAAAGAGTTATTCTTGTTGTCCAGAAAGTTTGGAAATGTTGTTAGTTGATTTATTCCAAACCAAAACTTTGTCAAGCCGGTCAAATTTGAAAGAATACTACCATCGAATTCATTCATCTTAATCGTTCTTGTCATATAGAGTTCTCGCAAGCTGTTCAGTTTAGAGAATATTGTCTGACTGGGCATGCTAATATTAGGATTGAATGAAAGATTTAGGAATTTAAGTTGCACCAATCTGTCGAATGTACCTTCCTCCAATCTGTCGATTCGACATTTGCCTAGATCGAGATACTGTAGATTTGGAAGGTGTTCAAAACTTTCGTTTGAAAGGATCGACAAAAAACTGCCCGTCATTATCAGCTTCACTGTCCTGCTGTTGATTTCCTTTGGGATGCGTTTGCAGTTTATGTTGCTGCAGACAGCACTGAATTCTGAAGTGCGACAGTATTTGAAACAAGATGGAGCTTCTCCTGTCCTTTCTAGAACCAACTCTTGATCACCCTCACGGGTTACGGCATCTGGCAAGAACAATGCCGCAATTGTCATAAAGAGCATTGTAGGAAGTTCCATGGCGTTGCTTCACAGTAGGTCCTGTTGGAAAGAGTTCTCAACCTAAGCACGTTCTGAGAATGCCTTCCGATCAGAACATTCAATTGAATGTGACATTAAGCATCTTGTCAAGTTTCTCATCATAATCTGAACTCCAGCAAGTCTAGAAAAGCGAACAAAATACCCATCATTGTTTAGAATTTTCCAATCAATTTTAAACGACAACTAGGCCTACCGTTTTAAGTCGCCAGTTCAAATATAATATATATATATATGAATTATGATGATTTCCATTTGGTGAGATCTGCGTTAAGACATGCAAAGGTCGAAAGTTTGTGTAGAATAATAATTTTTGAAGACAGGGCGAGAGGAAAATTAAAAGTTTAATCATGAGAAGTAACATAGAGTTATAGAAGTATTTGAGGCATGAATCGTTTATTTACGTATATACTGCTGATTATAGGTCTACAATAATCAGGGCCGTAACTAGAATTTTTCGTTGGGGGGGAGGGGAACTTAAGCCTTCAGCATGATGAGTGAGGTAGCAGGAGTCTATAGTGATGCCGGGGTGCATAGAACGGCTTGATTTATTTGGGGGGCTTCAGCTTCGTGTGAGAGCCCCCAAGCTCAGCGCTAGTTACGTCCCTGACAATAATAGCCAGAAGTTTCAACGGCAATCGAATTGTAGGCCAATACATGGAATTTGTTGTTTTCCAACAACTCTGTGACGGTGCGTCAGGATGAATTATGTAGTTATTGTAGTAGACATATTTTTTATGAAGGCTACTTATTACTTAATCAAATCTGGAATTATTGTGACGCGAGGAAATGGATGTTTCGGAGAAAAGTTCCGCTGAATGAGAGGAGACAAGGTCCAGGGAAATTCTCTACGGAAGAAAATGCCTTTTCCTTTTAATGCATCCATTTGCTCATTCATTTATTCATTCATTTCGATAATTTATACAACGCCCCTTCAAGAAACCTACTCAGAGGCGCTCCCAGCCAAGCCACAGCTAAAAAATAAGATTTGAGCAACTTATAAAAAGCAGGTGAATTTAGTCTAGGCGTAAGTCGCAAGGTTAGTGGGAGGCCATTCCAGATAGCGGGACCAACAATCGAAAAGGCTCGGTGCTGTCTGGTAGAAGTGCGAGTTCGAGGAACCAAAAGCTCCCCCGTTGTCGCAGAGCGAAGAGTTCGATGGGCTGCAAGGTCGGAGACAGGTTGACAAAGGCTAGACAGGTATCATAAATGATGGAGCACAATCAAGAGTGGTATACAGTCCAAAAGACAAGTATTCGAATCACAATAAAATCTTAACTAGCCTAAAACTGCCGAACCGAACGTGTAACATACGCAGCTAAAAAAATTGTTAAGAGACTTTACAGCGTCATATACAATGCGAAACCTAAATCTCTGAACATCGTGTAGAATAACATTTTCTGAACCCTCACTTAATTCCTTTCAGGAAACCAGCGTCGACGTAAAAGACTCCAAACCTTAAATTAGTGTTCTCACTCCGTCACTCAGGACATGCTAACATTTAAGATAAGTCTTATCTCACCGGTCGTTGAAACACAAGTGCAAAACACAACAGAGATTTGCGGTGTGTCACTCATTAGGGCCTATGTCTTACAATCACATGATGAATGAGAAAGCTACCTCATTATAAATAGACTATTTCGCAACCGTAAACCCCATTTCGGTTTTGCTCTGACTCATAGAAGTCAAATTGCTGACGGAATTAACCAGGGTTGAAAAGTGCAGCTGCCATAATGATCTATTATTTACTGCTGCGACTAGGCATAGACTGGCGTTACCGGATGTCACAGAGATCCACTTATGTTAGGTCTAACGTTTTTACAGAGCTCTATAGGACAAGTTGACACGAGCATATGACTGGAGTCCAGTTGCTAATTTTGTCAGTTTTGGCCTAAATTTCAAGGCGGCTTATATTTCTGTGACTCTACCATATCGCCTAATTTAAAATTCTTCATCAACTTCCTCAAGATCTTGATGTGCAGATCAGCAGTTTAAGGAACCAGCTGCGCAGTGGATCCTTGCTCTGCACTTCCTCTCGTTCAACCTAGTTTGGCGATCCTGTATAATAATAATATACTCTGTCTGCATGTCCACATGGGACCAAGTAAGTAAGTAAGTAAGTATATACTTTATTGAACCGCCTGCAAACGCACTGCGGGAACGATGAGTCCAATTTCCCGTATATGCACCAAGCCCATATCGGCTCCACATTAGCTTGTACTTCTTTCTTTTCTTTAGGTCTGCTGCCTCTCGGCAGGTCCAGATGCCCAACGACGCCACTCTTCTCGGTGTTGTGCCTTTTCTTTAAGTTTCCCATATCCATCCTTCATCATCCAGTCCAAGAACTTTTCCCTCGGTCTTCCTCTTCCCCTCTTCCCCTCCATTTTGCCCTCCACTATGTCTCTTTGCAAGGAGTTGCCTCTCAGTATGTGTCCCATCCAGTTCTTCTGCCTTGTTCTAATTGTATTCATCAAGGATCTTTCCTCTTCTACCTTTTTCAATACTTCTTCGTTTGATTTATGCTCTGTCCAGCTGACCCTTTCCATCCTTCTCCATATCCACATCTCGAACGCTTCTATTCGTTTGACATCCTCCTTTCTCATCGTCCAGGTCTCTGCTCCGTACAGTGTGACGCTCCAGATCAGTGCCTTGACCATTCTTTTCTTCCCTTAGGGGGGAATGGAAATGGGGGTGGCATGCGTCTCAAAAAGCCTCTGCCCCTCAACTGCCCACCACGCCACCTACTCGTGGTCCCCCTGTGGAAGCAAAGTGCGTGGTGGACGACTGAGCTTTCGCCGGTGTAAGCGAACCCAACACACCTGGAGAAGGAAGAAAAGGACGGACAGTGGAAGACACGACGCTAGAGATGGTGTCTCAATAAAAACACCGAGAGGAAGGCAACGGGAAACCACCTCTCTATTTTTCCCAAGATAATGCCAATGACAAAATTTGTACTTGTACAACGACGTTAAAATAAGAAGTCCTGCTTATAAACGGTCCTTCCATTTTTTTTACTCAGGTAAGAGAGTAACATTCGCAAGATGGTAGCACTTGTATGGATGAAATACGGCAGAAGACGGCGTGTAGTCATTAAGTCAACAGTAATCGCAAGACCGCAGCATTCGGCAGATGTCGCTATCTCATGGAAACGACCATTCGCAAGAGGGCGGTTCGCGACGCAGCATAGAAGTCAACTTAGAGTATTAGCCTTACAACGCAACGACGCGAAGTTCACCACATCCTTAACATCGTTGCTTAGAACCCCACACATTAGTTAAGTTACCGAACCCACTGCTGTAAAGCCGACCTGCGTGTCGTGCTATAGTGGGCCGTATTTCGTATAACCTGTACCTGTAATCATTCTGCGGTGTGTCAGATTGAATCATTAAAAGGAATATTATTATTATTATTATTATTATTATTATTATTATTATTATTATTACATTGTCTCGGTTACACGACTACGTTTTATGAAGACCGCTGCACTTTTATGGGGCAACCTACTGGGTGACTTACATTTCGGACCCTCTTCGTTGCCACAGGTTGCACTTTGCCAATGCCAGTCCCAAGCCTGGATAAAGGAGGAGGGCGTCGCTAATGATCGCTGTTATCACGCAGTGACTTTAAAATGATATTATACCTACCTATCGTCGTTGCTTCAGCGGCGGAAGTCTGCAAAATTGTTGGTCATTGCAAACAACTTTCAAGTCAGCAGTATTCGAACATTGCAAAGGAAGTAGAAGATCTGAGATATCAACGAATATTTATTTATTTATCCATTTCTATAGCGCCCCTTCAAGCTCGCTACTCAGAGGCTCTCCCGACTACAGAGTATACACTGTGTCAGAGTTTCACGCCGAAGCGCCTGAGCAATTGCGGGTGAAGGACTTGCTCAAGGTCTCCACGCGGCGGCTTGAGGTGGATTCGAACCTGGAAACATCTTACTCCAATGCACTGACGCCACCGCTACACCACCGCGCCCCGTAATATCATGCGAGGAAGCTGGTATGTCTGATACGAATCATTACGCATGTCTGCGGCCACAATAGTAAGTGTGTCCTACCTAATTCTGTTTCCACATTTTCTAAGCCAGTTCCTTCTCGTGCCCGGCTCAGTCGCGGTCTTTTGCCTCAATTATTGGCTCCTCTCTTTGTATATCACTCTGTTTCCATCTACTCGACCTCAAATTCTAGCTGGTAATCTTTCCTCCTCCGTTTCTATTTCTCAAAACCTATTTCTTCTGTCGTTTCCTTGCGCATTGGGAGCATCTCTGAAAGGTCATCCTATTGGAAGCGCATAATAAATGTTTTATAGTACAATACGGTTCAAGTTTGTTTTAACACGGTGTTGGATGGATTTACAAGTTTACAACAGACTATTTTTTAGCAAAACCGGGATGAAAAATGTCCCAGCTCTTAGAATGTCCATTTCCCTATTCATCAGACGTCTTGACCCCAATTCTATCGATTGTCCAGTGACCCCAAAACCTCGCTGACCACAGACGAGTGGACAAAAAAGACCGGGCTAGTGGCCGGTCAAGCGGTCAGCGTAGCGTTGACCGGTGTTATTTAACACCTAACCCTCGAAGGAACCGAGTCCTGACAGCTCCTTTATTATCGCTTAGTGGACCAGTCGGAAGGTGTCGTTACGTTGGACACATGCAGGACGACCGCACTGCAGCTGCTGCAGGCCAAGCGGAAAAGTGACGCGTAGAATGCAGCTTCCAATTTCTTCTGACCGATTGCCTGCTAGAAAAGACATCCGATCTAAATTGGCGTCGCCCTCTACCGTTCGCCCAAGCATCGACACCTTTAAGTCCGGACTGTTAGAGGTATTTCGACAACCGAATTCCGCGTCGCTGTGAAATAAACTTTGGCGCTGCACAAATTGCTCGCTGTGTCATGTCTGTCTTTTTGTTCTACTGTGTGACACATTTCAACAACGAAACGTCACAGTGACGGCTCTACCATAGGTCGCGGCAGGTGTCACGAAATAGAGTATTTCCCGTATTAATTGTATCCCCCCAAATTACAAAAGTCGAAAAAACCGCTTCCGCGTCTTTTTTTTGCAAATTAATTTTCATCTGCTTTGTTTTGAACAATGATACTAACAGGTATGTTTATTCCTACTAGATAACTTGTTTTGCTCTGTTTTTAGAGCACTTAAAACATTTAAAACACTTAAAAACACTCAGAGTCATTAAATAAATTCGAGTTGCCTTTATCTGAGCATTGCTTAGGACACTTAAAACAATTAGAGTCACCTTAAATTTTGATTACAATATAATTTTTTTTATTATGCGCATTTTTCAAAAAAGGGGATTGAATGGTTTATCCCCCGGATAGTATAGACCGGTTAATTCCATCCGTGGGGATAGATTAATTCATCCTCCCGGATAGCTTTCAGGGGGGATACTCCGTTTCGTGTCACCGCCACTGAAAACCCACGAGTGGCCGGGACAGAGCTTAGACTCGATGCTTTTCTTCACAGTTGATTATGATATGATTAACGATAATTATGATTAACGATATGATTAACTTAATAAGTTTCTCACAGCCTTGATTGGTTTGAGCAGCGGGTTCAATAAAACTGTGGCTGATTTTAGACAGACAGAAAAGTGGCAAACACAGGCAGCAAGGCAAAGGGACACGCATAAACGCCTACAAGCCTGCATATAATTTTATACTTCCAGATAGCAAGAGGATATTAGAGGCAGATAACAAGAGGAACGAGAGACAATGAACACGCACATCATCGATAAAGACAGTCGTGTTGAATTGTACATTGTGCATGCATAGATACTGGATCATTAACAAGCGTCGCATAACAGAACTCTCAAGGCGCATGCAGACGTACTTAAAGGTATTAAAAGGTACGCAAAGGTATTCAAAGGTACTCAAAGGTATTCGAAGGTATTCAAAGGTAGGCGGAAAGTCACAGAAAGGATCGACCTATATATATGCAGACTGCAGAGATAGACAGAAAGGTATATGTGTGCGTGTGTGTGCGTGACATGTGGACGTGCGTATGTGGGAGAGAGTGTGCGTGTGTGTAGGTGTGTGCGCGCGTGTGTGCATACTATAGCATACGTGAATGCCTGCATTTATGCAGATATAGAGAAACAAGAAGCAGATCTGTGTGCGCAGCAGACAGGCAGGCATACAGAGCCAACGAGAGATAGAGGTACAAAGAGGGTAACAAAGTCGGCATAATGCAAAGGCCTAATCAAATTAACAGAATCATTGGCAATAGCGATTCGACTGCAGACAGGATGGATGCCTCCTCGGACATCGCCGTGCCCCACCCTACCCCACCCATGCCTCTTCGGACACCGCCGTGCCCCACCCTACCCCACCCTCCCCAACCCCATCGAAGATCGGCTTATAATGAGATAAGCCTCCGTATCACACCCTACTCCTCCTTCCCCGCTCATCAATTCATCGCCCTCTGTTCTATCAATTTATCAGTGGTGTTGCCTAGCAACCCAAGCATCTCCGATTTCACAGCAGCAGCAGCAGCCGTTTAATCCACTGCGGTCCATCCACGAACAACGACGCTGTCCAGAAAATGGGGAACAACGACAGAAATTGGCAAATATGGCGACGATGGGGGAGGGGTGGGAGGAAGGGAGATCAACGACCCCAACAATTTCTCACCAAGGAAATATATGACAGTAGCAGACCGACCTACATGCGCATACATAAGCATACATACGTAATTACAAGCCTATGTCAACGAGTATGCATACATACATACGAATGTACAAACATAAAGATATTTGCATAAAGCATTCATTCATACATAGTCAATTAAATACATGCATGCATGCATGCATGCAAACACACTTACATACAACATAGATACATACGTACATATAATGATATAACATACATACTTACCTACTTACTCACAAGCATACATATATACATGCTTAGTTACATAAATACAAATATGCATACATGTATACATACATACATACATACATACATACATACATACATACATACATACATACATACATACATACATACATACATGCATGCATACATACATACATACATACATACATACATACATACATACATACATACATACATACATACATACATGCATGCATGCATGCATGCATGCATGCATGCATGCATGCATACATACATACATACATACATACATACATACATACATACATACATACATACATACATACATACATACATACATACATACATACATACATACATACACAGTTGCATGCAAATCACGCAATGCATCTTGTTGGCCTGAATGACGGTGCCAATCATTTACTCAATCAATTAGTCAGTCAGTCAGAGGACGAATCAATCAGCCAGTCAGCAAATTAGTCAGCCAGTCAGTCAGTCAGCTTTACAAATCAATAAGTCAGTTATCCCTCGCTGTCCTCGCTGTTCACATTGCATCGCTTGTAATGTTAGTCGATGAGTCATCGCGTAGCCTAAACAGATAGACCATCGTCATCGTCGTCGTCCATTATAGTCTCTTATAGGCTATGTAGTCTGTATCGCCAGTCTATTCAGGGATCGTCCGTCCGTCCGTCCGTCCGACCGGCGACTTATCTCATTGTAGTGGCGCTCGGCATCAGCCCTGCTGCTGCAGCTGCCTTCTCTGCAGAAGCGGGCCTCGCCGTCATCGTCCAGAGCATCCATACAACGCCTATAGACTCAGCAGCAGCAGCAGCAGCAGCAGCTCAGCATCAGCAGCCGTGTGTCCCAGACTCGCAGCCGTAGCTGGCAGACAGCCTCGCCTCTTCCTCCTCCTCATCCTCATCCTCTCCCTTCCTTCCTTCCTTCGTCTCTCTCTCTCGTCGGTTCGTCGTCAACGTTTCTGCGATCGGTTTTATCGACTCCTTTACGGATTTCCGGTAATAGTTCGTCGTCGTCGTCGTCGTCGTCGTCGTCGTCGTTCGACTTCCGGTATATTTTCCAACGAGATCGTCACTTCCGGTTTGTCCGACAACTGCCCAGGTGAACATTCATCGTCGTAGGAATTTCTATTATATTTATATTTATATATATTATACCCTTTCGCCGTGCTAGAGTCGGGAGCGCTTCTGAGTAGTCCACTTGAAGAAGCGCTATATTAATTCTTGATTGAATGAACTATATATATTCAGTTATGTATATATGTATATATTATATACATTATATATGTATATATATATATGTATATAATATATAATTATTTATACGACCCAATGGAGTGAACCCTACTCTCTCTGTCGGTTTGTCTATCTGTATCTGGCTCCTGTAGTCTGCGTATACCATCCGTTCTGTGTTCGTCGCCACCTTGGGTGCATGCAAAGCAAGTAGTTGCCTTGGGCGCCAAAATCTAGGGGACCCTCCCCAGTCTTTAGCAGTCCTATGCCTTTAACTTTTTGCCATTTTTTCAGTTACACTTATTAGTTTCACTTGAATTCAAAACTTTCGCTAATGGAATTTTTTTAAATTTTAAACGATTATTGATTTCGTTGTCTCTTCTCAAGTAGCCTAAGGTGAACATTGGAGTGGGATGGGGGGGGGGAGTTGGCAGAGAGAGCCAAATGTATGTTTTTACTTGGGGCCCATTTGGGATAGGGCCAGCCCTGCTTCCCTCAATCCGCCTACTCATGCTATGGTGATCATTATGTGGTACACACAATCACACATGTGCAATTGTGCATGCCTAACTAACGATGCACGTCCATCGATAATCGTCGATACGCTGAGTCATGCGGACATCGCGGGATATTCACTTAGGCATCGGAAATGTCAAGCATGTATGTGCATGCATGCATACATGCGCTGCTGTAGGCCCCTATAGCATCGCAAATAGTACGCTGACGAGCATAATTTTGTTCGCTATTGATAGAAATCGGTTCACGCATGGCTGAACACATTCAGGAGCATCCGAGTGCAGGCCTCAATTGTTTCGTCGCATTGACTTTGTCGCCGGTAGTAATTAGCGTCTTTGAAAACGCCAACATCCGTAGCCAATGACGAGAGAGATGTCTTGTATATACATATAATATATATTATATATAATATATATGTGTCATATACAAGTCTTTATCGTCTCCGTAGATACCGACATACTAATGGTCCCCTTGTGGTAAAAATACCTATCTGTGACCGCTTATATAGGAAATGACTGTATTGATTCTATCCACTGTACGTTCTAGTAATTATTCTATTTATTATTCTATTTATTATTCTATTTATTATTCTATTTACTATTCTATTTATTAATCTGAAGCATTAACGCAGCTGTTTGGGTATTCCTTACCTCCTTTCATACATATATACATATTTTAATTTAAGCTGTTCTTTCGCAGTTCAACAGTTCTCTAACATTTCAGCTGTTCTTTTGCATTTCAGCCGTTCTTACACATTTAAGCTGTTCTTTCACATTTAAGCGGTTCACTAACATTTCAGCTGTTCTTTTGCATTTCAGCCGTTCTTACACATTTAAGCGGTTCACTAACACTTTGAAGCTGTTCCCATATTGTATCAGTTCTCGTACATTTCAGCTGTTCTTTTACATTTCTTTAGGCTTCGTATAGTTCAGGTGTTCTTTATGTATTTGTTCTTATATTCGCCGATCTTTACATCTTGGTTCTTTTCTTACATATCAACTACTCTCTGCACCATTAATCTCCTCTCTTTGTAGTTGGATCGTCTTTTTGCACCTAAACTGCTGCGCACATTGCACTTATCCTTCTCTATATACGCATTTTAGTTGCCCTTCTGTGGTCCTCGTATACTCTCTTCCCTCTCCAGGGCTTCCCTCTTTTCCCCTCCAGCGCTTCCCTCATTTCCCACTCCAACGCTTCCCCTCCTTTCCCACTCCAACGCTTCCCCTCCTTTCCCACTCCAGCGCTTCCCCTCCTTTCCCACTCCAACGCTTCCCCTCCTTTCCCACTCCAGCACTTCCCTCCTTTCCCATTCCAGCACTTCCCTCCTTTCCCACTCCAGCGCTTCCCTCCTTTCCCACTACAGCACTTCTCCTCCTTTCCCACTCTAGCGCTTCCCTCCTTTCCCACTCCAGCGCTTCCCTCCTTTCCCACTACAGCACTTCTCCTCCTTTCCCACTCCAGCGCTTCCCTCCTTTCCCACTCCAGCACTTCCCCTCCTTTCCCACTCCAGCACTTCCTCTCCTTTCCCACTCCAGCGCTTCCCTCCTTTCCCACTCCAGCGCTTCCCCTCCTTTCCCACTCCAGCGCTTCCCTCCTTTCCCACTCCAGCGCTTCCCTCATTTCCCACTCCAGCGCTTCCCTCCTTTCCCACTCCAGCGCTTCCCCTCTTTTCCCCTCCAGCGCTTCCCTCATTTCCCACTCCAGCGCTTCCCTCATTTCCCACTCCAGCGCTTCCCCTCCTTTCCCACTCCAACGCTTCCCCTCCTTTCCCACTCCAGCACTTCCCTCCTTTCCCATTCCAGCACTTCCCTCCTTTCCCACTCCAGCGCTTCCCTCCTTTCCCACTACAGCACTTCTCCTCCTTTCCCACTCCAGCGCTTCCCCTCCTTTCCCACTCCAGCGCTTCCCTCCTTTCCCACTACAGCACTTCTCCTCCTTTCCCACTCCAGCGCTTCCCCTCCTTTCCCACTCCAGCGCTTCCCTCCTTTCCCACTACAGCACTTCTCCTCCTTTCCCACTCCAGCGCTTCCCCTCCTTTCCCACTCCAGCGCTTCCCTCCTTTCCCACTCCAGCGCTTCCCTCCTTTCCCACTCCAGCACTTCCTTTCCCACTCCAGCGCTTCCCTCCTTTCCCACTCCAGCGCATCCCTCCTTTCCCACTCCAGCACTTCCCTCCTTTCCCACTCCAGCACTTCCCTCCTTTCCCACTCCAGCACTTCCCCCTCGCACACATGCATATCCATCATCCACACGCAGTCCGAAGACGGTCTTTCCTTCTGGCATTTTTCCGATGATTCATTTCGAACAATTACTTTGCAAAGTGACACCGCCTCAAGCAACGACTGCTTTATTTATGTAGTATATAGTCGAACAGCAATTCTCATGTAATTCGCAGTCTTGGATGTAAATAGTTTTCTTCAACTCTAATGGTAATATTAAATGTAATCATAAGCCTTAATCATTGTTTTAATAGATTTAATCTTAATCTTCAGCCTATCATAGACCGGGATCGTTAAATGTAATCGCTATCTTAATTCGTAATCTTGGTTTGCAATCGCAATAACAATAAATCTTAATCTTGCACACTGCAACCGTTATCGCAATGCTTTATTGCATGCGTCTGATGCAGAATGCTTTCAGGGCACTGGTGTATTCATCGGCGTCTATAATAATTTCCTTGAGTATATTTTAGTGTGGGTCTGGCCTGTATGGTCTGGTCGTAAATAGTGGATTTGTTAACGGTGAATTGGTGATACGCCTAAAATGATGATGATGATGATGATGACGACGACGACGACGACTACGATAATGATAGCAACAATGTGCATGGACCGTTGTATGGATGGATGGATGGATAGATGGATGAATCGTTATATGAATGGATGGATGGATGGATGGATGAATGAATCGTTGTATGGATGGATGGATGGGTGGATGGATGGATGGATGGATGGGTGAATCGTTGTATGGATGGATGGATGGATGAAATGTTGTATGGATGGATGGATGGATGGGTGAATCGTTGTATGGATGGATGAATCGTCGTATGGATGGATGGATGGATGGATGAATTGTTGTATGGATGGATGGATGGATGAATTGTTGTATGGATGGATGGATGGATGGATGGATGAATTGTTGTATGGATGGATGGACGGATAGATGGATAAATCGTTGTATGGATGAATTGTTGTATGGGTGGGTGGATGGATGTTGTATGTATAGACAGTCTAATCGATGGCTAAGGCGAGCATACTAATGTATCGTCATCGGATCAGTTGAACTGCATCTGCTCATCGAATGGCTTCTCACGCTCCTCCTCCTCCGACCAATTGCCACAGATCCGCTTTTGGATCGATCGATAGACTACGGTCATCGATCTGACCTGATCTAGGCAAGAGGTGGAGGAGAAGAAAGAGAAGAGGAGAATGTAAAATGAGGAGAAAAAAGAGAAGTGGATAATTGAAGAGGAGAAGGGATGGAGGAGGAGAATGGAAGGGGAGAAGGGAGAGAAGTGGAGAATTAAAGAAGAGAAGGAAAAGAAGTGGAGAATTAAAGAAGAGAATTGAGAGAATCGGAGAATTTAAGAGGAGAATTAAGAGAAGAATGGAAGGGGAGAATTGATAGGAGTGGAGATTTGAAGCGGAGAAGGATGAGAAGTGAAAAATTGAAGAAGAGGAGAAGAAAGAGAATAAGAAAATGGAAAAGAAAAAGAAGGAAGAGGACAGGTAATTGAAGAGGAGAAGGAGGAGGAAGAGGAGAAGGAAAACGATAGAAAGTTGAGGAAGAGAAGGAGCAGGAGTGAAAGTGAAGAGGAAAGATGAAGACGACGACGGCGACGAGGAGGAATTGTAGGGAAAGGAAGCGGAGAAGAAAAAGGAAGAGAAGAAACACGAGATATAAAGAAGTGAAGGAGAATATGAAGAAAAAGAGGAAAAGTAAAGGAAGAAATAGAGATTTAGAAGGGGGACGAGGAAGAGGTAGATTGGAAGGAAAAGAATTTTGTGGAGGAAAAGGTGGCGGACGAGACTATAGGAAGTGGGGGAAGAACATCATGAGGAGGGGGAGAATATAGAACGGTGGCAGTGACAGTCTGCATGGTTCGTGAGGTCGACTAATAAGAATAATGAAGAGTGTTGGCCGTCAGCCACAATGCCTCTGGTCCGACGCTGACCTCACCAGGCAGATATAAAACAAGACGAGGAAGAGGAAGAGGAGAGGAAGAGAGAGGGGAGAGATGTAGGAAAAGGAGAAAGAAGTGAAGAACCAACAGGCACCCATCATGAAAGAAATATGGAACATCAGTAGAAAAAAAGAAGATGAGAAAGAAGAGGAAGAAGAGAAAAAGGAACAGGAAGAGGAACAGGAAGCGGAAGAGGAAGAGGAAGAAAAAGAAGGAGAAGGAGAAGAAGGAGAAGAAGAACGAGGATGAGGAAGCCGAGAAGGAAAAAAGGAAGAAGAATAAAAGGAGGAAATTCAAGAAAGTGGGATGTCTGGAGAGGAATTGGAGACTGGAAAGATGACAAAGACTTGGAAAAAACACGAGAAGAAACATAAAGGACAGAGGCACTAGAAGCTGAAACAAACAGATGGATAACGAGTAGGAAGATGGAAGTAAGAAGACGAGGAAGAGGAAAAAGAAAATGGAAAGTGGAATTACGGAAGAAGAAGGAGTACTGGTGGATATGTGACAAATGCGACTGATCAATTCCAGGTCACGCAATCGCGGATCGTATCCATGGTTAGGGGAAAGAAGAAATGGAGGGAGGAACGAGGAAAGAGATAAGATCGAATGTTGGAAGGAAATAAAGGACTTGTGAATGAATGTACGACAGAACGTACGGAGGAACACATTTTGAAGAAAGGAATGGAGGAAGAAAGGAATGCTTGTAAGGACTAATGGACAAACTGTCCGGAGAGAGATTCAAAGAAATGGTTGGAAAATAACGTGAGGAATGCATGTAAGGACTAAGGACGAAGGAAAGGTCCGGAGCTTGAGTCAAATAAAGGGATGGAAGAAGGACAGAATGCACGGAAGGTTCAATGAGGGAAAGGTACAAAAGAAGATATGAAAGGTGGTAAGGATGGAAGGACGAACGAACGGACGGACGGACGGACGGACGAACGGACGGACGGACGGACGGACGAACGGACGGACGGACGGACGGACGAACGGACGGACGGACGGACGAACGGACGGACAAACGGACGAACGGACGGACGGACGAATGGACGGACGAATGGACAAACGGACGAACGGAAGGACGGACGGACGGACGGACGTACGAACGGACGGACAGACGAACGGACGAACGGACGGACGAACGGACGGACAGACGAACGGACGGACGGACGGACGGACGGACGAACGAACGGACGGACGGACGGACGAACGGACGGACAGACGAACGGACGAACGGACGGACGGACGGACGAACGAACGGACGGACGGACGGACGGACGGACGAACGGACGGACGGACGGACGAACGGACGAACGGACGGACGAACGGACAGACGGGCGAACGGAAGGACGAACGTACGAACGGACGAACGAACGGACGGATGGCATGCATGTATGGCATTGTATGCTCATTGTATGCGTATACATTATTTAAAGGATTCTGTCCATTCCCTTTGCACGAACCGAGATCCTGACTGAATGAGATCGAAACAGCAATTGCTCATTTTTTATAGACACCGACCGAACTAATGACCGCGCGTGCGAACAGGTGATTGCAAACACGTCCAATGTCGTCCATGCATACTATAGACGAGAATTCAGTCGACGTATTTTGGACATCATGTATGGCGGTGTATCGATGTCTTGTGCAGCTGCCCGAAGTAGCCTATTATACTGCATGCCCTCCATCTGACTTACAACAATGAAGCCATGGATCTTAATTATAGAATATAGAGCCCGCATGCTTACGGCTGATTAAAATACATGGACTTTACAGCGTAAATATACAAGCTTATACTCTATTGCCTGATCCGCAATAATATGAGGACAATTAGAGAACCGAAAATTGCAGTTGTAAAAGCATTTCTGTTTTACTATATATTTTACACAGGTTTGTCACATAGAGATCTCTATGTTCGTGTCGATGTTCTCAGACTAAAACATATTCGATAACGCTGCAGACATATTTTGTATATCTATAACTTGTTCAGAGCACGGGATTCACTGCCCATATACTCCAGACTCCAGTGCCCATGCACTTAAAAAAAGGCCTTGTATCCGCCTACATAAGCTTGCATAATGTATAGACCTTACATACAAGGTATAAGTGTATGTTCCTAGCAGAGCTGTACAATAGCCTAAGTGGCTATGGACAATATTCGACATCCTCGACTCAGAAGTCGGAGTGGGTGTCGATCCCCTACAGGACAGGTCCCTGGAAGGTGTTTCGATAAAAATTCGATAATAGCTGTGCTGCTCTTGCGGATGCAGTTTGCAATGAGTTCATTCGCTGTATTTTGACGATAAGAAGATGAGTTGGTCTGATGGGACGTTGAGTAAGTGAATGCAGTGGCGTAGACAAGGAGGGGTTAGGGGGTCAAACCCCCATTGGCTTAGTAATTTTTTAAAAAGGGTTATTTGTCCACTTAAATAAGAAAGACAAAACAATTGTTTGTAGTAACAATTGTTTTTCTTATACTTCATTCCTTTGTAACTTTATTTCCTTTTTTATTTACTGCAATACTGCTGGGTTGGTGTCAGGAAGGGCATCCGGCCAGGCCATAAATCCCCCCATCATAAATTCCTGGCTACGCCATTGAGTGAATGGATATATAGTATTACAATTATTTGTGCTTCAGGTTTCGTTCTCAAGATTTTGCTCAAGGAACTGGTCTTCTTCATACGCCAAACTATAGTTAACAATCTAATCTTATCTATCCTATAATGCGACCTAGTCGTATACTCAGGTCTAGTCTAATCTATATATAATCAAATCTCTAATCCAGTGCCTAAAGTGTGAAAAAATAAGTGCCTGGACGCTCTTACCACTCCAAAAGAAGTGCCTGGACGCCCCTTACCTCTACAAAAGAAGTGCCTGGACGCCCCTTACCTTTATAGTCTGTGCTCGCCAATTAGTGGCTGGACGGCATTCAGATTTTAAAACAAGTGCATGGACGCCGTCCATGACCGTCCAGGCACACTTTAAGCCCTGCTCTAATCCATATCAAATCTTATCTAGGCTATATCTATTTCTAGGCTACCCCAATCTGATCTGAATCATCTGATTCCATGTATCTAATAGAGTGACTTCTGAAGCGCATGTAGAAAATAATTGAGACCGTGGCGGAAGAAATTGAAAAGTCCAATGGGGGAGGAACGAAGAAAATGTGATATATAGACTCTGGAAACCGTCACACATAATAATAATATGCAATAGCGCATTCATGTCAGCATGCAAGTATAGAGATGAGTCTACTATATAATATTATGCTTACAGCGAAACGACTATTCAGCATCTAACTACTTTACAAGATTACATTTCTATTTACTCTCATGGTGCTTTCAATGTTTTGTATACAGATAGTATTATTTGTGTTGTTTGCTGAATAGGTCAACATGAGTTTCTATTGGATATATATGGGCGATCCGGTCCAACCAATACTTCAACCCATGGTAAGCTATTCAAAGAACAAATTATTGTCCGATGTATATAAGTGTCCATCTTAAATATTTCAATATACTTATATATATATATATATATATATATATATAATTATATAGTGTTTATGGTGTGACTGGACGGCCATGAACGGCGTCTATGGACTTATTTTAAAATCTGAACACCGTCTTGCCACTTATTGGCCAGCACAGCTTGGAAAGGTAAGGGGGCTTCCAGGCACTTATTTTTCCATACATACATACGTACGTACGTACATACATACATACATACATACATACATACATACATACATACATACATACATACATACATACATACATACATACATACATACATACATACATACATACATACATACATACATACATACATACATACATTCATACATACATACATACATACATACATGCGTACATACATACATACATACATACATACATACATACATACATGCATGCATTTCATATTATGTGAAATACATGTATATTGACTAGTATCAGATTATTTCCGATTGCCTCAAAGTCTGCATGGCGTCGGTTCATTTTCTTTATGCTTTGTACTTTATTTTCCCGACTTGCCATCTGATTTTCTTGACATGATTCATTTGTTAAATTCCACGCAAGACCTATTTTTTTCTCGGGTGCTCACGTTAGAAGCGCTTCTGAGCAGCTACTGTCGCTGGAAGCGCTTTGTAAACATCGAAATATAGGCTACAATGCATCCGAGCCTCACCATCAGTCATCTATCCATCCAGCGACTTCCAATGCACCATCTAGCAAATAAATCGATGTTCAAAGAAACCTCATGCGGTCGAGGTCAGCACAAGGACTGGACCCCTCTCATATCCCCCCTTCCCCTGAGGACCCGTCTGTGCCATTGAGGCGACAGAATCGCTCCCATCAGCGGACGAATAAAATGGCGCGTGTTTATTGTGTAGCAGGAATTAAATTTTATCTTCTTTCGACCGACGCGAAAAAGGATTTGATGACATTTAGTCCAAGGTCAATATTCGCCTTACAACATCGATGTTCATTCACATCCGCATGTTCAGCCGTCTATCCCCTATACTTGTCCATCAGACTGTATGTATATATATATCTGTATATATGTATATATCTGTATATATGTATATATGTATGTATGTATATATATGTATAGATCTATATATATGTATGTATATATGTATAATTGTATATATATATATATGCGTCTCTCCTTAACGTGTGACTGGCTTTAGAATGACTGGACGGCGGGTTGAATCATTGACTCGTTCACTGGTTCACACGTTCAGACTTGCTGACTGGCTCATCTGCTGACTGGTTATATGTTTGACTGAAAACATACATGCGCACATGAAGTATACACTGTATACGAATGAAGCTGTATAATACAAACACGAATACGTTAGTGCGTATGCGGTGTACACGTGACATATACGCTCGCATACATGGAGACCTACTGTGTATACGCATGCATGAATACTACCATGTTTGATTTTATGCATATATGTAAACCCTACGCATGTAGGTTGATAGCATACGTATATTTAATTGTATGCATGTTTGTATGTATTACGTGGGCAAGTATGTAATTCCGCAAGTAAGTGGTACGTATGTATACATATATGTATAGACCTCTATATGTATGCATGCATGCATGCACGTATGTATGTATGTACGTACGTACGTATCTATGCATGTATGTACATGTATACGTACATGTAGATCTATGTATGTATGTATTGTATGTTGGTTATGTATAAAGCTATATATGAATGTATGACTGCATGTATGCAAGGATCATAGGCACTCTAATTCATGCCAACAGACAAACGGACAGACAGACAGACAGACATACAGACAGACAGACAGACAGACATACAGACGGACGGACAGACAGACAGACAGACGGACAGACAGACAGACAGATGGACAAACCGACTGATGTCAGACATTCAAACAGACGCCACACGTTGTGTGACGTCCTATAAAGCACAGCTGCAACAAACATTTGTCTTTTCAATCGTGTTCGCCATCATTTGCATCCGCTTACTTGCTTATCTCTAGCCCCTCAGCATACTCATACATACACGCATGCATACATGCCTTCATGTATACATACTTAGTTCATACATACATAGATTCATACATACATGGATGCATACATACATACATACATACATACATACATACATACATACATACATACATACATACATACATACATACATACATACATACATACATACATGCATGCATGCATGCATGCATGCATGCATGCATGCATGCATACATACATACATACATACATACATACATACATATACACATACATACAAGTACATACATACATACAAATAATAAATACATGCATACATAGCACTTGCTATGTTTGACATACTTTATGGTATAGTTCAACTTCAGCGACATAAAGGCCTATATATAGAAGGTGATGTTTGTCCTGCTTTGCACTCAGATCGTTTTTCATATCGTCGCCCAGCCAGTTTTGTTCGCTCATGATTGTGGTCCCACGGGTTGAAAGAAGGGATTAATATCATTGTCGGATTGGTATTCCTGGTATATAGCTGCAGCCCAAATCCCGGAAATCGTTACAATATCAATAAAAAATAGACTTTCAAGTTCATGACAAATCGATTTGTGACCTTGTCCTTTACTTATTTTTACACCTTGCATTTGACCTTAGTCCTTCCTCTGCAGGACTACACATCGGACAACACAGCATCTCCATTCTCCTCCGTCCATCACCACCCATGGCAGACAGCGTCCTCCCACGTCATCTCCTGCAGACACTGTAAATCCTCTGCATGCGGTCTCTTTCCAATTCTATCTTGCAGTGCTTTTTTAACGTGCAGTTGTACACAAAATGTGCAGTTCCAAATGAATTTGTGCAGTTGTAGAAGCACTTCCGTACAGTTAAAACTAGCAAAAAATGGTCAATGTCCTCGGTTTGGAAGCAATTTAGCATGAAGGATGGGAAGGAAAAAGAGGGGATTGTGCAGTTCTAAAAATTCCTTAAAAACAGCCCTGCTATCTTGGTTTTCCCCTCCCACGCTTCCCTCTTGAAACTCATTTCATTGCCTGGTTCACTCTCCTATCCTCGTCCATGCACGTCACGTGCAATTCCGCGCAAAACCGCAAATAAAGCAATCTAGCTAAACGAGAATATTAATCGTAATAGTAATCTTCTAATTTCTAAAGCGGCACTGGAAAGCCAAGCGCGGGGCACCGGCCTATTCACTAGCGCTGAGTTAACAAGTTAACGAGAAGTTGATAACAGATACTTATATTAATAACAATAGGCCTAGTTGCACTTTCAATATCTTTCGTTTTGGTAAGCATGTGTCCCATCCAATTCAGTCGTTTTTTCCTGATCACATTCTCCAGTTTCTCTTGTACCGTCCGCTCTCACAAAGTGCAAACATGTAATAAAACATTTAGCATGTCAGACGGCCACTTAAAATCATTCCGCAGGTTGGACATCATCGCATTACACTATCGCCCATGGACGTCCGCACATAGTTGTAAGAGGGGGCACTTGCCCCTCATGGAAAATTGACACTTATATTTTTAATTACTACTTTTGGATTTTTAACAAATTTTTCCTAATTAAAAATCCTACGATACGACTGATATACACAATGGGAGTCAGAAATCTACGTTTAGAAATACCTACAGAAATAGACATGCTCTTAATTTTCTGTCTTGTGTTTTCAAGCTCTTGTCGAAAACTGTAACAATGAGTGTCAATGACCGTTGACATTTGGCTTTTAACCATCCTGCGGGCACCGGGCGCCCCTGTAAATAGCAGGCCTATCGATTATGGCCAACGTGCTTGCTTGGAACTCCGCTGTAGCCTAATGCAACCTTTCACAACTACACAAAAATTATTATCAAAAAATTACACTAATGAAAAATTTGACATTTGTCAACAGCACACTAAAATTACCTTAAGGAGATCTGCGCGCTTGTTCACCAGCATTAGGCTGTGTAAAATAAATTCTACCATAAACTATAAGCTGCATTTTGTCCATATTGCATACATGTACAACCAGTACAGAATCCAGCGAATTCACGCTGTAGAGAAAATTGGATAAGGGGCTAATTCATTCTATGGACTTAGGCCTACATAGTGCCCCTTTGGGAACTACTTTTAACATCTACTTTTAATTTTTTACAAAATTTCTTCACACTAAGAAAACCATTCATATCAAAAATGATACACAAAATTACTGAGAAATTTGCATTAAGAATCCTTTTTTAAATACCCGTTGTTTTTATTTCCAGCTTTGCATTTTTCAAGCTTTTTCTACTAAATGTTTTACCGTGACCTTCGTAAAAATGTTGCGCCTCCTGGAATAATTTCTGGGGGCGCCAATGCTATCGCCGGTTGCTTCGAGCAGTTCATTCATTATTGAAACTATCGTATTAATTTACGCATATTATGATAACAATAATATTATTATGAATGGTCAATTATATCAATTATATCAATTATATCAATTATATCAATTATATCAATTATATATGTGAACATCGCGTTGTAGGTCACCGCTCCTGCTGTACTCAGTCCAAAGATGGCCAACGACTGTGGCGTGTCAAACACGACTCATCCGATGTTGCAGTGTGGAAAAGTCATTCCACCATCGACCATATTTCTGCCCAACGTGAGTAGATAAACGTCGAAGCACTCTATATAGTCTCTACACGTATAAAGGGATATTCCTACAAGGATGATCAAGCATTTTGCTTTATTGTACACTTGTGTTATTACAAACTCTGTCAAAATTCATTTAATTGTTACAGGTGTATACACAATTAGCGGAAAACAAGTTCTTCATTCATCTCTTGTTGTTATAGGTTTTCTACTATAGGTTACTTGTTTCTCGATGTCATAGTTTATTATACTGTTGCTTGGGTTCAATAAGAGTTACTTATGGCTATGGTTATAGTACTGTTATGGACATAGGCGGAGACCTGGGCGGAGACTTGGGGGGGACGGAAAGACGCGAAATTTTTTATGGACGAATGGCTGAGTGTTTCAGAAAAATTGTCATCTTTTGCCGGCGAAAAATTTCTGACGATCGGCAAAATCTCGAAAAAAAATCTATTTTCGCCGCCAACAAAGTTGATGAACTTTTTTAGTCATTCGCCGACGAAATCTCCGACGAAATCTCACAAAAAAATTATTTTCGCCGCCAAAAAAGTTGATGACCTTTTTTTTTAGTCTTGACGCTCAACGATTGGGGGGGACAAATGCACGGGCCGTCCCCCCAACACCTTCATGGGGGGACCGTCCCCCCTGTCCCCCCTAGGTCTCCGCCCCTGGTTATGGATGACAAGTGGATCTTCATTCTTAACCGTTTTGCCTCTTGTGCTCTCTACTGAGATATAATATCATCTGCTAAAGTTGAGACCCCGATGGTTTTGTTTCACCGATAATAATTAGGGAAGTCGACTACACATAACATTATAAACGCACATTCGTATTTAATTATAATATACACAAACGCATGCACCACATGCATGCTCCGTCTTCAACATTCTCCATCTTACTTGCAGATATACAATATACAACATACACATTATACAGCGCAATTTCGCTGTGAGTAGACGACTAGACGTTGTGCATAAATACTGTATGTATACGCTTCACAAGAAGTAGCTGTATCATCTATGCAACGTTTATTAATACGCTGCGTTCTTCAATGATGATGATGATGATGATGATGATGATGATGATGACGACGACGACGACGACGACGATGACGATGATGATGATGATGATGATGATGACGACGACGATTATGATGACGACGACGACAACGATGATGATGATGACGACGAGTCGACGACGACAACGACAACTATGGTGATAATAAAATCGGTCTCTATTAACTCAAGTCATTCTCAGGTGGATCGGCCCTTCAAACGATTTCCTCCATAACATGACTAACCAACCATAACAGTGAACTCAATGTACTTTGTCCCGTGTCCAACCTGACATCGTCCTGAGGCAGTCATCAATTATTATGGTCGTAGGTTCGAATCCAACTGAATCGATTGAGTCAATAGTCATTGAAATTCGAAATCGCGTATAGAATGAACAGAGCGAACAATATGGGGGGGAAGGATAGCACACGTGACACGGTGGGCTTTGGTAGGTGTCGCCTGCGGTGCGAAGCCGTGAGTAAATATAGTACGGAGGGTCTCTTTTTATAGTAAACAGTCGAATGATGCAGTGAATGATGTAGAATTGTAGGAAGTCGTGATGCTGTCATTTATAGGGGTGGGGGAAGTGAGATGAGTTGAGAGAAGGGTGAGGAGAAGGTGACAAAGGAGGAAGAGGAGAAAGAGAAGAAAGAGGCGGAGAAGGAAGAGGAGTAGACGGAAACAACGAGGACAGTTATGACAATGGGGAGATGCTGGGCGATAATAATATTGATGATGATGATGATGATGATGATGATGATGATGATGATGATGATGATGATGATGATGATGATGGCAGCTGTCGTGGTGATGAGACAATAATGACGGTCGTGGTGGTTATGGTGGTTATGGTGGTGGCGGCGGTGATGATGTTGGTGGTAATGGTGATGGTGATGGTGGTGATCGTGGTGATGGTGATCGTGGTGAATATAATGATGATGATGATGATGATGATAATGATGATGATAATGACGGTCGCGGTGATTATTGTGGTGGTGGTGGTGGTGGTGGCGGTGGAGATGATGATGATGTTGGTGGTGATGATGATGTTGGTGGTGATGGTGGTCATGATGATGATGATGATGATGATGATGATGATGATGATGATGATGATGACGATGACGATGATGATGATGATGATGATGATGATGATGATGATGATGATGATGATGATGATGATGATGATGATGATGATGACACGATTGCATTGAGTGAGGGTAACGGTATAGGAAGATAGAGATCAGAGATCTCGAGACAGATTAGAAGATAAACAGATTTTAGAGCAAAAAGATGAAGATGATTAGGAGGAGGAGGATAGGTGGAGGGTGATGATGAGGTTGCAGCAGCAGGAGAAAGATGAGCGTGAGAAGGATGGATGAGAGAATGATGATAGGAGGATGTGATGAGTATTCATGGCATGAAGGTGCATGCAAAAGACGAAGTGAGGAAGATTGGAGATAGAATTTGTTATAGGGCGAATCAAGTCAGCAATAACAGATATGGAAATTGATGCGAGAGTCGCTTTCCTCAGCGTCATTTCATCAATCTTTAGTCTTTTGGAGAGGGAATTCTTTTAGAAAACGCGAGAAAGAAAGCAGAACAAGTAAATGGAAGCGAGGAAGATAGAGATACGCAGACAGAGAGACAAACCGAGAGAAAGACAGAGCGAGACAGAGAGAGAGACAGACAGACAGACAGAGAGAGACAGAGAGAGACAGAGAGAGAGAAAGACAGGAACAGGGACGGAGACACAGAGACAGAGAGATATCGAGAGAGATAGAGAGATAGAAAGACAGAGACAGGTAAAGAGTGAGAAGAGAAAGAGACAGACAAGCAGACAGACGGACATGCAGACAGAGACAGAGACAGAGACAGAGAGATGAGCACTAATGAAAGGCAAACCAACGACGAGTAGAAGTAAACAAAGGACGAATGAAGGTATGAATTAGTCTAACAAAACAAAAGACGACAAAGAGGAAAAGCTAAATTAGGGACAGTAAACAGAAAGAAATGAGAGAAACGTGAACAAAGAAGAAACGAAGGCAAACAAAAGAAACAACAACAACAGGAATAAAGGAGAAGAAGATAAGACAATGAAGAAGAAGATGAAACAATGAAGAAGAAGATAAGACAATGAAGAAGAAGATGAGACAATGAAGAAGAAGATAAAACAATGAAGAAGAAGATAAGACAATGAAGAAAAAGATAAGACAATGAAGAAGAAGATAAGACAATGAAGAAGAAGATAAGACAATAAAGAAGAAGATAAGACAATGAAGAAGAAGATAAGACAATAAAGAAGAAGATAAGACAATGAAGGAGAAGATAAGACAATGAAGAAGAAGATAAGACAATGAAGAAGAAGATGAGACAATGGAGAAGAAAATGAGACAATGAAGAAGAAGATAAGACAATGAAGAAGAAGAAGAAGAAGAAGAAGAAGAAGAAGAAGAAGAAAAGGAGGATAACAAAGAAGCTAATTACGACAAAGACGGGTGGCCAATCCTCTCCTTTGCCGCCTTGGCTTCCCAGCGACAATATCTACGTTGAGTGTACACGTTTACAGCCGAGTTGTATAGGGTTGCAGATTGAGCAGACATCTCAAACCGAATTTTTAACCGCGTAACGAATTGAGCCCTCTGACGTCACGATTAATGGTTCAGCACATCAAGCACTACTCCAACAATAATCTAACACCCCATCTACCACCCCATGTAACATCTCCTCGAAATACTCTCTTGCACACTCTTTAGCACCCCTATGATACTCCTCTAGCACCCCTCTAAGACTCCATCTAACACCCCTCAATCATCCTTGAACACCTCCTCTAACACCTCTCTAACGTCACCTCTAACACCTCCCTAGCACCTCTAACATCCCCATAAAACCTCTTTGAACTCCCTCTAACACCTCCATTCATAGGCGTACGAGGCGGGGGTCCAGGGGGGGCAAGTGCCCCCCCAAATTTCGGGCAAATGTCTTTTTCGGGCAAAAGAGGCTTGGACGGGCAAAAAAAATTCGGAGATTTTTTTCGGGCAAAACAGGTACGGGAGGGATTTTTCGGGCACGCAGGGGTAAAAAGGTCGTAAGATTTTAGAATTTTGGGCGGATGACTTAAAAAAAAAGGTCGTCAGATTTTTCGGGCAAAAATTTTTTTGCCCCCCCACTGCCGAAATGTCCCGTACGCCTATGCCTCCATTTAACACTCCTCTGAGGCCCCACAGCGCCTCTTAAGACTCCTCCAACACCCTATACCACCCAATTAACACCCATCTAATGCCCCTCTAACACCCCTGTAAAACACCTTCTAAATCCCCACTCTAAAAACCCCTCTAACAAGGAGGGAAAAAACAGACAGAAGATTGGATGAATGAAAAACGACTAAGTGACATGGAAGTAGCTATAGAGTCAGGCGATTGAAACTGGAGATATTATTTTGACGGAGAAGTAAACGAAGAAGGACAACATGGAGATATGCAGAAATAGAAATGAAGAGGGAACACTGCAGGATTCGAGGCATTTGTAGACCAAGACGACTGTGGGGTGCGGGGGTGGGTGGGGGAAATGGAAGACTAACAAAGAGCCGGGAAGAAAAGCGATGAATGGACGAGGGAGGATAACGGAAGGGCTGATGGAAGAAGCAGGGGTGGTGGACTAATCCAGGAATATGAGAGGCTGTATGGGCTGTTTGGGAAAAGTCCGTGCAATAATAGGAAGGGACTGTACGTGGGCCTCGATTAAGTGGAAGAGACATTGGAGTAAGAGAAACAACGGGAAAAGAATTAGTCATGGAAAAGAGAAAATTTTCGCATAAGGAAGAAGACGAAAACTAATGCCTCTGAGTAGAGACCTTGAAGCGGCGCTATATAAATTAATGTGATTTAATGCATGGGAGCAAAGAATACTGAGATAATACATCAGGGATGTCACGTGCTCATGTACTATGCATAGATATGTACATATAAGGGTCGCTGCATCTTAACCCACTTCATACATGTATTGTGTAGCTAATGGAAAAGGTCTTTCAGTGGAGATCTATGTTAAACTCAATGCGTTTATATTATGTATACATATAAATAGATGGATACACAGTGTACATATGTAAGTAGTGGGCTATGTGCTGCTATGAGGACAGTTTGTTGTACTCAGTAACTCCGTGAGTCATCAGGTCACATGAAAACAATGCAGTTTCTCCCGGATGAAGCTGGATATAATATGGCTAGACGCAGCAATACCTCCAATCAGTTTGGTGCTTAACTCAGGCTGCATGCACAATTGCACATGGTTACTGTGGTAAAAAATGAAACCCTGCGTTTTTATAGCGCTACAATAGTCAGTTCATATGCATATGAACACCTCAGGATCGCAGTGTTGTAAGCCAAAGGAACCTTAACAGAAGACACAATTTTCTCCAGCGCCGGTCATACAAATGGGTTCGACAAAGGGTGAGGTAACTTTCGGTCCAAGGTCACGAACAAATAAAGCCACGCACAACGGTATATATGTTTAGAAATGGGGGAGGCGCTTCTTGCGACTGGGCAAAACTACATAGTGCGTAAAAATAATGGCCCGTAAAAATGTTTACATGGAAAAATGACCATAATATATGTATTAGATTTTTTGCGCGGCAGGAGTTTTCTACTGCGTGTCCGCGCAATAGCGCAGCATAATAGATCTATGTATAGATTGAGGCAACGCTGCTTGAACACCAATAACTCCGCCACTGTTTGTTCTCTGCCAGTGCCAGTCCCAAGCCTAGATAACGCAGGAGGGCGACACAGATCATCTGTAATTATGACACAGTGTCGTTAAACAGCAACAAGACTTGAACACCAATTCAGGTGTTGCCAGGGATTGGAGTCCCCCCCCCTCAGGCGCAGAGTGCCTTTAATGTCTGCATGAAATTATTCCCCCACTTGGGAGCGGATTAGGATAACGGCAAACAACTCCGTCACTGGTTGCACTCTGCCAATGCCAGTCTCAAGCCTGGATAAAGAAGGAGGGGTCGCTAATGGTCTTTGTCACCACGCAGTGACGTTAAGCTTCAACTACACATCCGATGAATCGTAAACACACACTGCTTTGTGCCAGTTTGAAATTGATCGAAGACAGTAATATTAGTGTTATTATGGATATCATTGTTATTATGGAATCGTATGAACCGTAAATTAACTCATCGAAACAATACGATGCGTAAGTGTAGACGGGGTATAAACGACACGGGTTGGGGTACGTTACAAGAGTCCAGTCCATCTGGAGGGACAAAGGTGTCAGTCAGTCTCTGGTTCATTTTACACCTGGTCGACGGTGATCCAAATGCTGGTGTTAATACCATCTGGTACACCAGTCGGTCGGTCGGTCTGTGGTGAACAGAGCAGGGGAAAGCGGACACCTTCTCAAGGCCTCTGCTGGACTGACGCACCGTCGCTCCCCTACCATACGCACCCTTCTCCTACTCCACCTATTCCGCCTGCTCCACCTATTCCTCCTATTCCACCCATTCCTCCTCCACCTACTCCTCCTACTCCTCGTCCCTTTCCCTGCTTACCACACACACCGTCGACGGAAGCAATAAATTAGTCCCGCATTTATTTCGACCGGAGCAGCGCCGCACCATATACGTGTAAGTCATTTTATTCGACACGCTAGAATGGTCGCGCCAGTCGACCGCGACGGCACGCTCGATGAGCCAGTCGGGCGCTGCTCCTCCTCCTCGCCGATGCCAGTAGGATGCTGGGCCGGCCAGGGCTGCTGCTGCTGGCTGCTGCTGCTGCTGCTGTTGTGATGGCGGTTGATGAAGAGGATGGTGATGATAATGATATAGCGCCTGTGTTCTGTCGCTCCTTCCGATCGGTTTGCGGCAGAACAAAAGCCTAGGGAGAAGGGGTGAGAAGGAGGAGGAGAACGAGGGGAAGAAGGAGGAGGAGAAGGAGAAGGAGGAGTGGAAGAAAGAGAAGGAAGAGTTGGAGAATGGAGACGAGTGGTAGAATGCAGGAGGAGAGCAAGAAGGATGGAAAGAGCATTATAGGAAGAAAAATGAGATGGGGAGAAGGGGAGAAAGAGAATAAAAAGGAGGAGGAGCGGAGAAGAAGAAGAAGAAAATTTGTGGCAGAAAAAATGAAAAGGAGAGCAGGAACAAGAACGAGAAAATGGAAGACAAAGATATGGCGGATAAAGAGGGGAAGAACGAAAGAAATGAAGAGGAGAAGAACAAGAAGATCGAGAAAAAAGAAGATAATGAGCGCGATGAGAAAGAAAAGCGAAGAAAGAAGGAGGGAAAAGAAGAAGAAGAAGGAGGAGGAAGAGGAGAAGAAGGAGAAGAAGGAGGAGAAGGAGGTTGAGAAGAAGGCGGAGGAGGATAAGGAGAAGGAGGAGGAGAAGAAGAAGTATGAGGATGAGAAGGAGAAGGAGGATGAGACGCACATAAATCCAGTCGGACTTTTTGACCAGCAGCAATGGATCTCTATCGATCATCAATTCGTCATTGTGTCGTTCGCTTGCAATATCTCCTCCTCCCTCTGCTCCTCCCCCTTCTCCTTCTCCTGCGCCTCTTCCACTCTTATTCGTTATCCTCGTATACTGCAATACATATTCGCATTTTTTTACGTTTTCCTCATTCTTTTGTTCCACCATTTTCCTGTTCCCCATCTTTTTGTTCCTCATCCTGTTATTCCTTATCCTTTTGTTCCCCATCTCTTTGTTCCTCGTCTTTTTTCCTCATCCCTTTGTTCCTTGTCCTTTTGTTGCTCATCCTTTTGTTCCTCATCTTTTGTCCTCATTTCTTTGCTCCTCGTCCTTTCGTTCCTCATCCTGTTGTTTCTCATCCTTTTGTTCCTCATCTTTTTCCTCATTCCTTTATTCTTCGTCCCCTTGTTCCTCGTCCTTTTGTTCCTCATCTTTTTCCCTCATCCCTTTGTTCCTCGTATTTTTGTTCCTCATCTTTTTCCTCATCCCTTTGTTCCTCATTCTTTTGTTCTTCATCCTTTTGTTCCTCGTCCTTTTGTTCAACCACCTCCTGTTTCCAATCAGAATCTAAGCTCTGCTGGTCACATTCCTCTCTTTCCATCTCGTTCTTAAGGATCACTCACTGTTTCAAATCCTAATTGTTCTTCCACCTCGTCCCGTCTTCTTCCTCCTCTTCCGTGTATTCCTCGCAGAATGTTTTTCCGCTTATTATCTTCATCCTTTGCCTCCTCGAGCGGTAACTTCTGCAACTTCAATTCACATCTATCTATTCCTTGACCTCTTGCCTTCGACCTCTGACCTCAGATCTAGTTCCTGTCCTCTGACCTCCGACCTAGTTTCTGACCTCTTACTTCCGACCTAGTTCCATCTTCTTTAACGCCTTGTATTTCTGCATATATCATGCTCCTTTAACTATCTTCTTACCAGTTTTATCCTCCTGCTTCTCCTTCTTCGCTTCCTACTTCTCCTCATTTTTCCTTCTTCTTTTGCTCCTCCTTCTTTTTATCCTCTTTCTCCGCTTTTTCCTCCTCATCCTCTCTTCTCTCAAACGGAAACATTTATCAAGTCTTAACCGCTTAATCAAGTGCATTCGCTGCAGGGATTAAAAGCAAAGATATAATAATTAATACCTGGAACAATTACTCAAAGGTTCTTACCAAGAGCGTTCTCAGCCACGGCGCTTTTCAAAGACGTGTGGCAACAGGGAGGGAGATGAGAGGGAAAGGGGGAGGAGTGAGATGAGGACGGAGAGTGTCCGGACAATTCGGAACCGGACAATTCGGAACCGGACAATTCGGAACGGACAATTGGGAGCGGACAATTCAGACCGGACAATTCGGAGACGAGCAATTCAGAGCGGACAATTCAGAGACGGACAATTCGGACCGGGCAATTCGGATACAGCAATTCGGGCCCGGACAATTAAAAACAAAAGGTTTTACAGCTATGGTAGAAAGCAGGCATACTGCTGGGAGGGAGTAACAAACGGAGCTCACGTGGGAGACCATCCCTGGTGGAGTACTAGAGGGCCTACAAGACAAATACGCAAGTCATGTGTGTATGATTATGAGTATCAAATGTAACTACAGGTGGCAGTAATCTAGCTTCCATTAAAATGGTTGCAGTATTATAGTTCTATAGACTAATTATAATGGCTTTGAGCAAGTCCATCAGGCAGAATAATAATTGTTCAGCCTGTTTGATGATGCGCAGTCATTAGATAGCTATAGCGCTATAAAAGCAGAATTAATATAATATAGGCACACATATGCATATTATATATATATATATTCCTATGCATAAACATTCTGTTATTATATAGTGGTTCTTTTGAAATGTAGGTACATACATGTATTCTGCTAATTAGAACGTATTGTTATAATTATATCCGTTTCCATTAAGAGCCCTCTATACGTATCGCGTCTGATATCCGAATTCCATTGCGTTCATTCAAAAGGAAAGTTTGACGACTTACTGATCACGCGTTGGAGCGATGCAGTGGTCAAGAGAAAAGTCGAAGGACATCTGAGAGCATGGAGGTATAGAAGCAGTGATATGGACAGTGTTTAATCTAGACGTCTAGACGTCTAAGAACGTCATCAGAAATACAAGTATAAAATTATTTCACCTTTCGCGGAAATATAGAAAAAAACCTAAAAAGGTCATACTTTTTTCGGAAAACTATATACATGCAATTTTGGCGAAGAGACTAAAAACAGGTCATCAAAAATTTTGGGTCAGCGGGTGTCTGGTTTAGCGGATGCCGTCTGCCCAAATAGCTGTTTTTCTGCCCTCCCAGAAACCTAACACCCCCCCACCCAAGCACGGCGACTAGATAAAACACTGGATATATCCGTGACAATGGGGGAGACTGCAGAGACGGACGGATGGAAAATGAGAATGAATACGGATACGTCGGATAGGTACATGTAGGGTTATAAGGAGGCAGATGAAGACAGCGACAGATTCCGGAAGAGAGACAGTATTAGTCGTCTGACTTGATGGGGAAATGTTACGTGAGTAGAGATGTACAATAAAAAAGACCTCATTAGCCTATTTATGGTTTAGGAAAGAATGGAACGAATATCGAGGGAATGACTGGAGGGAAGGTTAGAGAGAGAGAGAGAGAGAGAGAGAGAGAGAGAGAGAGAGAGAGAGAGAGAGAGAGAGAGAGAGAGAGAGAGAGAGAGAGAGAGAGAGAGAGAGAGAGAGAGAGAGAGAGAGAGACAGAGACAGAGACAGAGACAGAGAGACAGAGACAGAGACAGAGACAGAGACAGAGACAGAGAGACAGAGCGAGAAAGAGAGAGGGAGAAAGAGAGAGAGAGTCGTATAAGCAGGACGAGAGAACAAACAGTAATGATGATGATGACGACGGCAACTACGATAATGATGATGATGATGACGATAATAATAATAATGACGATAATAATAATAATATAATAATAATAATAATAATAATATAATAATAATAATAATAATAATAATAATAATAATAATAATAATAATAATAATAATAATAATAATAATAATAATAATAATAATAATAATAATAATAATAATAATAAGACGAGGCCTGACCCACCAGACATACATTCTTTAGTTAATAATAGTCCATAAGTCCCTGGGGGAATGAAGTACCTCAGGGAAAAAAAAAATAATAATGATATAATATAATAATATCGATGACTAGGTGCCGTTCCATACGTTTTTATCTGATTAATTATTGTGCAGGTCTAGGTCCCTGAGGGATCATTATATATACGTCGGGGCAAATCTATTTTAAAATAAAATAACAGTAATAATAATAATAATAATAATAATAATAATAATAATAATAATAATAATAATAATAATAATAATAATTTATTAATACAAGCTTACGAGAAAGCAGTAAGATTGCGTGAAATAGTAGGAGCAGATGATAACTGTAGATTTACAGGATTCGAATTTAGGCATGCAGTCCGCAAGGCGCTATAGTTTATTCCTCTGCCTGTTGTACTTAGGGGAGAGTCAACCTTTGGGCGAGCGGGTATCGAACCCACTGATGTCCTCTAATGCAATATTTACCTGTGCATTGCCATTCAGCCGGTCACCCACCCCCATCCCCACCCCCACCCCACCCCCACGCCCACCCACACCCCCACCCCGCACCTCGCAGCCTGTGAGGAGGAAGACAAATACAGATAGATGGAGAGGAGCGACTTGAGGAATCAGATTTCTTATCGAGACACAAAGAGAAAGGTAGACAGAGAGAGACAGAGAGACAGAGAGAGACAGAGAGTCAGAGAGTCAGAGAGACAGAGAGAGTGTGACAGACATGCAGATACAGAGAGATAGAGACAGAGAGAGACAGAGAGACATAGAGTCAGTGACACAGACAGAGATAGAGAGGCAGACAGAAACAGAGAGAGACAGAGAGAGAGAGAGAAAGACGGAGAGACAGAGACAGTGAGAGACAGAGAGAGACAGAGAGTCAGAGAGACAGAGAGACAGAGAGAAAGAGAGAGTGTGACAGAGAGAGACAGAGGGACAGACAGAGACAGAGAGACAGAGAAATACAGAGAGACAGAGACAGTCTGTCTGACAGAGAGACAGAGAGACAGACAGAGAGAGACAGAGACAGACAGACAGAGACAGGCCGGAAGAGTGAAGAGACAGCAATGAATGAAGGATGGAACGTGAGAAGCAGGAGAGAATGCAGTGAGAGAATGAGAAGAGTGGAATACGAGGCGAGGGATTGAGATGCGATGGATAGGGACTTGCCAAATAAAGACAGCTTCAGTCTCATATGACTCCACCAAGTGGAGAAGTTGCTTCCGTAAATCTCTCATGCCGTTCCGACGGTTGGGTGGCTCAAGGCGATGCACCGCCTGGAAAAATCGCAGTGCATGGGATAGTATATTATGAGGAAGAAATTTTGTGTCGCTCCTTGCTCGTCCAATATCTTACTTTTCCTCTCCTCCTCCTGTCTCGCGTCTGTCTGTTCCTATTTTATTCATCCCTGCATATAATTACAGATTTTTAGCCTATATTCATTCATTCATTATATGCATTTATATAGCGCCTCTTAAAAGGGACTACTCAGAGGCGCTCCCAACCTCAGCACGGCCAAATAACACTGTCTTAAGATGAGAGAGAAAAGCATGAGAAGGATTTTTACAAATATATATTTAATATAGACAGATATAAGATATATTTAATATGTATATAACATATAAAATATAAAATAACATAAGCTGTGAATGAATCCAAGAATGAATATCCATATTTGTATATGTATATACATTTACATATCTATCTATCTATCTTTGTAATTTATATAGCGCCCCTTCAAGGAGTCTACTCAGAGGCGCTCCCGACCCAAGCCCGGTCAAAAAGAAAAGTCTTGAGCAATCTATAGAAAGAGCCAGACATGTTCCGAGGGTGGGAACGCAGGTTAGAGGGAAGTTCATTCCAAGCGGAGGGTCTATATACATATACATATGCATATTGTTTGTTTGTTTGTTTGTATGTGCACTTGTTATAGCGCCCCTTGAAGCTCTCTCTACTCAGAGGCGCTCCCGAATGCAGAGCGGACACTGCATCGGAGTTTCACGCCGAAGCGCTGAGCAATTGTGAGTGAAGGACTTGCCCAAGGTCCTTACGCGGCAAGGTGGATTCGAACCTCGAACCTTCCGGCTTCAAGGCAACGACGCCACCACTACACCACCGCGACCCACGCGCATATACAATTATGCATATACATACACATACACATACATGTATACATATACATATACTTTATACATATACGTATATCATATTCCTTATTCTCATTCCATCCTCACATTCCATGTCGCACTGATTTTCCAACTCCTCCCCGCATGTCTAGTCTCCTACTTTTGTCTTCCACGTTTTCAGCTCCCCACCCAGCTCTCTGTCTTTTACATAGAATGCTCCTATTCCTCCTTTTCCCCATATATTTTCTCCCATTCCTATCCTCTCATTCCACATTATTTCCACCCTAAAAGACGAGATTCTTTTGTTCCTGTTCTTATCGGGACTCCACATCTTCCCCGCACTTCCTCTGTTCTTCCTTTGGCGATCTTCATTCTTTCATTGCTCCACCAGAGGAACGGAGGAAGAGGACGGGGTGGACAAGGACGAGGAGGAAGAGGACGAGAAGGACGAGGAGGAAGAGGACGACGAGGAGGACGAGAAGGACGAGGAGGAAGATGACGACGAGGAGGATGTGGAGGAAGAGGAGGTGGGCAGAGAGGACGAGCAAGCGAGCGAGGAAGACGAGGGTGAGGGGGGTTGGGCTAGATGGGTCCCTCGAGGGAAGATGACAAATGCTAGGAACGGGTCCGATGATGGCCCATGGACGCACTGCATGCGAATATTATAATACCGAAGAGACGGAGCAACGTCGCTCCGTTTAGCGCAGTTAGAGGGCAAGGGTGGAGTGGGGGAGGGAGGGAGGAGGATGAGGACGACGACGACGAGGAGGAGCAGGAGGAGGAAGAAGAGGGGAGTGGCCATTACTCGAGAACTTGTTGTATGAAGACGTCACGTGATGCAGAGCATCGTTTAACCCGAACGACGCACCTGCCCGCTGTCCCCCGCCGACCCGTAGATCCCCCGCCGCTGAGCGTTGAAAGGTGGATGGGATGGAGAGGGGGGCACTGGGGCCGGGCACCTCCCGTCCGGTTTTGGGTAGAGGCATAGAGCGGGAACTGAGTTTAGATCTCGAGGTCAGGAAAAATCAATTCTTATGACCTTCGTAACTGATCGAACGAACGAAAGTGGGTCAAGGTCAAGGTCAGACAGCGTTGCTTAGCAACAGCAGTGCTATACTCAGGCTGATGATGATCCTATATATATATATAATATATATATATATATATATATATATATATATATATATATATATATATATATATATATATATATATGCAAGCATGTCTCCCGATGTTCATTGTCAGTCACTATCCTTTGTTATTATAACAATAATAATTTTATAATTAGACCTATGGATGGTTAATTATTGATTTTGATATTGCGACCTGGAATGGACTACATATACTACCCTTCGGCTCTCAAGTTTAGGCTACTACTGCTACAACTAGAACTGCTACTGCAATTACAATTACAGCAACAGCTACTGCTGCTGTTGCTACTACTACTACTACTACTACTACTACTACTACTACTACTACTACTACTACTACTACTACTACTACTACTACTACTACTACTACTGCTACTGCTACTACTATACTACTACTACTACTACTACTACTACTACTACTACTACTACTACTACTACTACTACTACTACTACTACTACTACTACTACTACTACTACTACTGCTACTGCTACTACTATACTACTACTACTACTACTACTACTACTACTACTACTACTACTACTACTACTAGTACTACTACTACTACTACTACTACTACTGCTGCTACTACTACTACTACTACTACTACTACTACTACTACTACTACTACTACTACTACTACTACTACTACTACTACTACTTCTGCTACTAAGGATTGGATTTTTCCTTCTGATCATTATTTGAATTTTTATTCAGAAATGGCCAGCGGGTCGGTCTTTGACCCAGCAGGTTCAATGGTTGGAGTGCCAGACTTCCGACCGATAGATCGGGGATCAAATCCCTGTCAGGATGGAAAATTGTTGTGAGAGATTTTGGCTCCGACTGCGTTCCAATAGCCAGCTCAGCTATAATAAATGACGTTTGGGTCAGACAGGTCATTGTGGATCTCATTATGAATTCCACGGACATCGAAAACTGCAGCTGACCTAGAAGAGCGAGGAATAAATAATAATCATCGGTATTATACGATGATTTCAATTGCACACGGAAAATTTATATCCTAATTTCCGAGGCCGTGATGGATTGAAAAATAACAAAATAAAAAATGATAAATAAATGAACAGAATAATAATAATAATGCGAGTCATATAACGCTACATACAATTACAATTACAATTACATGCATGAATGTATAATTAAAAACCGCACAACTTGGAACGATGTCAACAGGATCGAGAAGAGAGAAAAAGCAAGTGTTAGCCTCAACTAAAAATTGCTTCAGATTAATTAATGAAGTTATAGTTACGATTTGACAAGGTTTTCTAATCGTGGAGCAGCAATGTCAGGCTATACTATGTCGGCAAGGACGACCAAGGACGACCTATTAGGCTGGCCAATTATGCTACCCTTACATCCAAGGTCGCAAATTATTGTGTGGCGACATTGTTCCTTCAACGTAGGCTACTATATCATATTTTCAATTTTTCTGACTATACATTGTATTTTTGGAATTGGAGGAATAATTCTGCAGGAAATCGAGCGTTATGGCATAATCCTCTGTATGTCGAAATGTCCACAGATCGTTTGAAGGTCGTTCAATGAAAATGAGTTTGTGATTGTGCCTGTAGGAAATGAATACCGCATCGGCTATACATATAATGTCACGTTGTATTCGGATATTTTAATCATATTTTAAGGTCCCGATATCACGAAATGTAGAGCATCCCGTAGTAATCGTATCTCCTCAGATGAAGAGATGTTGAAAAAAGACACTTCCGTGTGCGTGTTTATTTTTGCAAATTAACTTCCATTTGCTTTGTTTTGAACATTGCCACCAATAGGACTGACTGGTGTGTATATTCCTGCTAGCTATGTTTGTTTTGCTTTTAGAACAGTTAGAATACTTAAGATCATTTTAGTGTCACTGACTAAATTCGACTTGCCTTTGCTTTAAACATTGTACAATTAAAGTCACTTTAAATTTTGATTACAGTATAAAGTTATCAATCATAATTCATTTTCAATAATAGCCTAATAATATTAGTCTATAGCTGGCGTCGCTGGGGATAGAATGGTTTACACCCCCACCCCCGGTACTCTACAGGGTGGCTAAAAAAAAAACGTACCACCGGGGAAAATGCGATATCTTCGCAGCCGATTGAACTTTTTCTGCGAAAATTTCCCAATTTGTAGGGGAATGAATTTCCAACAATCCCTGAAAGTTTCATTTGAAACTTTTCATATTTGCAAAAGTTACAGCTGTTCAAACTTAAAGTTTCGTTTTTTCAAATATCCGCGGAAAATTGACGTCACTTGTAGATTTCCATGTCAAATGATATCACTTTTCACTACGACCTCAGAATTCCGTTTTGCAGTTTATTGTAAGGTATAATGAGAGTGTCCACTCCCTGCCTTAACACAAGCTCAAATTCTTTTTGTGAAGTTCAGTATGGCCTTGCTGGTCGGGTCCTGCGGCAACTGACCCCACATTAGCAGCAAGACTTGCTTCAGCTGGCCAATGTTCTCCAACTTGGGATTAAATGTCTAGCAGCGTTCCAGCATAGCTCCCCAGACATGATAAGCAAGAGGGCTAAGGTCTGGCGAGTTTGTTAGTCATCTTTGCCAATG
Organism: Lumbricus terrestris; assembly: GCA_949752735.1. Classification (NCBI taxonomy): domain Eukaryota; kingdom Metazoa; phylum Annelida; class Clitellata; order Crassiclitellata; family Lumbricidae; genus Lumbricus; species Lumbricus terrestris. Next base: position 33,434,939 of record OX457047.1, read on the forward strand.
CATTTACTTCAGTTGATGGCAATAAGGTAGCGCCATCATAATCAGCCTTGCCGTGCGAACAAGCAGACGCACCATCCTGCTGGAAAATAAAACCAGATGTTAGAGCACACCTGGTCTTCAATGAGTCTGGGTAAGAGAGTTCATAGATGAGTTTGACATCTAACCAACTGAGTGGGATTAAATGCAGTCTTTTCTTGCAGCCGTAACACACGCCAGCATATCTGAAGTCGAAACCACGATGTGCTTTGCAAACTTGACCCTTTCGATTACCAAGCGAATTTCTTGAAAATCGTGTTTTTTTCATCAGGCCATGCGACCACTTCCTGCCTTTCTTCCGACATCTGATCTTCGTTACATAAACATGTTTGCAGATAGCCTTCAAAGTGCTCAGGCTCCATTTTTCACTGGGTATTTTGCTATGATCACGCGATGCCCCAGTCTCTGTTCATGCAAAGTCCGAGTTCCCATTTTATCTTTCGCAGAAACTTTGCCCGTGACGTTCAGTTATGGGTTCAGGAATTGAGACCTTAATCTATAAAATATCACCAAATACCAGCAGATTGCTTCAAAAACAGCTTCTTTAAAGCTCATAGTGAGGTCGTATGACATCATCATCAATTTGTGTGTTGTAATTTGCCAAAATATATTAATGAAATCACATGTATTGGAGCATGATTCTCCGAATAATTGAAAAAACAAAATTTTAAGTTTGAACAGCTGTAACTTTTGCAAACATGAAAAGTTTCAAATGAAACTTTCAGGGATTGTTGGATATTCATTCCTCTTCAAATTGGAAAATTTTCGCAGAAAAAACTCAATCGGCTGCGAAGATATCGCATTTTCCCCGGTGGTACGTTTTTTTTTGAGCCACCCTGTATATCTGGAACACTCCATGTGAGGGGATATATTAATTCATCACCCGGATTTCTTTAGAGGGATAGAATATCCCGCGACACCTGTTTTAAAGCAGTTCTCTGTATCAATCACATGTTTGCACACGCACGCACGCATGCACGCATATGCATGTACACACGCACGCTCACACGCGCGCACACACGCACAAGCGCACACACACACACATACGCACACACACACACACACACACACACATAAACGCACACGCGCGCGCACACTCATATATCTATAAATAACTGTGCATTTATTGGCTTATTTATTATTTTAGCAATTTATGACCATTGCTCAGCATGACGGTAACGCAGTCTGCTATATATACCGTAAAGAGGCAAATAGAAAAGCATGTATACGGTCACCGGTTCATTAAAAAGCCAACAAGATGATCGCAATGACCTATCGATAAAACAACCTATACATGGAAATTGTAATTGAATGAGAATAACCAAGTTCAATAAATTCGAACGCACGAATAGCCTACTCGTATATTGCAACCGACGACAAGACGTCATTTACGACGTCATTTAACGGCTACTCGTGATATATATAACCTAATATCTATTCGCAAATATAATTCAGACAATTACCGACTCGTATCAATTCTCGCGTTCCGCATTATCGTCAATCCCCGACATACATATAAATAGAGCGACCGTTAGCCCACCGCCGGACGGGTCATGTAGGCTATTATAGCATCCGTCAGACCATGCAGTGAAGGCATATATACGCCGCTATTAATTAATAAATCCCGGTTGGGATCGAGAAATCGCCGACGGGTCACTGCGACTGCAATGGGCGCCTTGTCGCCCTAATAAAGCGAAGATATTGGCAATTTTTGCGGTCGCTTTTTCGAGGTCTTGCATTAAATTCTCGGCCTATAATAATAATAACGCCGACGTTCGTCACATTACCACCGGGCGTCGGTCGATTCGGTCTTCTTTACTTCGATCGTCGACCGAATATACGGCGAGACCGAATGACCGAAGGATGACGTCACAATTCGGCCGTCGTCGTCGTTTGTGACGCACGTCGCTTATTTCGGTCTCATCAACACCGTGTGCAGGTCGTCAACGCTTGTGACGTCGTAATGCATCGGATGCTAAATAAAACGCACCTGGCTGAGTAAGACTGTTCTCGAGTTGGCGGTATCAACGCGCAATCAATCGATTTGTTTATTTATTTATCGCACGTGCTATAATAGCACCCTTCAAAATAACTACTCAGAGGCGGTCCCGACTACAGCGCGGACATTGCATCGGAGTTTCACGCCGAAGCGCACGAGTAATTGCGAGTGAAGGACTTGCTCAAGGTCCCTACGCGGTGGCTTGAGGTCGATTCGAACCTGGAGCATCCGGCTTCATTTTGGCACCGAACCCATCACTACACCACCACGACCCACGCGCTATCACATTAACACGTTATAATTTTTCTCAGGCTCTACAGATTGTCTGTCATAATTATATGCAGGTTGTTAGCGTAAACTTCCAAAATGAATAATTATCTGAAAGTGTTTTCGTGTCACACAATTATTGTTTACAATTTTCTCTCCTATTGCTTTTTGTTAGTTTCTGTACCCGTTATCATGATGTGATAAAGATGTTTTGTCAACTGTCACTTTGAGCAAAACAAACTGTGGTCATGGTTATGGTTATGGTTACAATGACCAGCTGAAAATCACTGGCGCTCGGGCTACATATTTATGAAAGTAAGTTAGCTGGAACCAGATTGGTCTATTTTTCAGTGCCAGGTCAGAATTCCGCGGGAGATTAGGTTCGTATGCAGGGGTATATATATATATATATATATGTGTGTGTGTGTGTGTGTGTGCGCTTGTGTGTGTGTGTGTGTGCGCGCGCGTGTGTGTGTGTGTGTGTGCGCGCGTGCGGTGTCGACCATTATCACGATGCTGTCTCGGCATATTGTATGCATCCGTCCAGTCTTTCCATTTCCAAAAGCATTCGGTCTAATTCTTCCTTTTTCTCTTTTGTATTTTTCTATCCTGTTGCCAATATTGCTTCTTCTAATATTCTGCGGTATTGCCCAGGTCTAGCGGGACCCTCCCGTTCTGGATTATACCCTTTCTCGAGGATCATTTCACTTGCTTTAAGGTCAAAAACTGCATTCGTGTTTTCATCGCCGTCATTTTGATTAATTTCTTGAGCATGCATTCTCGAGTTGATCTCTCTGAATAGACTAAACAAGTTTGAATTGAATTGAATTTGAATTGAATTGAATTTTGTTCGTTCTTCAAAACTAGACATATATCTCACAGAAAAGAGATCGTCTTCATGCATATGAGTACCATAATTATATAGCATGCGGTGAATGCGTTTCATTGAAGAAAAAATATTAATATTAAAAATATTACTATTATATTTTATTTTTTATTTTTATAATTCAAAATTTATTGAAACATCACACAAGCTTAAAACTAATTATTGATTTATTAGTAGTAGTATTAAGAACATTTACACTCGCAGTTATAGGCTACATTTCTACATTTCAACAATGGTATTGTTTGGCAACAGATAAACACGAACCATAATGGAACCGTCTTCTCATACACCGTGCACCCAGTGCGATTTATTCGCCACAGATAAATCGAACGTGATGCGAATCAGCATTGAAATCTCTCGATAGGTTTTATCGTCGTCGTCGTCATCATCACAATCGTCGTCGTCATCACAATCGTCGTCATCATCACAATCGTCGTCGTCGTCGTCGACATCGTCGTTGTCAGCGTTGCCCTTTACTTTTATTGCTGCTATTCTTATGGATAGTTGCTATTTGTGGCCACAATTATTGCCTGCTAATTATTGTCGTGGTGGGTGTTTAATGGTTCAGTTTGATGATCAATATTTCTAGCCAACCCTTTTGGATAGGTTCTGGCAACCGTCTGCAGATGCTTCGTATTGCTGGCTTATTATATTCGAGGCATATATAGACCATAATGCTATTTTTATGTTGCACGAACGTAAGCGTTAATACAAAGGCAAATAACATTGATAATAATAATAGTAATAAATTTATTATTGTTTTTATTTTTTTGCCCTGGGGTAGGCCTACTTTATTCTCCCAGGGACTTACTGTAGAGATAACTATTATTAATTGAAGAGTGAATGTCTGGTGGGTCAGGCCTCGTCTTCAGGGTGTGAGGCAAAAGTACCTTTGAAAGCAACCAGCATGGGCGGAGTTTGGTTACCGTTCTTGGAGGGGCCAAAACCTTCTTGTGGGGGGGAGGTGCTAAACCCGGGAAAAGATACCATTTACACAGTAAAAAATGAATTTGTGCTCTTCTTGGGGTGGCTTAGCCCCTAGCCCCTGATAAACTCCGCCCATGGCAACAAGGTTGTAGCGTTGGATACAGATGGACAAACGATGGAAAAGAAAGCTTGACTCACGTCTGTCCCCACTAATAGAAGAGATGCCAATTTCATTTTTTACCCGTACCTCAGATCCCTAGGAATTTCAAAAAATTATAATACTTGGAGCTGTTGTTCAATGTCTAGAAAATCAGGCCTCGTCCTCCGCAACATTATTAAAAGTACCATGAAAAGTGATGAAAATTGACTGTCATACCTTACCTACTAAGATGGACTCAAAGAAAATTTAGATGTCTGGAATTTTTCGCGTACCCTCTTACCGGTGCCTGGCGTACCCAAAGAGGTAAGCGTACCACAGTTTGAGAATTAACCCATGGTCTGGACACCATTGCACATCGTTACGAATGCATCTCAAAATGCGCTAAATAAAAGTGAAGATATTGTGTTGTCTATGAGGTCGTCATTTGTTTTCGACGGGTTCCTCCCTTCCGCTTCTTGATCCACTTCTTTTCCATCGACCCAGCGTCGACCCATATTCCGACGACCTCCCCTGCCCGCCCTCCCCCTAACACCGCATATACACCACCCTCTTTCTGACCAATGTACGCTGCTCTTTCTGTCTCTGTATCTGCCTCTCTCTGACTCATTTTGTCTCTCTTTCTCACTCTCTCTCTCCCTTCGTATACTCTCTCTCCCTCCATCCACTCTCGGTCTGTCTGCCTGTCTGTCTGTCGGTCTGTCTGTATGCCTGTCTCTCTCTCCCTCTCTCTCCCTCTATACTATCTCTCCCTCCATCCACTCTCGGTCTGTCTGCCTGTCTGTCTGTCGGTCTGTCTGTATGCCTGTCTCTCTCTCTCCCTCTCTCCCTCCATACTCTCTCCCTCCATCCTCTCTCGGTCTGTCTGCCTCTCTCTCTCTCTCTCTCTCTCTCTCTCTCTCTCTCTCTCTCTCTCTCTCCCCCCAGCTACGTCACCCCTCTTGCGACCAAAGCCCCCTCTCCTTACCCCCGATTCCCTCATATTCTCTTTCGGCCGCTGACTCCTCACCCCTCCCTGCCAACGCCTCCCTCCTCGCCTCCTCTCAACCGCCCTCCCCGCGAGTCGACTAAGGCCTGACCATCGTTTGCGAGAGCGCATTTGTCAGAGATCTCCGAATGCTCGGTTGAGGTCACGACCTGACATAGATTCTGCCGACCTCGTCTATCCATAGACCTTAAGTCCTCTCCATCGACCCTTCATGCAGTCTCTCCCCCTCTGTGGCCCTCTCCTATACGTCGGCATTGCACATCCTGGTTCATTTTCTAGTTCCTCACCGCTTCCCTTTGTCTTACATCCTTCATTACATACTCCTCCTCCTCCTGATTATCTTCCTCCTGATTATCTTCCTCCTTCCGTCATCTTGCACAGGCATCTTAAATAGGCATAGGCAAAGTAGGCAGTTGTCTAGGGCGCCGCAGTCTTTGTGGGGCGCCGCGGCACCGGCGATTTTGATTTTTTTACACTATATTCTTTCAAACTGAAGACTTTGGAAAGAATTTAAGATAATTATTTTTTTCTTGCACATCTTCCTTTCTCACACCTCCTGTTCACGTTCCACCTTAACTTAACCTGCTCATTTTCTCGTTAATTCCGTTCTTATAGTTGCATTCTCTTCCTTTCATCCTCCTGCTCGACTCCTCCACATCTTCCTCCTCCTTCGCAGTCCTCTCTTTCAGCTCATCCTCTTCCGCCTCCCTTTCTCTTTCTTGTCCTTCTATTTCCTCCGTCTGCTAATCTTCCTGATCATTCTCCTTCGCTTCTCCTTCTCCTCGTCATTCCTTCTCCCTACTCATCCTCCAAACCAGGGGTCTCAAACACGCGGCCCGCGGGCCGCATGCGGCCCGCGAATCCGATTAATGCGGCCCGCGAACAGCCTCCTGGTTTTTTATTTTAAAAATTTGAAATCGGTTTAAAAGAATTTTGCAGTTCCTTTACGATTTGAACCAATGTTTAAACTGCTTTCTACTCCTTTTGTTGTGGACATTGAGTCCCCAACAGCAGATATTAATTAGTGGACCTTCAGTGCGATGCAACGCCGAAGCAGAAGTAGGCCTATGCCACAGCGAAGTTTTAATGCTGGCATCGCAAAATAGAGTATCTCCGTGATAATTGTATCTCCCCAGATGACGAGAAGTTGAAAAATGTCATTTCCGCGTGTGTTTATTTTTGCAAATTAACTTCCATTTGCTGGTTTTGAACAATGACACTAACAGGTAGGCTCTATGTTTATTCCTATAATTTTGGTGACTTTGGTTTAGAGGACTTAGAACACTTAGGCCTAAGAACACTCAGAGTCTCTTGGCCTAACTAAATTCGAGTTAAATTTATTACTCTGAACATTGCTTAGGGTACTTAAAAATTAGAGTCATTTTGAATATTGATTACAGCATAATTTCGTCAATTATAGCGCCCGTGCATTTTTCGATAATTGGGATAGAATGTTTTTTCAATTTTGTTTGTAGTACCATTATAGTTGCACTTAAAATATTATTATGTGAATTTTACAGGGTTATATCAGCATTACAGTATTGTATGCTGCAATGACACATAACTAATTCCATAGTTTCACGTGGAGGAAAATATTTTTATGTTGCGGCCCGCGAGTCATTAAAATTTCCAAATGCGGCCCACATGCTGACTTGAGTTTGAGACCCCTGCTCCAAACCATGCACATCCGCATTCTTCCCATTCCCTTCCTCCTCTTCCCTCTCCTCCTCCTTCCCCATTCTTTCCCTTCCCTCATTATTCCCATCCTCCTCTATCTTTCCTTTCTTCTCACCATCCTCACTCCCCACACTCTCGTCATCCTCCCTATTCCTTCCCTTCCTGCATGTCTTTTCGCCATGTCTCCTGCAGCTTTATTCCTCCGTCCTATATAGACAGATCCCGGACGCATGCCTTGAGTGTCCAAACGCGGACCGGCGTCTAGACGGACGGCGACCGGTGACCATAAAGCAGAGGGTCGGGGAATCGATTCCCTTCTCTTCATTTCCATCCGAACGCTTAACTTGGGTCGCGTGGAAGACACAACAAGCTTTTATTGTCCCTTACTACTTCACCCTTCTCCTCCTCAGCCTCAGAATCCTCCTCCTCAGCCTCCTCCTCTTCTGGCCTCTGCCCCTTCGCCGCCGTCGATCTAAGCTGCCCTGGATTATTTCTGCAGGACAGATGGAACCATGCATTGCTCTCGCTGAGTCTGATCATAGACCGTCATCGAACGACAAAAGACAGGCAGGCAGGCAGGCAGACAGGCAGGCAGGCAGGCAGGCAAACTGATTCACTGACTGACTTACTGACTTACTGACTGACTGACTGACTGACTGACTGACTGACTGACTGACTGGCTGACTGACTGACTGACTGACTGACTGACTGACTGACTGGCTGACTGACTGACCGACCGACCCGACCGACCGAATGACTGACTGACTGACTGACTGACTGACTGACTGAATGACTAATATTGACAGACCGACTGACCGACTGACTGATTGTATTTGTACAGATTTGGCGCTGACCTTTGCGTCCAGCGAAGTGTTTGAAAGTTCATAGACAACAACAACAACAACAACAACAACAACAACAACAACAACAACAACAGCAACAACAGGAATGGTGTCAGTCTTATAAGGAACCGGAGACGATTTATTTTTATTCAAAGTCCAGACTAAGATTTGTCTAAAGATAGCTGCTTTCTTTTCTGGACAGTCCGCACAACGAAAGAAATCGAGTCGTGACCTGAAATAATTATATTCTCGAGGGACAATATTCACTTAATGACCGGTCTCTGACTCGGGTGAAGACAGTGAGCGTTAATTTGCGTGTTTGCAATCAATCAATCAATCACTTGGTCGATATGTCAATCAATCAATCAATCAATCAATTGGTCGATCTGTCAATCAATCAATCAATTGGTCGATCTGTCAATTAATCAATCAATCAATCAATCAATCAATTGGTCGATCTGTCAATCAATCAATCAATTGGTCGATCTGTCAATTAATCAATCAATCAATCAATCAATTTGTCGATCTGTCAATCAATCAATCAATCAATTAATCAATTGGTCGATCAAGTAATATCAGTCAATAATCAATCAATCAATCAATAATTCATTCAATACTTCAATCAATTAGTCAGTCAGTCTTGTCTATCTCTCTATCTGTCATTTTTATTAATTCAGTATCAAGCTGACAGGACCTGGTCGCAACTTGTAAGAAGCATATGCAACTATAAACACAAATTGTCTGAGTATCCATGAAAGGTGTGCGGATACTCGGTGGCGAAAGCTATAAGCGTGTGCAGACTCTAGTGTTACCTGCATCAATATTGCGCTAGCAATTCTATATGACCGTAGATCTATGTAAATATGATAGGTCATAATTATGAGCTATCAAAACGTTTGCTTAGTGTTAGAATGGTTTTTAAATAAACGACGTAGGTGTTGTTTATCGAATTTTTGACTATATAATTATAGTACATGAGATGAGACTAAAAAGTCTAAAACTTCTCAACAACAAGTTGTGCTTATACCCTGCCGCATGGGCAAATCGACAGCGCGGTGAGGGGATCATTTGAGACCTTGTAAATAGCGCTAGAAAAATTCAATAGGAGTTCTTGTGAAACCAGATTTTCAGGAGCTAGGAACAGGCGTTGCACTCAACGCCTCTGTGATTTTTTCCCGATCGAAATGATTGGCTGGAGAAGCATTTACGCCTGATTAAGCAAACTGAAGAGATGGTCATTAGATGGATTTAATTATTAGTCGTGTAGACGCAGAAAATGACGTAGGCGGATGTCTATTTGATATGTTATGTATTGTATACGTATACCTCCGTACAAAATAGGGCATACTTGCATATTGTAGATACTGCATGGTTAATCTGGTTATGCGTTATTTAAGAACAATTAAGTGATAAGTATGCGGTTCTCTGCATGCATGTTATTATGTACTTGCGATTGCACATGTACTTATACTAAGCATATATGTTTATGTCTGTCTGTGTGTCTGTCTGTTTTTTCTGTCTATCTGTTTTTCTGTCTGTCGGTATGCTGCCTGTCTGTCTGCCTTTTCTGTCTGTCTTTTCGTCTATCTGGCTGTCTGTCTGTCCGTATGTCTCCCTGTCTGTGTTTCTCACTGTGTCTCTCTCTCCGTCCCTCGGTTTCATAAAATGGAAAATATGGTTCTATGGCCTTTACCTAGGCACACTATGTCACACAATACACACACACATACAATGTCATACATACATACATAGGCTACATACATACATACATACATACATACATACATACATACATACATACATACATACATACATACATACATACATACATACATACATACATACATACATACATACATACATACATACATACATACATACATACATACATACATACATACATACATACATACATACATACATACATACATACATACATACATACATACATACATACATACATACATACATACATTATATATTTAGGCCTACGCAATATGTATAATGACATATACAATGTATGTGCACCGGCCTTGGTGTGTATGCATGTATTGTGCAAGTGGTATTATACGTTCAGATTACTGTGTTATATCCCACTGTCAGCTGTTTGACTCCAGTGAGTCATGAGTTTGTGCGCCTCTTTGTTCAACAGTTTGTCCGTACGTGTGTGGCGCTGTGTATGATACGCATCGATTAGGCTTTTGAAGTAGGGCGGCTTGTCGGTAATTAATTAGGCCAACAACGCCCAGCGCAGAGTAATTAGCAGCCCCGTCCGGTCTCGTTTCACTCTTGCACGATCTATGGTCAGACGTGCCAACGTGTATCTAGCAGCGGCGCTGAATCCGATTGCATGCAATATTCAACACAGAACACGCCGCGGAGTTGTTATTTACCCAGTTTTAGCCGCCGCGTCTCAGTCAAAGTATCTGCTGCAGCGCATTGTGGCGTGTCGTATATACTGTCTGGGTGTAAGGCGCGCGGTGCGAATGGCGGTGTGTATGGGGGGTGATGGGGAGGGAGGTGGTAAGCGGATCAATGGAATTATCCGCGGAGTCGTTAATGGAAAATTATGATTCGGTCAAATAAACCAGAAATTCTGTTCAGTATAATTACAGATTTTATTGAGGTAGTGTATGCTTATCAGTAATTTATGTTTTGCTTAAACATGGGAAGCGGGCTGTGCACGTCAGTTATTTATCGATGTATGCATACATTCGTGCACACATGCAGGTCTACATGTGCATGAATTTTATATATATATATATATATATGCATATTTGAAAACATAAATACGAACATGAGTACATATATAAATACATGCTTGCTAAGCAAATACATACATCAATAATTATATTGTACTGTACACATGCAGGTCATGCATCCGTAATTGCACACATTGCATATATGCATGCACACTAATATAAGTAGATATCGGTTTAAAAAGTGCAAGCATACACGCATAGGCTACATGTATGCCAATATGGATGAATTTATGCATGTATGAATAACATGTAACCCACATACATGTCTACATGGCAGCACATGCACTATCCTGTATATACAAGCAAACTGCATGCAAGTTCTAGGACAGTTTAAGATTACAGTCTTAATGCAAATGTTAAGAGTTACATAATGAGTGCATGTTAAAACTGTTGTAGCACAGGAAAGCTTTTGAATTGACCACCAGTTGAACTGGGTTTTTCAAATAAATGAAGTGCATGGCAAGCCTCATCTCATAATTATATGGTTGCAGACAACCTTCAAGTAGTGGGGTAACTAGTGGTTCTGGCACACCTAATTAAGAAGCAATTAATGAGGTGCACCAGAACCTATAGTCACCCCACTACTCCTGTGTATATGTAAGATCTACAGTGGTGTGAAAAAGTTTTGCATCACCCATATATTTTCTGTATTTCTTCTGTAATAAGATGAATAATGTACTGGTGAACATGTGGGCGTTAATTAAAGGTTTTCTTTTGGTTTGGTTCGAGTTTATAAGCATATTTCTTTAAATTTTACATGATGGAAGTTTGTTTACCACCTCGTGACTATACCAGAATGTGAAAGGCCATAGAGGCTTGTTACCCGCTAATGCTTGTCCTGTGCATAGGGAAATGTGTTGGGATGAAATAACCGGTATGTGTGCTGGTAAGCCCTCTTTATGATTCAGATGCATTGAAAAGACCGTTTCTGTGTGCCAGTGATGCACCAATATTTTTGGGCCAGTCCTTGTTCTTCACCACTTGTCTGCATCGTTTCGGCATTGAGTGGACCAGCCTGACGAGGTGGTCATGGGTCACAACGCGGTTTCAGGCAGCGATGAGCCATTTAATGAGCTCGCGCTTGGAAGTTGGATATCTTTTGGATATCTCCATGATTAATTTATGCCACAGATTCTCAATTGGATTGAGATCCGGGGACTGGGAGGCCAGCCCAGCGGTTTTCTTTCGTTATGGTTTAGGGTCGCATGGCTGCCAGTGGCGTCAGACGTCTGCATATCGTCGATGGGCTGGTCTACGCAACCAAGTGCATCGGCATACTGCAGAAGTGCATGGTGCCATCAGCTCAGCAACTCTTCCCAGGCCAGTTCCTCTTTCAAAATGACAAGATCGTCAGGCTGGTCCACTCAATGCCGAAACGATGCAGACAAGTGTCGAAGAAAAGGGGCTAGCCAATAAAATATTGGTGCATCTCTGACACCGTGAAACGGTCTTTTCAATGCATCTGAATCATAAAGAGGGCTTACCAGCACACATACCGGTTATTTCAACCCAGCACATTGCACTATGCACAGGACAAGCATTAGCGTGTTACAAGCCTTTATGGCCTTTCTCAGGGCGGTACAGACACGAGGTGGTAAACAAACATTCATCATGCCAAATTTAAAAGGCATATGCTTATAAACTCGAACCAAACAATAATAAAACCTTTAATTAACGCCCACATGCTTAACAGTACATTATTCAACTTGATACAGAAGAAATGATGCATATAAACGCAAAATATATGGGTGATGCAAAACTTTTTCACACCACTGTATATACATTTGTGTGCTCGTTTGAGAACTTGTGTAGCGTCAGTGCAGCATGCAATTTTGGCTTTGGAATCGGGTATATATAGAGTTGGACCGGCGATTCGTCGAATCAAAGCGATAAGGGTCAATAGGTCAAATCGAGGAAGCGCAAGGTCTGATTGTGGAGTGGTCTGTCCTCCAGGACACTAAGAGACGAAGGTCACTGACAAGTTAATAGTATACGCCAATCTGAGTATATATAAAGAACGCAGAACTGCAAAGTGATTTGGTCTGTGGACAGTATATACAATTATACATGCGGTCCAGACTTTGCGAGACTCTATAGTCCACGGACGTATTGTAGTTAGTATTATATATATATACATAATTATGTAGTAGAAAAATAAACGATAAGGCATACGATTCTATGAAAATTTGCTTTAAAAATAAAACACTAATTCCATACATCAAGAGTAGCCTATATAGGCCTAAATGACGGATATTTCATGAGAATGTCTAGGTTAACGCAGCTCATTGACAGTCTCGTTTTCATATAATAGGCCTAATGGTTTTAAAACAGTTAAATGAAGAAAGATTTCTGCAACGTTTTTTTTTCTAACACTGCTTGTCTGGTCAAAAAATACCTTAATTGCAGCTGCATCAGTGTTATTGGAAGTGAACACCTTGTGTTCGCAACTTGTCTCTTGATTTACAAGTAGGCAATCAATATGAAATCCATTGCAATAGCATCGTCAACTTTTCCGCCTCCTCTTTTCCCTTTCAGTCAAGCATTGGCTATCTGATCCTTTGGATTTTAGGTTCATTTTATCAAACATGTCGTGGTTATCAGTGATTGCCGGATATTGTTCCTTAAAACTTTGCTCTCTTTGAATATACTGCTTCTATTATACAGTATAGTTTGGCTAAGGGCTGTTTTTAAGGAATTTTTAGAACTGCACAAACCCTTCTTTTCTTTCCCATCTTCCATGGTAAATTACTCCCAATCGGAGGAAAGTGGCCTTTTTCAACTAGTTTTAACTGCACAGAACTGCTTCTACATGTTTCTACAACTGCACAAATCGATTTAGAACTGCACATTTTGTGTACAACTGCACGTTAAAAAAGCCCTGGTTTGGCTTCTTTTCTAAAAGTCATTTCTTAAACTATTACAAAGGTTTCGATATTGACGCGAACAATTATTAGATCTATTCATGTGACACTGAGTTCTTGTATTTGCGTAGGTAGTCGGCTAACTAGTTTTCTAAATAAATAAATCAGTAAGTAAGTTTGTAATGACTATTTCAGCGGTGACAATCTGTACTTAATGCAATTTGCCAGGCGGTGAATAAATAAATAGTTGCGGACTTTATCCGATTTGTCGTTGAGCGTCATGGGATTTGGGAGTTCTATAGGATGCCTTGTAAAAGTGTTCGTGGTGATTGTCGTCGCATTTTCACAACAGGCCACCGTAGGCTACAGTTATTTTTGTACGGAATGAGGACTGTGTAAATGCGACGAGCTAAGCCATGGCTTGCTTGACCTATTCTTTAATCAGACCCTACAAGTGGACAATCAGACGAAAGATTTTAAAGTCGGGTCAACACTTGAAGGACATCAACACGTCGTGCAATCTTGCAATAAAAACCAAAGGGTTTAAGTCTGTCTTCGCCATTTCAAGCTGCAGTGTGACCTCTGTCAATCAGTTGCAATGCAATCAGTGAATTGTCAATGAAAATGAAAATCAGCCAGCCAGTCAGACAGTCAGTCAGTCAGTCAATCAATCAGTCAGTCAGTCAGTCAGTCAATCAATCAGTCAGTCAGTCAGTCAGTCAGTCAGTCAGTCAATCTGTCAGTCAGTCAGTCAGATAGTGTCAACTTGTCAGTCAGTCAGTTAGTTTGTGTGTCAGTCAGCCAGTCAGTCAGTCAGTCAGTCAGTCAGTTCGTCTGTCTGTCAGTCAGTCAGTTAGTCAGTCAATCAATTTGCCAATCAGTCAGTCAGTCAGTCAGTGAATAAATTTGTCAGTCAGTCAGTCAGCCAGTAAGTCAGTCAGTAAGTTTGTCAGTCAGTCAATTTGTCAGTTGGTAAGTCAGTCAGTCAGTCAGATAATCGGTTAGCTTGGCAGTCAATCATTCAGTCGATTGGCCCGTCAGCAGTCAGTCAGTCAGTCAGTCAGTCATTCAGCCAGTCAGTCAGTCGCGCAATCAGTCTGGAAAAATGTTCGATGAGTCAGAGATGAAAAATACGATTGTGTCTCATGAAATGGACGTCAGACCATGCATGCACCTGGAATGAGAATGCTCGACTCATTTTCTTATTAGAATTTTTCATTCAGCCTTGGACACGAACGGTCGAACACACCCCACACAAGCACACCAACATGTTCTCCCGCTGCACAAACTCCCATTTATATATATATATATATACATATATATATATATATATATATATATATATATATATATATATATATATGGCGAACACAGACTTAAACCCTTTGGTTTTTATTGCACGATCGCACGACGTGCTGATGTCCTTCAAAGTGTTGATCAGACTTTAAAATCTTTCGTCTGACTGACCATATATATTTAAAATCTTTCGTCTGACTGACCATATATATATATATATTTTCATGTACATGCATTTATATACATATATACACATACATATATTTATATATAAATGATACGAATCTTACGTTTATTTCTCGAATTTTTCTCTCAGATGCTTTGCATGGTATTAAGAGTGCATTTTAATAATTCAGCTGCCTATACATATATGCATCCAAATGCGTCTTCACCTGTCAGTGTTTATTCCAATGTACTGTCTCTCTCGGCAATCTGTATATAGTACTATATAAGCCACATGCAACAGCGTTGACCAATTTTTTCTGGATGCGAACAGAAGCACGATGCCTTATATAACAGACGGACTGTCATGGCAAAAAGACTATGCAATGCATGTTTCACATGTCAGTCTGTCTGTTTGTGTGTATATGTATGTATATATGTATATAAATGTATGTCTGTCAGCCTGATGATGTCTAAGTTATATAAAATATTCTCTGCCTTATAAATCTGCATGCACTGTGCATCTACAAGTATTATTATCGCTTCTGAAAGGCTCTTGCTGCGAGAAGCGCTTTATAAATGGTCAGATAAGATAAGATATAATTATCTTGTCTCTTTGCCTGTCTTGTTTACCATGTCTGTATATGGTCAATGCACCTTACAGGGAGGGGGTGAGAATTGCCGAGGGATGGGGTGTTCAACCCCTATGCATTGTCGCTCTCAAACCCCCCACAGTGAAATCATCTGCACTGGATCGTAATAGTCTGACCACCATCCCCCACGCAATTCATTTTCTTGCAATTCTCATAATATACTGCAGTGTGTATCTGTCTATATATGTCTTTATATCTGTCTGTGTGTCCGTCTGTATTTGCTGTCTTTTCTTTCAGGATGCTAAGTCAAACTGGGCGGGGCTGGCAACGACGAGCCAATCACAGAAGCTGGATATCAGTCGTAAGTATATACATAATATATATATTAGGGTGGTCGCATCTGTAATGGCAAATTTTCAACTTCATTTTTGTTCTTTCCCCAACCCCCATTTGGTGCCACTTGGTAAAAGA
>OX457047.1:33455862-33485862 GCA_949752735.1 Lumbricus terrestris
AATACGTAAGAAGGACAACAAGAAATGCCCTTAATTATCAAAAGTCAGTTTTCATTTACGACAAGCCTGTTTCCCCGTCATCGTCAGACAGGGACATATCTGTTTTCGCACAACTTTTCGGTTTTATCAATTCGTCGCTTTGAAGGCTGGCTTTGTCTATGTCAATTGCTTTTGCGGTTTGCTCACAACCGCCTTGCAGCGGACACACACACAAAGCGTTACGTGAAGTCGCCGGAGAAATAACTTTGAAACAAATCCCGCCATTCGATGCAGTCCTCGCTCTTCGAGCATTATCTGATACCGTTTAGCGGTAAAGCATCCGACGGTCAACCATCGTTCCTTACATGCGGCCACTCTTTTCTTACATGCGGCCACTCCTGCCTTCCACTGCTGCGTCTTTCCTTCGAGTCGTCGTCCAGTCGTTTGTCGGTGTCCTGCTCTGTGACCTCTGGGTTTCTTTCCTTCGCTGGATGTCGACCCCTGCAGCCAGAATTGACGCCGATGGGGGTGGGGTGGGGAGAGGGAACGGTGATAGCTGTTCAGCATGCAGATATTATATAAGTTGGTGTTGACTTCAATATCTTCAATAGTAATTTTGCGGTGGCCGCCGATATTTCCCGAGATGAGATTAAGATGTTGTTGCGCTGACGGTTGGTTGGTCGGTCGGTCCCCGCGTCCCTCCTCCGTAGAGACCGATCTAGGACGGTCCGTCTAAGAGGACCCTCGTCGACTACCGTCCTCACTCGCCGCAATCCTCCCACCCCCACCACCGTTCCATCCCCACCACCGCCCCACCCACACTTCCGCCACACCACCATCACCTGATTACATTTCTCGATATTCGACCAACCCCTTAGGGTTGCTGCTGCTGCTGCTACTGCTGCATACCGCCGGGGTCTCTCGAGAACCTTAAACCGCGCGATATCTCAATGGGCAACCAGATGCTATCGCCGCGTCCGAAGGTTTTTCGCCGGACCACCTCGCGACCGCCGACGATCGCCGATAAGACGGGACCGCGGCCGGTGGTGGGTCGGGCGGAGGACGATTGCCCGTCGAAGCCGCAGGTGTTCAATGGAAGGAGGGCCCGTCGATGAGGAAGCCGAGGAGGGGAGGTGGGTGGGTCGGCGGGAGCAGCAGCTCAGCGGCCAAGCTGTTTTATCGGCATCCCGCGAGACTTATCGAATCGACGCAGGACATCTCCATGCATGGTCGGAAGATTCACCGCACTTCTAGTACCATTCCTTAGGATTCACCCCACTTCTGGTACCATTCTTTAGGATCGGTCGGAACGTTCCGTTTCCTTTCGGGACCACTCGTGACCGGAACGCGCGTCCGTCCGTCCGTCCATTCGTCCTTTGGGAAATATGGCCTCAATTTGACGGCTGCAGACGGCCAGCCAATCGCCACTGGGCATCGTTGGGTCTCCACGGGTCGGGAACCGTGCGTAATTCATGCATGCGTTGCGGACAGCACCACGGTGTGCATCGATTACGCTCTTACGATTAACCGGTCGGCATTTGAATTAAAATATTCATCGAGAGGGAAGATTAGCCGACGGGAGTTGAAGGGTGTCGACTCACCGACAGTTTCATGCGATTGTGACCCGTGCAGCAGTGGTGAGGCTTCGTAATTGAAAGAAAAACTGCTTTGGTCAGTGGAAGCCCGAGGGAGCTGGAGAGGGTGACGTTCAATTGTGTGGTTATGCAAGGTGGACCTGTGTTAAAATGTGACCTGGGTTAAAATGTCATCTAATTAAAATGCTTTCTGGTTTAAAATGTGACCTGGGTTAAAATGTGACCTGGGTCATTATGTGACCTGGGTTAAAATGTGACCTGTGCTAAAATGTGGCATGGGTTAAAATGTGACCCTTGCTAAAAATATGACTGCGTTAATAACGACCTGGGATAGAATGTGACCTGTGCTAAATGTGAATTGACCGTAATATTAAACGAGAAGTTTCAGACCTCATGGGAGCACTGTAGAATGCAGGTTTAGCCTCCAATATAGAAAGAGATTTGACACTCACCTTGGGAAATGTAAAATAAAAAGAGCCGTAATAAAACTCAAGCCTATGAGGAAACATTTTGAGACTCCGAGGAGAGGAGCCAACACGAACACACAGCTGAACCTGTTTCATCCTGGCACAGTGATTGACTACCCATGCGTTAAAGTTTGACAACTCAGGTTCGAATCGTACAGAATTACCCACGCAGCCAGCCAAGCGATGTTTTCCTGTGTTTCGGCTGCTGCCATAGTGTTTGCGTTCTAGATTGTTAAATCCAGCATTGAAATAATAAAAATAAAAATGAAAATATTAATAATAATCAAAATAATAATAATAATGATAACAGTTTTCGTTTATTCAACAATCCGTTTGACAGACCCCAACCGGTTACAGTGTATGCTTACATTTATGCAGTTGGAACAGTTTACAAGAACTCAGATTACAGATCACATAAATATATTAGCCACTCACAGAACAGACAGTCCTAACATTCTAGTTCTAGCATTGAATAAGGGTAATGTGGGGCGCGATGGCGTAGTGGTGGATTCTGTTCCTTGGAGTCGAAGGGTTCTAGGTTCGAATCCACCTCATGCCGCCGCTGGGGGACCTTGAGTAAGTTCTTCATTTAATCCTTTTCTTGCGCTTCGGCGTGAAACTCCGATACAGTGTCCGCGCTGAAATCGGGAGCGACTCTGAGTAAGGAGCTTGAAGGGGCGCTATAGCAACTGCGAGGAATACAAAAAAATAGACTAATAGCCTTGCCTTAATATTCTATACTATTCCGGCCTTGCGTCACCCTGCCCCAAATCATGCATTTTGATGGATTCACTGTCGAAGTTGGCGTACTTCATTGTAGCTGAATTAGATTATCAATTGAGTGTATGTATGTGCACTTGTTATAGCGCCTCTTCAAGGTTACTGCTCAGAAGCGCTCCCGACTACAGCGCGGACACTGAATCGGAGTTTCACGCCGAAGCGCTGAGCAATTGCGAATGAGGGACTTGCCCAAGGTCCCTACGCGGCGGCTTGAGGTTTTGACTCGAACCTGCGACCTTCGGCTGCAAGGCATCGAACATACCCATTACACCACCGCGCTCCTATCTAGCTGGTTAAAAATTCTAGGCTTTTCTGATTTTTTTATTCACCTTTTTTCTTAGGACCCATCTCTGTGACCAACCGTGTCTGTTTGTTATGATCTTCCTTAGGTCACTTTCCCATCTTCGTCGGTGACCTCAGTCCTGAATTGGAGACGCATCAACTCCAAGAGGCTTTCGCACCGTTCGGGCAAACATCGTGAGTTCCTACATTCCTCGTATACTTCACACTCCTTCTAGAAAAATGCGGCCGACGACGCGACGCCGTCTACGATTATTCAGTGACTAAAATTAATGCTCTCGTCGTCGTCGTCGTCGTCGTCGTTGTCGTCGTCGTCGTCGTCGTCGTCGTCGTCACAGAAAACGGGGAGACGCAATATGCCAATTTATTTAGCTTTTGCTAAATACGCAGAGTCACTCAACAGCCGCCTCATCGGCCCCGTGTAGGACGGGGATTCCCGCTTGGAAAGCGAGTTGTTATGCCAAGAAGGAGGAGGAGGAGCAGAAGAAGAAGAGCGAAAGAAAGAGGAAACGTAGAGGACACAGAGAAGTAGAGTGCACAAAAAAGAACAGGATATGAAAGACGAGAAGCAAAGGAGTCAGTGAAGACTTGGTTCAGAAAATGAAGCTTTAAGAGGAATATAGGAAGATGGAGTAAAGGTAAGAAGGCAGTTAAAGAGAAGACAAGAAATAGAAGAAGGAGTGAGAGGAAATGGAAGAAGAGACGAAGTGGGAAAAATCGAAGATAGAAGGAGTAAAATAATAGAAGAGTATTGCAGGAGTTAGAGGAAAGGAAATAAGAGTAGGAGTAAGAAAATAGGAACATAGAAGATGTAAAATATAGGAGAAGAAGAGAAGGAGTAAGAAGAAAGGGAATAAGAAAAGTAGTAAGAAAATAGGAAGATAGAAGGAGTAAAATAATTGGAGAGAAGAGAAGGAGTTAGAGGAAGAGAACCAGAGAATGAGTAAGAAAAATAGGAGCATAGATGGAGTAAAATAATAGGAGAGAAAAGAAGGAGTAAAATAATAGGAGAGAAGAGAAGGAGTTAGAGGAAAGAGAACAAAAGAATGAGTAAGAAAAATAGGAACATAGAAGAAGTAAAATAATAGAAGAGAAGAGAAGGAGTAAGAAGAAAGGAAACAAGAGAAGGAGTAAGAAAATAGGAAGATAAAAGGAGTAAAATAATAGAAGAGAAGAGAAGGAGTAAGAGGAAAGAGAACAAGAGAATTAGTAAGAAAAATAGGAACATATATAGAAGGAGCAAAATAATAGGAGAGAAAAGAAGGAGTAAGAAGAAAGGGAACAAGAGAAGGACTAAGAGGCTGCATGGTGATTGCCATAAGTAGTGCTCTGTTCCTCTTTTTATGTTTTTTTGGCTTGGTTTAACACGCCGCTATAAATGACCGGCATCGGATCAATAGTGACGCGGGCAGTGTCGGTGACCTTGACTGGTTTGGTCGGAAGTGGACGAATCTGATTCCGTATTTATCGTCCTCCGTTGAACAGATGGCGCCACGTATCTCTGCAGTTGCCAGATCTATGCATAGAGTTTTTTTAAAGGAAGTTAGAGACGGAGAGGTGAGACCGCGTGGGGAGCATTCTGTTGGAGACAACAGCTCTCCGATGAGGAATGGTGTCTGAGGTCGATGGTGTAATTATCTGTCTGTCTCTTTACCCATCTATGTCTCTGTCTCTTTACGCATCTATGCCTCTGTCTCTCTCCCTTTTTTTCTCTGTCTGCCTCTGTCTATGCCTCTTTCTGTCTGACTACAATACAATGCAACCTATAAATAGAATGGTTAGAGATATACGGAAACATATTGGATGCCAGGATGACTGGTAGGTAGACACCAGAGACTTGACTTGCAGGCAGGCAGGCAGGCAGGCAGGCAGGCAGGCAGGCAGACAGGCAGACAGACAGACAGACAGACAGGCAGGCACACAGACAGGAAGGCAGGCAGACAGGCATGCATGCAGGCAGACAAACAGAACGCGTGAAAAAAGACGTGATTCGGTCCGTCTTTCAATGTCTTTCAATGTCTTTCAATTTCTTCGTCTGCATTCTTTTAATCTCAAAATCTTTCCGTCTTCAGACGTTTGAATATCCGTAGATATTGCTCAGTCTGTTGAGAGTCGCTGGAATTCTCCTCTTCCGTCGGAAGTCTCTCTCTCTCTCTCGCTCTCTGTCTGTCTCTCTCTGTCTGTCTGTCTGTCTGTCTCTCTCTCTCTCTCTTTCTGTCTCTTCCCAAAGAAGCCTCCCAGCCCTCTGCCCTAAAAACTAGGCCGTAGCTAGGATTCTATTTGGGGGGTGTTTTCCCCGACCTTTTTCTTTGGGGCGAACTATCCTGACGACCATTTTACCGTTTTGGCTTGTAATACGTTCACGGCGGTGCAAAAAACCACTATTTTCCGCGATTTTTGACTATTTTCTGCTCGAAGTTACATTACACGCTGTAAGTTAGTTCTTACATCATGTGCTAGTAAATGCTTTATTTAATGTCTGCGATATTTCATTTTGGGAGTGTTTAAGCACTCAAAACTCCCCTAGCTACGGCCTTGGGTCCTTGCCTAAAAGGCCTCTCCTCTTCCCCAAAAAAACCTATCCTCTTCCACAAAAAGCCTCTCCTCTTCCCTAGAAAACCTATCCTCTTTCACACAAAGCCTGTCCGCCTCCCTAAAAAGCCTCTCCTCTTCCCTAAAAAGCCTCTCTTCCCTAAAAAGCCTCTTCTTCCCTAAATGTGTCTCTTCTTCCCTAAAAAGCCAATTCTCTGCCCTAGAAAGCTGGCTCCCGTTCATTGGTCACCTCTCGTCGGTTTTATGCTACGCTGCCCTGTTTCAGTTTTGTCACTTAGTTTTGTTTCTCTTCCTTTCGATTTCGCCTTTATTCACAATCTGTGCAGCCAAAAGATCTGCCGCATCTGAAAAACAGAATCGACGATTGTTTTTCAAGACACCTGATTCCTCTGTCTGCCTGTTTTTCTGTTTGTCTGTGTGCCTCTTTTCGTGCGTGTCTGTCTGTCTGTCTCTCCATGTACTATACTTGCTTTCTGCTTTCTCTAGCCACCTCCACTGGTCACGAAGTTCTTAATTAAAATCGACATTATTTTCTCATGACATCGTAGCTCTTTGACTGTCTGTCTGCCTCAGACCATGTCTGTGTGTGAGTTTCTGCCTATGACTTTGCATCTTCTCATTTCTCTCTGCCTATGTCTGTCTGTCTGTCTCTCTCTATTTCCCTATTTCTCTCTTTCAGTCTTTCTCTGGCTCTCTCTCTCTCTCCCCTCTCTCTCTCTCTCTCTCTCTCTCTCTCTCTCTCTCTCTCTCTCTCTCGTTCCCTCTGTCGTTCTCATTCTCCCTTTCCCTTCTCTCACTATTTGTCTCTGTCACTACCTCTGCCTCTGCATCTGCCTCTGCATCTGCCTCTGCCTCTGTCTCTGCCTCTAACTCTGCCTCTGACTCTACCTCTGCCTCTGCCTCTGCCTCTGCCTCTGCCTCTGCCTCTGCCTCTGCCTCTGCCTCTGTCTCTGCCTCTACCTCTGCCTCTGCCTCTGCCTCTGTCTCTGCCTCTGCCTCTGCATCCGCCTCTACCTCTGCCTCAGCCTCTGCCTCTGAATCTGCTTTGTACCCATGACTAAGTCTCTCTCTCTCTCTCTCTCTCTCTCTCTCTCTCTCTCTCTCTCTCTCTCTCTCTCTCTCTCTCTCTCTCTCTGCAGTGCAGTGTCGGTGTTTCTGGTTCTGTAAAGACATATTAGCATCGTCAAAGACCTTGCCATAAAACTGGAAGTTATTTCCCTCTAATGCTTTCGCCCGCAGTCGATGGCTGCCGCGAATAATCCTTATGAGCTTAATTCGATACAGCAACGTCCCCTATTTATAGGCTCGTTCTATTGCCGAACCTTAAACGCCTCGTTAAATCTAGCATACGGCCTCTTATTGATTCACGCTGGATCCGCTGCTTATTAGGCTACATAGTAAAATGAGATATTTCTATGGCAATTGCCCTGAATATTTAGGCCTACTTATCTAATCTTGCATTTGTGCAGTGTCCCGGTGTCATAGATGGACAGATAAGACTGCTCCTGTTAAAATGTTAAAACACATTTAGGATGAGAATAATGCCAGTGTATTATGTATTATGTATACTTTGTATATGCAAAAGATGCCCCGCAGAAGATGCCCCTTTATCAGCAGACGATGCTCCTGTAGCCTATATCTTCAGAAGATGCCCTTGTATCTTTGTAAGATGCCCTTGAATTTGCAGCAGTCTGCATAATGCTTGCTGATGTCTAACGCCAGTGTCATTCCAATTAAGGATGATTAGTGTTGCCCTCCTCCTTTCTCCAGGCTTGAGACTGGCACTGACAAAGTGTCAGCAATGGCGGAGTTAGTCCGCGTATTTGTCGTCAATGAGTCTTTTTGTAGAGCAGCGTTAATGCGCACAGTATCACCTGAGATGAGTAATGCAGCAACATATGAACATACAGGTGCATGGTGAAACATGATTCCAGAAAGATCAGCGTAAAAGTAGCCTACAAATAACTACTATCAGCATAATATACAGTAAGAAGAGGATGCTGCTATCTCTTATCGTCTTTCGCATTCAATTCAATTCCATTTTTAAAAATTAAGACTCTCTTCAGGCTGGCAGAACGCAGCCCGTTACATAATAACTAATTTAACAAAAAAGGTTTTATGTGCAAGTTCAGTTCATATGCAACACAATAAATATTGTGTTTGAATTAGCCTAATATGTTTGTATGTGCACTTGTTTATAGCGCCCCTTCAAGCTGTCTACTCAGAGGCGCTCCCGACTGCAGAGCGGACACTGCATCGGAGTTTCACGCCCAAGCGCTGAGCAATTGCGAGTGAAGGACTTGCCCAAGGTCCATACGCGGTGACTTGAGGTAGATTCCAACCTCGAACCTTCCGGCTTCAAGGCAACGACGCCACCACTACACCACCGCGCCCCACAATAAAGATGTACCGCATTGAACGCAATATTGCTACAATAGTTGTAGGGTTATAGGTTATGCTTAAAGGTTGCTGTGAGATCTTCACATTAGCTAATACGCAAGAGCAGCAAAAATTTATCCAAAAAGTAGCGTAGATCTATAGGCCTACGATAAAAAAAAGCAAGAGCTATCCGCTGTCAAAAGAAACTTTATACAATGAAGCAGTTTAACTGGTGACGCAAGTGACTTCAGCGTCTTTGTTGTAGAGATCATTTGTGGTTATGGGGTGGGGGAGGGTTGGGAGGGGTACGTAATGGGCGGGTACTATATGAAGGCATCTGGAGGTGCGTGTGGGATTGCTTTTGTATTATAACGACATCCATTCATTAGATGTCAAGAAGCAAATGGTTCCAACCAGCTGGCACCGTTTCCGGCGCAATGCGTCAAACGCAGATCTGCACTTTCGTCGAATTTATAAATCCAAAAGAAAAATCATATAATAGTATATGGTTTTCATATTGCGATGAAAACTCCTCGTCTTAGTTAAGTATTTGAAGTCATTGCTTCCTCAGACAATTATTCGCTGTTAGCAGATGTTGCCTTTCTATAGAGTATAGAGTATAGATACTGGGAGCCCGCACATAAATTAGCACTTCCGCGAAAATTGACACCTATTTCTAACTGCCGTTTTTGTGTTCTTTCAATTGTCTTTGCACCAAGGAAGGCATTATTGATACTATAATGGTATACAAAAAAACTAAACACCAAATGAAATTGAAAAAAATTACTCTCGGATGAATGCCAATTTTCTCAATTTCATGCTACCGCACCGCGTCCCAAAGTTAGGCTACTAGCATCCACAAAACGTCTTCGTTTTTAGATGAACGCTACAAGAGTCCACGAAGAAAGATCAGGTTCAGAATGCGGACAACAAGTGGCCACAACATAATTATAGGCCCTATTCGAGTGATAGTCAGTCTAAAGTCAGTTTAAAAAAATTGCTATAAAAATTTGCATAGGTGCAGAAAAGTAAATTAGGGCCTAATGAAAAGTCGATGCAGGTTTCAATAAGTTGCCGATGTCAACAAGAATCAGATGTGTCAGTATTGGATCCGTAGCCTAATAGGCTATTTTGCAGGGTTGTTTTAAAAGAATTTTTAGAACTGCACAACTCCTTCTTTCCTTCCCCATCTTCCATGGTTAATTACTCCCAATCGGGCCTTTTTTGCTAGTTCTAACTGTAGGCCTACAGAATTGCTTATACAAAAATACAAATGCATTTATAACTGCACATTTTGCGTAGCATTCAACTGCACGTTAAAAAAGCCCTGATATATTCTGTATGCGTAGCAGTCCGTCTTTCTTTTTGCACGAGTCTTCAGTTCTTTACACCTGCGTTTCCGGTGCTTTAGCTTGTGTGACCGGGAACGTCATTGACGTGGAAAGCGTTTTGGAAGTGATTTCGATTACCGCACTATAGGCCCTATAGGTATAGCATTGCGCATGTCTACGGGCGTCGGCCATATTTGCGTCACGTGATTCGATTAAAGACTTGACGTGTGAGATTGAGATCGTCGTCATTCGATGTGACGTATAAAATTGTGACGTCCCTTTGGAGATTAATATTTAATACGTAAATAATTCAAGAAGAGTTATAAATAAACATTTATTTAGATTTCGTTTTATTCTAGATTTCCGTTTCGTTGCCACGTCTATGATGGGCCTTGAAGCGGCAATCTCTCTTACAATCTCTTCGCAAGTCTTTCGCTCAAAACTGAAAACATTGCTTTTCACATATCCTATCCTGATTCCCCATCTTATTTTCTTCACCTTCATCACCCTTTCAAATCCAGACATCATCCACCTCATACGTCCTGCCTGATTCGCCAGATCTTGACCATCTGCCTATCGATTTCGTTTTGATGAAACGTTTGTGAATAGGCCTAAGCTGGTTCCCGCGACCTCGCTTTTGTGGGCGCTGTAGAAATCTCCAGATTGGTATTACTATTACGATACAAGTCTCCATTTCTTTGATGAGTCGGTCGGGTGCATGTTTTCACGACGGTTTTCTTCCTTTGCTTCGAACCTCCATCGATCGTGACCATGGAAATCATCGAAATATCTGGAGCCATTTCGTTATAGCTGAAGCAATCCTTTTCAGTTTTATTGGGCTTAAAATTCAAGTCGTTACAACCGACAGAGGACATACCACGCTCCTACTCAAGGACATGTTGAATTCCACTTGACAACAGACATGTGGCCTAGATCTTGCTTCTTCATTGTAGGCTACTTGTTAGATTTTTACAGTTGTTTGCTAAACATCTCAATTGTTTCATAGCAAATTTTGTGCTTAGACCTACAATTGTTGTAATATTGCGCTTAATGCAGGACATACCAAAGACAATAAGAGAAACCAGCGTCCGCATTTTCCTGTACTACAATGGTTTTTCTTATCTTTTTGTTCTTTGCCCTATTCATATGCCTCGTTGGCACGAATTTCCCTTTCTCCTGCGTTTCCATGCACTATAGTTGATCTTCAGGTTTCTCTCATTCAATTTACCTCTCATTATCGCTTTTTCTTATCATATATCACACTCAGTTATATATCTTACAGGTCACAGGATGACCATCACTATCGCCATCATCATGCTCAATATCACCACTAGCCATCATGAACCAGCACCACCCACCAAATTCACACTCTTATTTCTAATTCTTATTCTCTATGGTTCTCCTTCTCCTTCTCTTCTTCCTCGTCCTTCCACCTCCTCATCCTCCTTCTCTTCCTCGTCCTTCTCCTCCTCTTCCTCCTGCCCCTTCTCGTACTCCTTCTCCTCCTCATATCCTTCCTCCCCTCCCCCTCCTCCTCTTCCTCGTCGTCCTTCTACGCTTCTTCCTCCTCCTCTTCCTTCTTCTCTTCTTCCTCCTCCTCCACCTTATCCTCCTCCTCCCCTTCTTCTTCCCCCTCCTTTATCTTCTGCCGCCCTCCTCTCCTCCTCCTCCTCCTCCTCCTCCTCTTCCTCGTGTTCCTTCGCCGTATTTCTGTTTCAATTTATCGCGTCTCATAAAATTTTATTCCTATTTTCTCGTATGCTATAATAATATGAGTCATCGTTTTTCTCGTAAAGTTTTTATGCTAATCGCTCATTCATCCCACTTTATAGCTAACTCCACAATCGTCATCGCCATCGTTATATTCATTACAACGATTATCATCGCAATATTCACTGCATATATATTATTATATTATCATCATCATCTACAACCATGGATTATCATCGTCATTTTAACTATACAGAGTTATCGTCATCTTCATTACAGCTATCTTCATCATCATCATCATCATCATCATCATCATCATCATCATCATCATCATCATCATCATCACTATCATCATCATCATCATCATCATCATCACTATCATCATCATCATCATCATCATCATCATCATCATCATCATCATCATCATCATCACTATCATCATCATCATCATCATCATCATCATCATCATCATCATCATCATCATCATCATCATCATCATCACTATCATCATCATCATCATCATCACTATCATCATCATCATCATCATCATCATCATCATCATCATCATCATCATCATCATCATCATCATCATCATCATCATCATCATCATCATCATCATCATCATCATCATCATCATCATCATCATCATCATCATCACTATCATCATCATGACTTCCAGAATTACTTCAAACCGTCAGAAACAAACGACTTTGAGTTTGCGATATAAGAGGAAGATGCATATAACCTACATGTACTTATTGTGATTTTTAATGTCTTACGAGTTACAAGTTACTGCTACCGAAACGATAGTGTTGTCTTTGTTGTAAGCGGAAGTATATGCGTCAAAACGATGGATTTTGGAGGATCCTCCGCGGAGTCTATATGCAACTCGAGTCTGAGTCAATGCCGCTTTGAAGAATCGTACATATTTATAAAATCAGATGTATACAAAAAATGGCAGCACCGGAAGTTTTGGTATAGTGAAGAAATGATCCGATTGTTGTCAGATTGGCTGTTCGGTGAATACGACAGTACGTCCTAGTCTAAGACTTAATAAGCCACCTCTCCATTCATGGCTAATTGGTTTTTGAGTTACGGGGTTTAGAATTGTCGACCGTCTGCTTGGCAGGTGCTCGTCGATCGGAGAGACACGTGCCATTTTAACAGTCGTCTGGCCAGAGCCGCCAGGCAAACGATCGAGCGACTGACGCAAGCAAGGCGTCATCATCTGACAATATAGGACTTTTACACCGGTTGGATAAATACTCCAGTCGATTATTTTCACTCGTATGGGCTATTATATATATTATATGTAAAATTATGTTAATATATATATATGAGTCGTATATATAATATATGTAATATATAATGTATAATATATGATATATACATGTAATATATAATACATAATACATAATATATAATATATAATATACAATATATAATATATTATATATAATACATAATAGCCTACATAATATATAATATATAATATATAATACATAATCTATATCTATAAGCAGGGGCTTCTATCCCTATACATGGCGGGCGCAGCTTGCGCCCAGTGAAAAATAGGAGGGGAATCAGAAGACAGCCAAAATTCACGTCGGTTGGGGGGGAAGGTCGGACATGGAGGGCAGCGTTCACTCTAGGCATCACTGGGAGGAAGATCCCCAGAAAATGCTTCCCCTCCATATAAATTTGGACAAAATGGTAGGCCTAATAGTTTTTAGCAAAATGTATACACTTTATGAGTTTTTAGTTAGGCTACTATCTACATTTTTGAATTACATGAACTGCTATAACGGCTATAATATACTATAAAAATTTCCTATTACATGATTGTAATTATGTTTTTACTATTTTAATAAATCATACAATCATACTATAATTGAAAAAAACAATGTTAATACAAATACTATTTTGCACAACTAAATGGCGTCTCTCCAATGTTATCTTTCAAATTTCAGACAGTCAAATTTGGTCCTTGAACACTTAGTAAAGCAACATCATTATTACGTGGGCTTACAATGTAGGACCTACATTGTATTTTATTGTATTGCATTGTGCTCTAAAAATTTATGTAACGCCTCTCGAGTGCACACTGATCAGAGGCGCAAAACATATCGCTGCCCAATTTTGGCAGCAATTCTTCCACTGAAATAGCAGAGTAATTTTGCTAAGAGGACAGCTTAAAATGCTGAAATTGCAATGCGAAAATCGCAAAAATTTCTTATGGGGAGAGGCACATTCCCTCCCCGTACCAGGTCCCTTCTCGGCGCTACACATGCTTCGGGGATCGTCTGCTGGATGCTCGTTTGTCCCTCTCCAAACAGACCTTCATTCCCACACTAGAGGAGGGCATGCGCTAGACTGGATTATATTGCATTATACATAGAGGAAGGCCGCGGTCCAGAAAAGGGGGGAAGAAAATGGATTGCGCCCAGTTGCTTAGGGGGGATAGAAGCCCCTGTCTATAAGGAAGGATGTGACTATGTTTGTATGTATGTATGTATGTTTGTGACTTTGTCCAGAATGCACGCTCACAGTTTTTGAGCTTTTCACTCCAAACCTTCACTACTGTGTAGGTCTCGGCACGAGACGCAAAGGCGAGGGGTTGGCGAATCTCTACCACCATGGGGGCCAGGGTGGGGCGCGAAACCCCCCAATTTTGTCTCAAAAAATTTCAGCTATTGATTTGAATTTTTTTCCTAGATAGAGGTCCACCAGAACCCCCCGGATCAGTGGTTGGAAAATCTCTACCACCAGGGGGACCAGGGTGCGGAGGGTCAAAAACACTGATTTTCGCTATAAATTTTCATTCGCTTGCCACGTATAAAAGCAATAATTTTAACCGTTTTAAAGGTGTCTAAAGTGAGGTGGAGGTGGAGGTGTGGGATGGAGGTGAGGGGTGGAGGTGGTGGGGCGGGGTGGCGTAGGGGGTCGAGGGGTGCGGTTGGGAAGGGGTGGGGGTTGGGGTAGGATGGAGTGGGGAGTGGGGTTGGGGTGGAGGGGTGGGGTGGGGTGGAGGGGTGGAGTGGGGTGGTGGGGTGGGAGGGGGTGGGGTGGAAGGGGTGGGGGTAGGATGTGGTGGAAATTTTCTTCAAACCCAAATTTCTCAGATGGCGTACTGGTAGAGGTCGGAGTGTGGTGGTGTGTTGTGTGGTGGGGTTGTGGCCGGAGCGGATCGAATCCTAAATTTCCCGGGCAACGCCGGGTTCCCCAGCTAGTACATAATATATTATATACAATATAGAATATATAATATTATAATAAATGAGTGTAAATATCAAAATATATCCAATAAAGGGTGACCAGAACAGAGCTGAAAGGAAAGAATATGATATTATGGACTCCTATTATATTTAGTTTTCTTCGAGAAATGGCCTCATTCATCTCGGCTTGTTCCATTTTACGGTCGAAGAAGACTATGGCCTTAGCTTTGGCTATAGTGCATCATTCGTTAAGCCTTTGAATCTGACCGTATTGAGTGCGATTTAGTCAGATCCCACATAGAGTCGACCGCTAGTCATATAGCGGCTAACCAAGTTGTAGCCATTGCGAGGTGTACAGGACGGACAAACGGACATGTAGACCTATAAGAGGCTAAGACAGACGGTGCCGCAGACTGCAGCATCCAGAGGCAATATACAGGGTGGGCCAAAAATAGACCCCCTAGGTTTTTTGCCAATATCTTGACCAAAAGTAAGAATTTCGAAATTAAATTTTACAGGCTTGTCGTATTATCTTCGAACGAAAAAGACGAGCAATAATTTTGATCGATGGATGGTCAAGAAAATATACATTTGCCTGCTCTGGTGTTACCATTATGTATGATGTATACTATCGTATTATATATTTATATGGTGTGTCTACGTGTGTGACTGTGTGTGTGTTTGTGTGCATGCCTGTGTCGGAATATTAGGGTATATACGCTGCACTCCTCCTCTATATTTAAGCTTTTCGATTACTTATTGCTTGAAGGTGTTTGAATATACTCCGAGACTCCAATCTTTTCTCTCCGACGAGGATTGATTAGTCGTAAATTGTTACAGGGGCAATATTAGATAATAATAACATTGAGACATATATATATATATATATATATATATATATATATATACAATACATTGGTAATAGTATACGTATATATATATATATATATATATATATATATATATATATATATAACGACAATAAGGCTAAATCAAGTTGGACGAGTGTGTGTGTGTATGTGACAGTATCGGAGTGGTAATGGTGATAGTGGTGATAACGGTGGTGCTGATTATGGTATACAGTACTGATAGTGATGGGCATGCATGATGTTGTTGGTGGTATTGCTGGTGGTTGTGGTTGTGGTGGTGGTGCACATGATAGTGCATGGTTGTGGCTTGGTGATAGTAATTGTAGTGATAACGATGGTGGTTCTGTGGTGATGATGATGGTGGTTTAGTAGTGGTGGTGCTGGTGAAAGTGGTGCTGGTTGTGGTGACAGTAATGGTCGTGGTGGTGACAGTGTATGTGGTGACATAGCGTTGATAGTGGTGATGGTGGTGGTAGTGTGTGTGTGTGTGTGTGTGTGTGTGCGCGCGCGCGCGCAGCGGAAGTAGAGAAATGGCTGTTGTGTAATCGAGTTCGGATGGAACACGTCCTGCCGTGTCAAACACAGACAATGAAGTTGATGAAGTTGCACCAGTTGTCTGCTGATTGGAATTGGCACCTCTCGTCGTCCATAGCAGCAGCAGCAGCAGCAGCAGCAGCAGCATCAGCAGCAGCAGCAGCAGCAGCAACAGCAGCAGCAGTCAAGGTGTGTAGCAGCAGCTTCTGTTCGGTGATTTATTGAAGGTGGTGGATCACCTGAACAGTTGCTGTGTGTATGTTATTAGGAAACGTGAGCAAGTCATGCACTCGCAGTTATTCAGTCACGTGTTCAACGGCCATGTTGAACGAGCACGTGACAGTCATGTAGTCACGTATGTACGGAAAGTGAAGAAAAATAAATGCTGGCACCAGCAAGTTAATTATTTGATTTAGTATTGATGGCGATGTGACGAAGGTTGTGGTGGTGGTGGTGGTGATGGTGGTGACGGTGATGGTTGTGGTGGAGTTGGTGGTGGTGGTTAATAGTGGTGGTGGTAATAGTGGTGGTGTTGGTGGTGATAGTGGTGATTGTGGTGGCAGTAATTGTGGTTGTGGTGGCTGTGGTTGTGGTGGTGGTGGTGGTGGTGGTGGTGGTGATAGTGGTGATAGTGATTGTTGTGGCGGTGATAGTTATAATTAATTTATTCGTTCGGTCATCAATTAATTCAATGTACCATAAATTTGATGACTTCTTACAAAGCAAAAAAAGACTATGTCACGTATGCGTGCTTTTGTGTGCATTAAAATATTTTCACAGCGCCTTTAGAGTATAATTTTTTTTACAAATTAATCCATGATAGATCAGCGGTGTGCAGCCAGTGTGTATCAACAAATCTCTAGTCTTTTAACCATTTGCATACATGTGCCTATACATACCTATCTTGTATAGAGCATAGTGTGAACTGTTATGTATTGTTGAGTAAAATCTCTTAAATTCCGAGGCGCCAAATGGAAGCTTATTCATCGGCACCGTCTTTCCATTGTTTGATACTTATTAGTCGCATTGATTGTCTTTAAAAAACGACCCAGAACTCCAAGACAACTGAGACAACTGAGTTCGTATTGAGATGATACTGATAAGACAAAAGACAGTAACGAATTGGAAATCAGACTTTTAGGCCCAAAACTGTCGTAACTCAAGAGTCGGTTTAAGGTTTAATAAGCGACTGAATCTAGATCCACAATTTACCAGTTGTCTGTTTAGCTTCCTGACTGTCTCTGTATCCCTGTGTGTGTGTTTGCATTTATCTGTGTGTCCGCCCCAACGCTCGTCTGCATTTGATGGGGCATTCGCTTACTGTGCTGTCTGTCTCTCTGTCTCTGTATGTTTGTCGATCTGTATGTCTCTCTCGTTCTGTTTCTTTCTGTAACTTTCTCTAATTTTCTCTCTCTTTTTCTCTCTTTATTTTTTCTATCTCTCTCCCTTCCCACCCCTCCCTCCCTCCCTCTCTTTCTTTCTCTCTCTCTATTTCTCTCTCTCTCACCGAAAGATGACCTTACATTCTGACGTATAATTTAATAAACCTAATGGCCGAATAGTGTTCCCGTGGCCGTTAAGTCCCGACCTGGAAGATTTAGGATTCCCTCCAGGGACCACCCTACCCCCACTTAGTCCCGCCCTTCTAATACCAATGCCCGACCGCACCCACCACATTCGCCCAACGACGCTAGCAGAGTTGACTATAAACGACTGCTTTGCGGATTAAGTGTGCCGCTCGCACGCACGCTCGCCGATACCAACACGCGCACTTCACATTTATTATTTACACGAACTGCTCTACGCTTCCGTACACAGGAGCATTCAAATGTACTCGGAAAAAGAACAATTTAGACGAGAAAATATAAAAGAACGGTTAATAAGCAAAATTACTCGTATCAAACCCAATGAATATAGATCAGTATACTAATTACTAATTTATTGATCCTATTTCCTTGTTAAATTGGCGTAGACACTCATTTTTTTATTGTTACTAATGGGCATACTACCAGTAATTTTCATCCGTGTGCACCCATCCATCCATATATCCTTCCATCCATCTATCCATCCATCCATCCATCCATCCATCTATCCATCCATCCATCCATTCATCCATCCATCCATCCATCCACTCATCCATCCATCCATCCGCTCATTGCAGGCGCCTGTAGGCTATACATTCCAGTCTACACGTAACAGTAGTAATATTTTTATTTGTTTATTTCTCCATTTCTATAACGCTCCTTCGACCTCTTTACTCAGAGGCGACCATCAAAAACAATGGGCGTTCAATTGACAATGTCGATTTGAGAGATACCTGCTGCGGCAACTGGTCTCACTTGACCTGATCGCTCTTGCTGCAGAATTCTCTTCAGCTTGACCTTCACTAAGGTCCGTGACCTGGACGTCTTCTTATAACCTTAGACCAGTGTAGCTGACTATAGCGTCGCATACCTTAACCGCTATTGAAATATAATCATACAGTTTGACATGGTTCGCACTGTCGCTCGTTCCTTAATGATACAACCCCGACTCTTCTCTCTCATCCCCATCTCATACCCCATACACCCCCAATCATTCCCCACTCACCCTAACTCCTTCACTATTCATACCCAACAAATCCCCAAATCATCCCCCGCTCACCCTGATTCATCCCCCATTTTTGCCCACTCGTCCTCGTTCATCCCAAACTCATCCCCGCTCATCCATCTACTCACTTATTCATCGTATCCCATGCCTGCTGTCCACGAGTTCATGACGGGATTGACTGACGTCTGTGTGTGTGTGTTTGTATGTTTGTGAGTGTGTTTGTATGTTTGTGAGTGTGTTTGTATATGTTTGTGAGTGTGTTTGTATATGTTTGTGTGAGTGCTTGGGTGTGTGCTCGCATGTTTGTGCGTGTGTGTGAGTGTGTGTCTGTACGTGTGCGTGTGCGTATGGGTGTTTGGGTATTTGTGTGTGTGTGTGTGTGTGTGTGCGTACGTGTGTAAAAAGTGACGTGTGCATGACCGTATGTATGTCATGTCTTCGTGTTGACTTGTGTTCCGGTGTAAAGTGATTGTCAACTCAGCCGACGCATGACAAAGATCCGCTGTGGTGTCATTATTATATATATACATATACATATTTGTGTGTGATATTGCATATATATAATTATGATATTTTATATATATATATATACTATATAGTGTAATGGAATACGCAGCAGTAGAAATGCCTTCCGTGCATTTGACTCTGTGCCATAATAGCCTGACTAAGTAAGTATGCTACATGTATAGGCCAATAGGTGCATACGTCGGTAAGTAAGTACGTGATCCACGCAATAATAGTTCAGCGGTGTTTCTCCTTATTTTCAATATGAAATATGGATCTGATTCAATTTTCAAGTTTGTGAAAATTGCCAAGTGCATGTCTCAGAATTTTTTTCTTCTTTCTCGAATCAATAAATTCACAAAAAATATGCAGGGTTGCCCTTAACTTCTCTATAGAAATTTCGACGTTTCAGTCACGAATTATTACAAGTTCATTTATAGTCATACATAAATGTCTCCTATAGTCTTAACAGTGATTTGATTGAAAACAACAGATTCGTGAATGAACTTTTATATAAATGTACTACATAGTTTACATGCAGCCTAGAGGAGCTGAGAGAGGCGACAAGAGAGAGGAGACACTGGAGAGGATACATCAAGAATGTTGCCAGAGCTCCAAGAGCTGACGGCACCAGGTGACCAGGTGACATAGTTTACATACATTATATTCTTATTTTCCAAACCACACTTTCAGGCAAGAGGTGACCTTGGTATACTCTGCTGTATACGATAACCTTTTTAGTTTTACAGGTGTTTCCATTGCCCCACCCTGCTAAGAAAAAACCAAGGAATTAAGCTTGAAATCCTGTCCTGGACGGGATTCAGATAAGGCGCGGAGTCGTCCGGTGTATAATATAAGCAAGGTTTCAACACGCCATCAGCATTGATCTGCTTAAGCTCGTGCAATAAGCCGTTATACTCCATGCACGCTGTTGAACAAGCGTGCATTTCGTGTTGCTGGGTGATTGACTCAAGGCGCTATATAAAGTTCGAATGTATTATACCTGGGTTGATGACGCCTGCAGTGTACACATGGAAAGACAGAAATTTGCACGTGTCTCGCTGCCGTAATTTGCGGTTAGCATCTGTTTTATTTCTGCTGCTATATAGTGCTTTAGTGTCAGGTGTGTCTATGCATGCCTGTCTGTCTGTCTGTCTGTTCTATTCTGTTCTGTTCTGTCTGTCTGTCTGTCTGTCTGTCTGTCTGTCTCCTACAGTCTGCTTTCGTCTTTTCGGGCTTACAACATGTATATATCCTATATCTATCTGTGTCCGTGAACTATATTCTCTGCCTACATGTCTTTGATTCTAAGTTTCAAGCAATTTTATCAACGAATTTATCTAATATCTAACCCCTGCGCAGGGCTGGATTAAGAAATGTGGGGGCCCTGTTCGGGAAATTATATACGCATGTCTGTCTGTCTGTCTTTCTGTCTGTCTGTCTGTCTGTCTCACTCCAACAGTCTGCTTTCGTCTTTTCGGGCTTACAGAGTGTATCTATCTGCGTCCGTGAACTATAATTCTCTGCCTGTCTTTGATTCTAAGTTTCACAGCAGTTTTATCAACGAATTTATCTAATATCTAACCCCTGCGCAGGGCTGGATTAAGAAATGTGGGGGCCCTGTTCGGGAAATTATATACGCATGTCTGTCTGTCTGTCTTTCTGTCTGTCTGTCTGTCTGTCTGTCTGTCTGTCTGTCTGTCTGTCTGTCTCACTCCAACAGTCATGCTTTCGTCTTTTCGGGCTTACAGCGTGTATCTATCTGCGTCCGTGAACTATTCTCTGCCTGTCTTTGATTCTAAGTTTCACAGCAAGTTTTATCAACGAATTTATTTAATCTCTAACCCCTGCGACCTAAAGCCTATAGGCTATAGCCTATAGCCTAATTATATGCCCTAATAATATTCTATGTGAACATTATTTTAAAACGCTTCTCAGATCAGAGCTATTCGGTAGCACTCTCTGCAGCGTTACAGTCCTACATATGTAAAGAGGAAAGTCTTTACGCAACGAAGTGCATGAACCATGTGACAGGGCTGTTTTAAAGAAATTTTTAGAACTGCACAACTCCTTCTTTTCCCTCCCATCTTTTATGGTAAATTTCTTCCAATCGGAGAACAACGACCTTTTTTTATTAGTTTTAACTATACAGAAGTGCTTCTACAACTGCACAAATCCATTTAGAACTGCACATTTTGTGTACAACTGCACCTTAAAAAAAGCACTGGCATGTGACATCCCCCATCAGAATCCTGCCACGGAATTGCAACGAAGGCCATTCCATAACGAGGGACCCATTGCGGGAGAACCAGATGCTGGATTAATTGAGGTTCGAGACCGAGGAAAAGATACACAAAAAGATCAAGAGCGCGAAATGGACGTGCAGAGAGCAGCTAGACAGGGTGGGCCAAAAATTCTTACTTTTGGTCAAGATATTAACAAAAAACCGTAAGGTTTGGCCCACCAAAAACGCATGAAATCTCAGAGGTCTGCGAGCGCTAAACCAGCTGCTGGAACTTGTCAACTGCAAAGCAACACCTTACATTTATTACGATATATCTTTTTCTTAGCAATGCAAAGACTGTCGTGTGCTTCACACTAATGAACAAAGAACAGAGAAGACATCTCATCGTAATAAGTCACAAATCTGCTATAAAAAGTGACATCTGAACATAAATCATATTAACAGACTTGACATTATCCAAATTGCATCCACAATTTATATAGGTCAACACAGGTCATAGGTCATATAGGTCAGCACAGGTCATGTATGTATGCGCACTTGTTATAGCGCCCATTCAAGCTCTCTACTCAGAGGCGCTCCCGACTACAGAGCGGGCACTGCATCGGAGTTTCACGCCGAAGCGCTGAGCAATTGCGAGTGAAGGACTTGCCCAAGGTCCCTACGCGGTGACTTGAGGTGGATTCGAACCTCGAACCTTCCGGCTTCAAGGCAACGACGCCACCACTAAACCAACGCGGTCAACACAGGTCATGGAGGTCATACATCACTGAAATGCGTACATCAATATTAATCTCTTGTGTCAAGTTGTACATGTAATACATGTTTGTCGGCTCTTGTTTCAATTCCTCTACCGCCAAATGCAAGCGTATAATACCTGTGGCTGATTACGCGGCAGATTCTAGTCACGTGACTCCTGTCGCTCCTCATTAAATTCTAATAAAAGGCGAAAATTCTACGAGTGCAATGTTGCCAGTCTAAGCTTATACGCTATTGCAATAGATACTCTCAGACGGTTAGCGCGCATTTCAAAGACGCAAAGTCGTATACCTTGGGAATGGTTGGGCCGACCACTTGGAAAACTTTCTCTTAGATCTGCGAGTTTTCTTAGTTAAGTCATCAAAATCATCATTAAGAGCAAAGGGATAAGTGCTCGTAGGTGCCCGCTGCCATCCTCGTTATTCCTCGCCATTTTTGTCTTTCCAAGGCCGCATGTGTCAGGACTTTGTATTGGGCTCCGCACCATTCTCTTTAGGCAAGTAGGCTACTATGCATAAAAAAGAGTGCATAGCCTATATATATATATATATATATACTGTATAGTTAGTTTACTCACTTTAACAGTTGTCAATTTAATCTGTGTAATTAGGGCCCAGACATCTTGCGGAATAATTACTCCCTTCGGGTGCGCCTCTTGCTCCCGTGTATGTATAATAACAACAAAATGATCACTACAGAAATTGGATTTGAGCTTTGTGTTTTATTATTATGAATTTAAATTGTTTTGTTTCTTCGGATTAATAAACTAATTGAGTTTAATTGAATCTTTGAAGGGTGCTATGAATGACTGAGTGAATGAGCTTTTGAATTAATTAATTAATTAATTAATTAATTAATTCGTGTATTCTGAATGCTGCTGGTTAATGCGATCTATTTGCCGAGCATTCGGTGTAATGCGAGTCTTTCATGAACACCTTCTCTCGGTCTCTCTTTTCTCCGAGGAATCGCTCGCAGTAGATTAGAAATTAATTTTATTGCAGTGTTTGCACCTCAGTGACACATCTGCCGGCTGAAGGTCGTATATCATCAATATACTAATGGGACCCATTTCAATAATGGATGTGTGCATGGCCTTGTTACGATGTTACTGTATCTGTTTCTGTGATGGAATGTGAGCGTGTTTGGTTTTCTGTGTGTATATATGCGCTTGTAGTGATGCTCTCAATACGTTGAACTCGTCACTGGCAATTGCCAACATATATGTATATTATGTGCGGGGCGCGGTGGTGCGGTGGGTATGTTCGTTGCCTTATAGCCGAAAGGTTGCAGGTTCGAATCCACCTCAAGTCGCCGCGTAAGGACCTTGGGCAAGTTCCTCATTTGCAATTGCTCAAAGCTTCGGCGAGAAACTCCGATGCAGTGTCCGCGCTGCAGTCTGGAGCGCCTCTGAGTAGTGAGCTTGATGAGGCGCTATGACAAGTGTACATGCAACATGTGTATATATTATATATATCAAATATAAATTTTCGTCTAGCAAATGAGACATTTGAAGATAGTATGTTTCAGTCCGTGTTCCAAATATCTGAACAAAGTTTTATATTTGTGCCTCAAAATGGCTGGCAAACGGGTGGTAAAATTTTAAGCAAAAAAGCGAAAAGTGAAGGACTGAAGGTGAATGTATCTGGTGGTGGATCCGACAAGGAATGACCATATGATGATGGACTGTTTTCAGTTTCCATGCATGCATATTAGCCTAATATTGTTTAATAATTATTATTGATCGTATCTGTTGGCAGAGAGCAGAAGTTTAGGCTACTATGTACTAGTAACGACAGCAATATTTATGTCATTTAATGAGTTTAACAGCGAAGCCTAAAGCAGCAAATACTAGTATTACTATAGGATGTTTAATTTACTAATGTGTGTTATTCTACTCTTAAGAACGGCATGAATACCAAGACAGGCAACTGAATGTCTTCCACGTGACCGAGACTCTGGTTTTTCTGTTTGTCCGTCTGTCCGTCTGCTTGTCCGTCTGTCCGTCTGTCTGTCTGTTTGTTTGTGTGTCCGTCTGTCTGTCTGTTTGTTTGTCCGTCCGTCCGCATGCATGTATGTATGTACGTACGTACGTACGCACGCATGCAAGCATGCATGTATGTATGTATGTATGTATGTATGTATGTATGTATGTATGTATGTATGTATGTATGTATGTATGTATGTATGTATGTATGTATGTATGCATGTATGCATGTATGTACAATGTATGTATATATGTCTGTCTGTCTGTCTGTCTGTCGTCTGTCTGTCTGTCTGTCTGTCTGTCTGTCTGTCTGTCTGTCTGTCTGTCTGTCTTTCTCTTTGAGAAGAGACCAAGACGTTGCTAAATATATCGATGTATGCACATGAATCCGAAGTACGTCTGTGTCTGCGTGTGCGCATGTCTGGTGCCATCAACTTCCGTCGTCTTTCCGACGGACTTTACTGGTGCCGTGCGCCGTCGTTTACGCCGCGCACAGTCCTATGGTCGTCGACCGGTGATATGCGCCGTTTGAAACGACGACCGACTCTTCCCGAATCTTGTTAATCAGTCGGTCGCCGGAGGGTCTTCTCCTCCTCCTTCTCTTCCTTTTTCTCCCCTTCTTCCTCCTCCTCTTCCTCCTCCTTCTCCTCGTGCTCCTCCTCCTCCTCCTCCACCTCCTCCTCCTCCTCTTCCTCCTCCTCCTCCTCCTCCTCCTCCTCCACCTCCTCCTCCTCTTCCTCCTCCTCCTCCTCTTCCTCCTCCTCCTTCTCCTGCTCCTCCTTCTCCTCCTCTTCCTCCTCCTCCTCCTCCTTCTCCACCTCCTCCTCCATCCTCCTCCTCTTGCTCCTCTTCCTCCTCCTCCTCTTCCTCCTCCTCCTCTTCCTCCTCCTCCTCCGTCTTCCTCTCCTCCTCCTCCTCCTCCTTCTCCTCCTCCCCTTCCTTCTCCTCCTTTTCCTCCTCCTTCTCCTCCTCTTCCTCCTCCTCTTTCTCCTCCTTCTCCACCTCCTCCTCCATCCTCCTCCTCTTGCTCCTCTTCCTCCTCCTCCTCTTCTTCCTCCTCCTTCTCCTCTTCCTCCTCCTCCTCTTCCTCCTCCTCTTCCTCCTCCTCGAGCGTCACCACATCTTTCGTCCGCTGCCTCAATTCTTCCGCTTTCTGTGTTTGCGTTCAATTATTTCTGCGGGTAATTTTCGGTTTATTTCCCAAGGGGAGCATCCTCCTCGGCGGCAGGCAACGGACGGGACCGAGAAGGAGATGGAGGAGAAGGAGGAGACGGAGGAGCCGCCCAGCCTCCTCCTCATCCTCCCTTGGGACGCTGGCGTCTGAGGGGCAATGTCTTCGTCGTCTCGATACACGGTCGTCCCTGCATCGTCTTCGATATATACAGCCATCCAGTGACAAGTGTTTTAGGAATTCTTCCCCGGTGGATGGATGATGCCTTATATTGGGGGAGAGGGAATGGGGTGATGGGTCTTGCGAAGTAGTATCAGCGCGGGTCACGGACCGACGAAATGAGTCTATTACGGAATTGCATGCCATTTAGCTATTGAGGGTGACGAATCGCCAGATCCTTTGCTGGCTTTTATGCATTCTCTCCTATACGAAGATATATATAATGGCAGATACAACGCGGACGCTGAATTGGAGTTTCAAGTCAAAGTGCACGAGCAATTGCAAGTGAATGACTTGCTTAAGGTAAGAGGCGGCTTGGGCTGCTTTTGAACATGAAACCCTCAGGTTCCAAGGTACCGAACACCACCACTACACCAACGCGCCTCGCTGTTGAATACTGATACTTGTAAGGCGTTACTTCAGGAAAAATTGTCAGTGGCGCAATCTATCGACCAATGTTATGAAACTTCCTTATTTGTCACTAGGGCTGGAACTCCTTTTGGTTGGCATATATAAATGCTCCGAATGAATCAATGACTGAATGAATGAATGAATGAATGAATGAATGGTGAGAGGGCGAGCCTTTTCTGTTGTGGGTCCCGTTATCTGGAATGGCCTCCCACCAACCTTGCGACTTACGCCTAGGCTAAATTCCCTTGCATTTTTTAAGTATTTCAAATCCTACTTTTTAGCTGTGGCTGGACTTGGAGCGCCTCTGAGTAGCTTTCTTTAAGAGGTGCTATATAAATTCTCGAAATGAATGAATGAAGTGAATGTTAATGTTATGTTAATTGGCAGTACAATCAGTTGAATAGCGGCTTAATGTTATCATTTTGACTTAGTAATATTGACAGTTCCTTTCCATTTCAATGTAGTTCGTATAGACTTTCTAAAGACGCCATTTTTCTTTTATCTCAATACACAGACAGGTCATCATTCACCCCTAAGATCGTTTCCATTTAAAATCGTTTTCCAAAATCTTATTATTGGCCTATGAAGATGTTTCTGTTATGGGAAGCCAGAAGATCGATACGACCTATAATAATAGTAGAAAACAAACTGAGAGTTCTAGCTCACTTTGCACTCAGTGACCCATGAGTCATCAGGTCAAAGGTCAAGCTCATACGACAAGGCATCGTTGCAACGTTTAGACATCCGGAACCTGCGGAGTTGTTCGATTGATATATCCGAATAAGTGTGATAGTTAGGGCCAGTCCAAAGCGTGTAGAAATGAGGAGGTCATCTTTTTTTATGACGCAGCGTTGTTACCAGACCAGTCACCAGAATAGAAGCAGCATTATCTCTTGGTATGGTCATCGCGAGACTGACCACGGAACCTAAGCACACAGTGGCGTAGCCAAGGGGTTTCGGGGGCTAAACCCCCCATTGGCTTAGGGAAAAGATTTTTAAAGCTTATTTATCCACTTAAATAAGAAAGAACAAAACAATTGCTTGTAGTAACAATTGTTTTTCTTACTTTATTCCCTTTGTTACTTTATTCCTTTTTATTTACTGTGATACTGTTGGGTTGGTGTCAGGAAGGGCATCCGGCCAGGTCATAAAACAACCCAAACCCCTTCCATCATAAATTCCTGGCCATGCCACTGTAGGCTAGGGTGGAGTGAAAAAGTGGAAAATTTCATCAAAATTCTCGAACTTCAAAGGCCTAGTGGTAATTCGTTGCCTTTTGGTATAGTAAGTTTTCATGCCAAATATTTCTTTAATATTCGTCCTCTAAGTTTTGCCCCCAAGAGATTTAAAATTTGACAATTCACCCAAAATTGTCAAAGTTGCTCGAATTTCAATTAATTTGCAAAATGTATCACACTAATTCTAAAAGCATTCAAGCATTTAATAGTGGCACAGCTAATTATCCTGCAAAATTAAAATTAATTTTTTTATTACGTAACATGTAACAAAATAGAGTAAAAATTAGGGCAAAATAGGCATTTAATACACAATTTGACACATTTTAAAAGCAAGCGACAGATATTATTATAACCCTACTTGAAATGTTCCGTAATTGCAGGTTATGGTCACTTATATAAATATTGCGTTAAAATCATAGGCGTAGGAGGCGAGGGTCCAGAGGGGCAAATGCCCCCAAATTTTGGGCCAAAAATTTTCAAAGTATATTTTTTGGGCAAAAGTCTAATCT
The DNA here is from genome assembly GCA_949752735.1 of Lumbricus terrestris. Taxonomy (NCBI): domain Eukaryota; kingdom Metazoa; phylum Annelida; class Clitellata; order Crassiclitellata; family Lumbricidae; genus Lumbricus; species Lumbricus terrestris. The sequence goes on from OX457047.1 coordinate 33,483,201, forward strand.
TTGCCACCCCACTGCCGAAATGTCCCCTACGCCTATGGTTAAAATGATAATTCGGTGTTGTAAAAATTATTAGTATCTTGTTCTGTTGCATCCAAAAAATCAGAAAAAATATAGGCTAAACGAAAGGTACAATAGAGAAACAGGTTATGCAAATACCTAAAGAGCGATGATGGCAAAACTGAAATGACAGCAGAAAATGCGTCAGTAGCTAGACCTTACTCACCCTGATATCAAAACAAATATCTCTGACAACGAAACACCTACGAATATTGAAGTTGCTGACGAAATGGTAATTAAATCTACCCTCAATACACCAGATGAAACAGAATTCCCCTCTGTACAGAAGCGTAGAAAATTGCCAGCATTCGCAAAAGCTTATGAGAGATAGACCTATGCAATTTCGGATCGATCTGCGGCATCGCTGGCTTCAGCTGTTTTACAGGACTTTGGACTTATTTCAGAAGTTGATTCTTTCAAGATCGTCGACAGGAGTAAAGTGAGAAGAGAAAGAGAGAGGAAAAGGCAACAACTCCTGTTGAATGCGATACCCAACGTTCTTCGAGGTTTATATTTTGACGGTCGGAAAGACAGGACCCTAACACAATCAAAGAAGGGCAAGAAATGCTACCGAAAGGTAAAACTGGAAGAACATATAACTTTGGTAGAACAACCTGAATCTCTATATATCGTCCACGTAACACCGGAATCCGGTTCAGCAGAAAGCATCAAAGCACAGCTTTGTCACCTTTCTCGCAGAAAATCACATGGATACAGAAACAATCGTCGCTGTCGGATGTGATGGCACTAATGTAAATACTGGTAGAACAGGCGGCATCATCAGACTCTTGGAGTTGGAATTCGCAAAGCCTTTGCAGTGGTTTGTATGCCAGTTGCATTCGAATGGATTACCATTGCGACATCTGCTTCAACGTCTGGATGGTGTTATTGCTGGTCCACGAGCATTTACCAGGCCAATCGGCAAGTCCATGGCAAACTGTGAACAACTACCAGTTACTTTGTTTGTGAAAAAAGAGTCTGATTTTCCGGAAGTTACAGCAACTGATCTTAGCACTGATCAGAAGTATTTGCGTGACATTTGTAAAGCAGTAATAAAGGGACATTGTTCCAATTCTCTGGCCAGACGTAATCCGGGTGCGATGTCGCACTCCAGATGGTTAACCACAGCTAATCGAATGCTGCGTCTTTATATTTCAAATGAACTTCCATCAGACAATCCGAAGACATTGGCGACATAGTCATAAGAGTGTATGCTCCGATGTGGTTCCACATCAAAATGAATCCCTCATGCAAATACGGTTCAATGCACCTTTGGCGTACTATCTCCAGATCGAGATACCTACCGGATGTCTTTAAGGCTGTCATTGACCTCGTAATACAAAGAAATGGATATTTCGGACATCCTGAAAGCATTCTCCTGGGGATGATAACTGACACTCGGAAAGATATCCGTGATCTAGGGCTACGCAGAATCCTACGGTCGAGAAACGAATGTCAACCGGGAAAGAGTAGCCCTATACGACAATTTGCTATTCCAAAACTTAACTTCGCTGCAAATGATTACATCGATCTGATTGAATGGCAAACGATAAGAGTAGGCTAACTGAACCACCAGTCACTTCCACGCTTTCCAAAGCGGACCTTGAAAGATTCATTGCCAGTGAATGCGCGCCTATTCTAGATTTCCCAAAATTTCCATGCCACACACAATCAGTGGAACGGTGTGTTAAACTTGTCACTGAGGCATCTGCTGCTGTTGTAGGACACACACGTAGACATGGCTTCATCCTCACAATTAAGCTGGAATCTCGGGAACTATATGCCATCCTTCAATTCCAAATCAGAATACCGTTCCGAAAAACTACAGAGATAGCCTAATAATAACATTATTATTATTCTGTTCAAACACACTTTTCCGTCATTACTGACTGAAATCCACAACTTTTGGGATCGCTTGTTATATGCTTAGTGGTCTCTTGATGTCACTGATTTGCAGTCATCTTGTTAGTTTTATGTTGAAAAGGCGAAATTAAATGCTTTGGCACTAATATGATCAAAGTTTCGCATTTTAAAAATAAATTGAAATTTTGATAATTTCCCAATTTTTTCTTGATTTTCATATTTTAAAATCCGTTGGGGGCAAATCTTGCAGAAGGAATTTTTAAAAACCATTTGGCATGATTACTAACTATGCCAAAAGGCAACGAATTACCACTAGGCCTTCGAGTTCTGAGAGTTTTTATTTTTTCACTCCACCCTACTGTAGGCGCACAAGAGATTATATGCTCACATTGATATGGTGGTCAGTCTGAATGACCACTGATCGATTGATCAGTAACGCTCCATAAGTAGGCTTAACCATCCTCTGACGGTCCTCAACGGAGTTAAAAATTGCTGAATCTTGCCAGTAAATATTATTTTAAAATATCCACACAAAAATACATAGACATGCATAGACGTAAATTTGGAGTTAGTCGCTGTACTAAAAACAACGGGTCAAACTTCTCCGCTCTATATTTTATTCGTATTTCAGTCTCAACTTCGATAGATGATGATGATGATGCTGCTGCTGCTGCTGCTGATGATGATGACGATGACAATGACGATGACTATGATGATGATGAATCTGCTTCATTATCCAAAA